>OZ024718.1:15527278-15850318 GCA_964016875.1 Fallopia convolvulus
AAAAATTGTCACAAAGTCCCACATAATAAGTATAAGTAAACAATAAATAATGTACCATTACCAGTCAAACAAAATAATATAATAAAAGCATAAATCCAACATTTTTTCCATCTTCTTTGTGCATTATCATCTTTTAAGTTGCACCGCTTTTGTTCTTCTTTTCATTACTTTCTTCGTTTGTTTATTCTATGGCCGTCTTTTTCTTCTTCTTACTGTCTTTGATGCGACTCTAGCCTTGGATGCCCAACAGGAGGATAATGTCTTCACTGTGCGCTCGGACGGACTTGTCACTCGTGCTCGGACCCGTTCCATCACAGTCGTGACGCAGTCTTTGGTGTTGCGCCTATCAGCGGGCCACGACGCGCCGGTCATCGACTTGATAAAATCCATACCAAATAAAAAACAAGAAGGAAAGAGAAAGATCTCGACCGTTTCATAAAAAAAAATCAAAACAAATTTCAACCATATATATATATCTCTCTCTCTCTCCTATCTTCAGATTTTTGGCAATAACCTTCACATAGCCGATCATAATCTTTTCTTTCTCTCATCTCTTTGATTGCATAGTAATGCTTAAACTCAAGGGCAAGTTCTACGGAGCAGTTATTAGGCCGACCATCCTCTACGGTGCAAAATGTTGGCCGACTACTAGAGTGCAAGAACAGAAGTTGATGGGTAGTGAAAATGTGTATGCTTAGATGGATGTGCGGTCACACAAGATTGGATAAGATCGGGAATGATGTCATCAGAAGCAAGGTAGGGGTGGCCAGCTTAGGGGATAAACTATGAGAGACCTGACTCCGTTGGTTTGGGCATGTGCAGAGGAGGGGTCTTGGAGAGCCGGTCTGAAGGTGTGAAATGTTGGCTCTGGAGGACTTCCGCAGAGGTAGATGACGTCCGAGGAAGTGCTGGAAGGACAACATAAAGCAGGACATAGAACTTTTGGGAATTTCAGTAGATCTGGCAGGGTGTAGTGACAATTAGAGAGAGAGGATCATAGTGGTAGATAGCTAGCCAACTTGGCAGAGGGCAGGATCCCACACTTCTCTAAGGCGTGTTTGTTTGTGTTGTTGTTTGTTTCCTTCATCGCTCTGGTGCTTTGGGTCCCCTTTTCGTTTTTTAGTGTTTTTATTGTCTTGTGCTAACCGTCTGTGTTGTGCAGCTTGGACTCCATGCAGGTCTATCGGGTGTACCCCTTTCCCTAGGGTAGGGGTACCTCCATCTTGACCCCCCAGATTTCGCTCGAGTGAAACCTCACTAGGTCAATGTTGTTGTTGTCTTTGATTGCATATCATCACTTGCTTGTTTATCTTTGATCCATTTTCATTGCATAGTTTGAGTATCCTTTAAGCCAGCCACACCTTTGTTTGTTCGTGTGATTTGAACATCTAGGGTTGGCCCGAATTAAACAATCTCAAACCCTTGGCATTTTATTAAGAACTCTTGACTTCCGTTATGACTGGCATTACCAAGGTACTCTTTCAGAGTCAGGGAACGATGAAAGCTGAGGACAAGGAGGAAGAAAGGACCCACCGCCGGCATTATCGGCTAATCCACAAGACGTCACGCTTGCGGCTCTTATGGCTAAGGTGTAATAACTGCGGTTTTTGAGGATATTTTTGAATTTTTCTCGGATATCCTTTTAACCTTTTTGGTCCGTTTTAACGCTTAATCCAATATTTTTGTTGGAGATTAAATCCTAGAAAATTCTTGGTGATATCCTAAAATCACAAAGAAATGATTTTATGGATCGGTGTGAATTCTAGGATTTTTCGATGGAAAAAGAATATTTATTGGATAAGCCGTCTTTTTAATTATGTACCGGAAAGGATTTAAAATATGAAACGGAAGCCTTAAAAAGTGAAGGTAGCAAGATAAAATCATGGAAAATTGATTTTATTGGTCTACATAATTTACGGGACGTTTTTCGTTTAGTAAGTTTTTTCCACCCGAGGTACATAATTTTACCGCTTTAACGCGAGTCCCATTCCGAGACGGGAAATTCCATTTTACCGCCTTTCTTGCCTTAATACGGAAGGAAATTGGAGATAGGATTGGGCAGCCACACTTATCTTCTTGCTTGGTCAAAGTCTATCATTCATTTTCAATGTAAAAGCAAAACAAAGGAACCGAGAGAGTTGGAGAACGACGAGCTCGGGCAAGACTTCACCGCCGGCAAGCTCCACCTCTCCTCCACCTCTCACCTTCTTCTTCCATGAGTGGGCTGCTGCAAGAGGGAGCTGGACCAGCCGGTAAAACCAGAACCGAGAGCGAGAAAGGACGGAACGACGATGGTCTCGGGAGAAAGGAGTCTTCACCCCCGGTCACTCTTTGCCTCGTTATGGGTTACCGCCGGCGACCGTTGGCTTGTCCGACCACCACCCACCAAGAGGACTACTCCCGGGCAACGTTCAGCCACCCTCGGGCTCGGGGATCGAGCCATGATCGAGCCATGATCGAGCCAAACGAGCCATGGGTTCGAGTGAAGATATATACGATCGAAATTAATTAGCGGATTAATTGCGGAGCCACCGTAAGGGCCTTTCGGTTCCGCTTTGCTAATTAAATTTATGGTTTTTATAATCTTGACGTTGATACGGTTCCACAGGTTCGAACCACTCGTGAAACGGACGTCCGGATCTTCCGTTATAGCGAATACAAGTTTTGGATACCGATTGGCAGGTAAAGGACTTCGGATAATTACTCGGGATTCGTTGTTAATCCGTTTGATCCGAGATTTGGTAACCTTTAAGAACTGTTACTGGGGAACACTTTTTGTTTAGAAAATTGTTGCAAAAGTGAAGCGGATAATTAGTTATAATTCCGCCAAGATGGCTCCTTGAAGCATGATAACTAAGGATTTATTATATATCGATATTCGGAAATTAAATCGTTTATCGATTAGAAAGTTGTAGGAGTTGAGAATACAACTAAGAAGTGTTTCTGTGAGCTCGTAGCTGAGAAATCCTTTGGTTATATTTGGCAGAAGGATGATAAAGATTTTTGTTGGAATCGCTGAGGACGTTGAGCACGCCTTCTAAGGCAAATGGACGATTCTCTCTTGCGTTATTGTTATTAAATGAGGAATTGGATCCCATTTAATATTTGCGATGGGAACATCTTGTATGATTAATAAAATATGATAGGTTGTTATATTTGTTAGAAATAATGACCATGTTGTTATTCAGTTTTGCGCTAGAACTGGATTTAGGTCCGTTATGGGTGACCTTGTATGTTGTCTCACGCTGAGACTTTGTTGTGATTAAGATAGTTCAGGGAGTGGTTTTATATCCTCTCTTTAAAACAATACTACATTAGGAGGGGCCTAATCCTAATGGCGAGTCATGACTCTGATCCCCTACTCCCGTGTGAGAGGGTTGATAGGCACTCTAGCTAAGTGCAGGTTCGGTACGGTGGAGTGTAGACGACATGGTAATAGGCCTCTGTGATCTCTACCTCACCATATGCAAATGAAAGATCAAGAATAGCTTAAGTCTTATGATCTTGGTGTTGAGATGATTATGGATGAAACAGGCCCTCTAATCTCTACAACATCGGGACTCGTGCTATTCGGGTTGTTCAAGGATGAAATAAGCCCTCTGACCTCGGTAGCATTGTGTTCCTTCGGCAGTAGTTCGGGCCGATTAAAAGCCACCAACTTGTTGTGAAAAGTTTTGAAAGTAATATAAGATAAGTGCGTTAGGCACATTAATGTACCCGGATGGTTAGTCTATTCGATAACCATTCTTACTCCCGGTTAGGAATGATTCTTAATCAAACTTTGATTAAGTCAATCTGATTAGTCGATGGAGACTTTTCAAGATGTTATGTGATTAATATGAGTTCCCAACAATGGTTTATGATTCTTAAAGAAACCACAAGCGGTGGTATTCTCTCTCTTGATTATGCGAGTCTCCTTCTTATTCTCTATAAGACTGCTAACTGTTGGATCAAATCCGAGTCTATTCGGATTTGGATGCCAATATGTTTAGTTACAACCATAAGAACCAAGTTAGATTCTCCGCTTGCTAGTCTTTCATTAGACTAACCCGTCCATTTTCTTTTCTTTTATTTGGTTGGCTGGTGTCCACCGTTGGTTTACGATACATCAGGTTCTTCTTGGAAGTTGATTCAAGAGGCGGATTCAGATGTTTGAAGCTTCAGAAGTTGAAGAAGGGTTTTCAATGGTTATACTTGAGTGAAGATCATGGTTGAACTACTTCAAAGTGAAGCTGAGTTTCAGAAATAAGAGCTTAAGGAAGACTGGATGAAGATTTTGTTCAACTAGAATGGTTGTTTTATTTATTTATTCTTTTTGGGTTAAGATTTGTATAAGACCAATTGTATTTATTCCGCTGTAATGTTTAATTTAGTTTGTTCAGTCAGTTTAAAGCCTTGGGTAGCTTCGGTTTAGTCTTAATCGGGGTTACTGGCGGTAATACCTCCAGGGTAGGAAGGGGGTGTTACATAAGGACACTCGGATCGCGGAACTCGAACGCCAAATGGCCGAGAGTAATACATAGTCCAAGCGCACTATGTCGCTGAGGCTTGTCATTGCATCAAAGATCCAAGACCAAGCCAACGAGTCTAGTGCCTAATGGTGCTCAAAATAGTAAAACAGGAAGTGGGCCCGGGGTACGGGGAATAAACGGACCCGACGGGACTCCCAAGGTGGATTCCGGGGCCCACAACTATATCCGTCTTTTAATTAAGTAAATTCCCTCTCCGAGCGAGGTCTTCCGAAACCTCGAGGACGAGATCTAAGCCTCGTTGCCGACTCAACTGACACCCCCGCCCACCTGGTCCACTCAGCTGCCGCTGTTCTCTCCAGCCAATCATCGGCTGCCTCGCCTCCGGATCAATCAAAGGCCTTGATCTCAGGCGTCCCACATCGGATAAACACCAAAAATCGATTCCCTAATTCTCTATAAATAGGGGAGAACCTCGTAGGTAGAAGGGGTCGAAAAACATCTTGAACTCAAGAACTATCTTGCTCGTTGAAGATCGACGTGTTGAAACATCGTCAAAAGACCTCGATATAGACAAGTGAAGTCCACAAAAAGACTTCAAATCTCACAAAGCTTTCGTTCACACCAAAGACCTCGCTACACAATCTCGCAAGCCATCATCATCACGCTCGAACTCGAAGCTCAGCCTCGCATCAAAATCCATCAAGTGACCCGCAAGTGGTAGGATCGCATAGCACTTAGGAGATCTCGAACATTGTTAGATCGAGATCTCGAATACTCGTAGGAGGTCTGGGGTGTGAGTCTCGTCTGTTCTTAAGCCTCGTTGGTTTGTAACCTCGTTGTAATAGAACAATAAATAAAAGCAAGTGTTTGCACAATCAAATAAAAGAATCTCGTTTCTTGTCTTCTAGCGTCGGTTTATTTCGGGCTTCATCACTGGCGTCGTCTGTGGGAACCTCTTCATCCTAAGTAGTTTCCCAATTTGTGCAAACCTTGGCTTTGAACCCCTCAAAATGGCTTGCCCAAACAACTTTTTTTCCCAACACCCCGATAACATGCCCGAGACCCCGCAATGGATGACCACAAGACCTTCGGGTTGTCCATTCGTGGTCCCTCTGGGTTGGACGTACAATGCCCCACAAAACCCCTACCCGTTCCAAGGGTACGAATAGGGCGGTGCACCCGCGATCCCGTATCCCTACCCGGGTTATGGGCAGTACCAGCCGGGTTTCGCCCCCCCCATACGTCCCTATCCCCGCTCCGGGCCAACCCCACTCCGAGTACGTACCCGCGTACGTCCCCGGACATGTGCCGGGACACGAGACGTCCACCAACGGCTCATCAACGGAGAGACCTCCCCGGGACCCGATGCAGATCTCGCGATCCTGTTCGCGACGTTCAAGGATGCGGGACACAGAGTTGTCCGAAACGGCAGGGAGTGCTATGCACCCCATGAAATCGAAGTCGCGCCGCCAACCCGTCGAGGTTGGGTGCCGTTCCCCTTTCGTGAACGAGATTCAGGAGGCACCTATGCCCAAAGGTTTCCGTTGGCCACAAATGGGGCTCTACGACGGCACAGCTAACCTGGAGGACCACGTAAAACACTTTGTTGTCCAAATAAATGTCAACTCCTACAATGACGCCATATTCTGCCGTATCTTCCCAACCACCCTGGACAAGTCTGCGATTACGTGGTTCATAAGCCTCAAGATAGAGTATGTAGCCTCGTTCGCTCAACTGTGCGAATCCTTTATCGCACACTTCAACGGCTCAAGGAAGTGCAAGAAGAACATGCGGGATCTCCGCGGTATTGAGCAGGGAGAGAGCGAGCTGTTGGGCACCTTCTTCACGAGATTCACCACCGCGGTCGCAGAGATCGCACACATCGATGAGTCATCAGTGCGAGATACCCTCATGGGCAACCTGTGTCCGGGTCCTTTCAAGAATTTCATTTTCTTGAAATGCCCGACGACGTACGACAACCTGTGCGCCCGGATCACGACCCAAGTATATGCCGAGGATGCCGCCAACTAGAGCTTGCGACCGAAGACCGACAAGGAAATCGTCGTCGAGGCTAAAGGGAAGGCAAAAGTGGTCGCACCGGCCGCGAGGGATGCGTATGTGACGCAGTCCCAAAACCCCGTCAACTACAACAACAATAACAACAGCAACAGAAACAACAACAACAATAGGAACAACAACAACAACGACAACAGAAATAACAACCACTATAACAACCGCGGAGGCGGCGGTGGGGGTTGGAGCTGCTTCGGCTGGAGACCACGAGGTTATAGAGGCAAGGGCGGCCCTGCGTACAACCCGAATGAAAAGGAGCGTGCCAACCCCGTATCAGGGGCCAACACCGTGCCGCAATGCCCGGGTCAGGCTCGGGCCAACTACGTCGAGGTACAAGCTCCCGCAAAACAGGCGCGGTGTGGGCAAACAACAACACCCGACGGGTATGTCCATACCATCTCGGGCGGACCTTCACTGGCTGGATCAAGCCAGGTGGAAAGAAAGAGGTATGCGAGGGCAAGCCACCACGAGCCCTCGGTATTCAGCGTGGCCCAGACCTCGCGGTCCCACGTAGGCTTGGCCTTCACCTCCGAAGATGCCGAGGGACTCCACATGCCACACTCGGACCCCTTGGTGGTGCACGCTCAAGTGGGCTCGAAAATGGTGAAGCGGGTGTTGGTGGACACGGGGTCCTCCGTGGACATCATGTACTACGACGCTTTCGAGCAATTGGGCATCTCTGAGACGTCCCTGAAGCCCTACGCTGGGAAACTCACTTCCTTCTCGGGGGACGAAGTCGACGTCTCCGGTCTCATAGACCTTTGGATGACGTTGGGCATCGGCTCCACGAGGAGAACCGAGATGGTGCAATTCACTCTGGTACACCTGCCTTCGGTGTACAATGCAATCATCGGGAGAGTCTCCCTGATGAAGTTCCAGGCGGTGGTGTCCATCTACCACCTCAAAATGAAATTCCCCATCGATGACGGGGTGGGGGAGGTAAAGGGCAACCAAGAAGAGGGCCGCATTTGCTATGCGACCTCGGCAAAACAAAAGTGCCCGGTGTTCATGGTGGAGTCCCCCGGGACTTCACGATCCCCACCCTTGAGGCAAAAAGAAGGGTGATATCCCCCTTCGAGAATGAGTCTGAAAAGATCTACCTGGGAGAATGTCTCTCCGGAATGTCAGCAACGTCACTGGAAGCCTTGCTTGCTGGGTCTTGCGATGTGTTCTCCTGGACCGCGAAGGACCTCCGCGGCGTCCCACGAACCGTGGCCCAGCACTCCCTAAACGTCGACGTCACCACTCGCCCCGTGGTGCAACGACGAAGAAAAATGAATGAGGAGAGGGCAAACGCCGCAAATGACGAGGTGGTGAAGCTGCTGGCCGCGGGATTCATTCGCGAGGTCCAGTATCCCCGATGGTTGTCCAATGTCGTACTGGTCAAAAAATCCAGCGGGAAGTGGAGGATGTGCGTGGACTTCAAGGATCTCAACAAAGCCTGTCCCAAAGACAGCTATCCCTTGCCCTTGATCGACGAGTTGGTCGACTCAACCGCATGTCACGGAGTATTGAGCTTCCTCGATGCGTACTCGGGATACAACCAAGTCCTGATGAGCCTGCGTGACGAGGAGGAGACGTCCTTCATCACCCAACGAGGTACTTATTGTTACAAGGTCATGCCGTTTGGCCTAAAGAATGTGGGGGCCACCTTTCAGCGCCTCGTCGACCGCGTCTTTAAAAATCATCTGGGAAGGAACGTGTCAGCCTACGTCGACGATATCGTGGTCCGGAGCAAGACCCCTGAAGAGCATCTGGTCGACCTCGCCGAGGTCTTCGCTACCCTCAGGCACAACCGTCTCAGCCTGAACCCCGAGAAGTGCGTCTTCGACGTATCGTCAGGGAAGTTCTTAGGCTTCATGATCAGCGAGCGCGGGATCGACGTCAACCCCGCCAAGGTCGAGTCGATCCTCTCAATGAGGTCGCCGCGATCTCGAACTGAGGTGCAGCGGCTCAACGACGTCGTAAACTATCTAGGGAGGTTTTGCTCCCGTTTGGCGAACAAGTTTCTTCCCTTTTTCGCTGCTCTCAAGAAAAACGACAAGTTCGTTTGGGACGAGGGACTCGAGCTCGCTTTCTCTGAATTAAAGGCCTTCCTGTCGAAGCTCCCCACATTGTCGCCTCTAATGGTGGGCGAAGACTTGCAACTATATGTGGCAGTAAGCCCGGAGACAGTCAGCGCGTTGCTAACTGATGTTCGTGTTTTTGGTATAGTTTTTAGTGTGTTTTCTTAGTTTGTTAGGTTTAGTTTTAGTCGTTTTAGGGTTAGTTTTGTGTGTTTTTGGATGAGTTTGCATATTTTGTGGAAAGTATGGAAGCTACTCCATTTTGTGTCTTTTTGTAGGTCTTAGCAAGGAAACAGTGCTTTGGAGAGCTGAATTGGAATGCTATGGTGGAAGACGGAAGAATACGAGGATGAAGGAGTCGAAGTCAAGTTTTTTAGAGTTGAAGTGTTGAAGAAAGCCAAATCCAGGCTCGTTAACGAGGCTGTGAAGGGTCGTTAATGAGGCTTAGAAATAGAGTTTTTCGAGAGTTCGTTGTGATGTTTACCGACCCTGTGTGGAAATTTATTCCGTGTCGGTAGGGTTTTTTTAATGAGTTTTAGGGTTATTATATTTTATGTTTTAGGACTTGTTATCTTTCTAAGTTTTATTTCTATCGTTTTAGAGTTAATTTCTATCTTTTAGGAAAGTTTTTATCTTCTAGCCTTTTTTATTAGATAGCTTTATTAGTTTAAATACCCTTCTTTTCTAGCCTAAAAGGGGAGGGTGTTCGAGTGGTAGACGGATTGGAAGATCCGAGAGAGAGTCGAGTCGGACGAGAGTGAAGCAAGGTCGTTAATTGTGTTTTCGATTCGGTATTCTTGTTGTTTTCGGTTTCTTCTGAATTCTGTAAGACGATAATTTTCTTATTAATTTGAAGTAATTTGTTTTGTGTTCAATGTTTTCTTTTATTGAAGTTGTTTGCTTTATAGTTATGAGTAGTGAGTAGTTTTCCTATCTAGGGTCGGGGTTAAACCCGACATAGTTATGCATGGTTTTATGAGTAAGTTGATGTGTTGAATGCCTTTTATCTATTTTTAGATTGCTTGTTGTGTTATGCCTAGATGAGAATCGAGGTAATTTGAGTTTTTAACTTGATTGAAAGAGAAAATTATAGACTTGAAGGTTGATATTGTTCGATTGCGAAAGTTTCGAGGTTTGGATCCAAAACAAGTGATTGAGTGAATTAGTTTATGAGAGTAGATTGATTTGCTTGCTAATCAGCGAAAGTTGATGAATTTATTTATTTAAAGGCATGATCTTTATCTTCTTACGAGTTTATATGCATGACTATGTTGTGGTGACCCTTGTCCTAGATTTTCGTTCTTATTTGAATTTCTTCGGTTATATTCGTTACTGAGTTCGTTGCCTCGGTACCGAACCTGTTCTTAGGTCGTTAGTGTGTGTTTTAGTAGTTTATCCAGGTTCGTTAACGACCTTGACAAAGTTGTTAACGAGGTTGGTCGTGAGTGTGTTGTGTTGTTTTGCTTTGTTTTATTTTTCTTAGTAGTTTGATAGACAAACAACCGTGCTTCCCATGGAACGATCCTGACTCCCCTATACTCAGCGGGGTCTTGACTATAAATTTATTTGTTGTCAATAAACCCTTCCAACACTAACCAGAAAGGCCATGCACCCAGTCTACTTCGTGAGTCGCGTGCTCCAACCTGCGGAGCAGTGATACTCCTCGACGAAGAAGATGGCGCTGGCAGTCGTGACCGCCGCAAGGCGCCTACGCCCTTACTTCTACGCGCATCCCATTCAGGTCCTCTCTGACCACCCACTTCGACAAATCCTCCACCAGCCCGCCCTCTCCGGGCGAATGACGAAGTGGGAAGTCGAGCTCTCCGAGTTTGACATCAATTACCTCCCGAGGACCGCGATGAAGGGGCAGGCCCTCGCCGATTTCATGGTGGAGGTCACCTTCCCCGAAACTGATGCAAGCTCGGAAGAGTGGAAGGTATTCGTTGATGGCTCACGATGTGATGCCGGTGGCGGGGCTGGCGTATTCCTCGCTGGTCCCTCGATCGAGACGGAGTATGCCCTTAACTTCGCCTTCGATGCCACCAACAACGAGGCCAAGTATGAGGCCATGATCGCCGGAATAGAGATGGCGCTCCTCAGTGGAGCCCGTAAAATCAGGGTCTACACCGACTCCGAGCTGGTTGCGCGTCAACTCAATGGGCAATACGACACCAGGACAGGGTTCCTGCCTGCGTACCGAGAGAATTTTTAAGGCCTTGGTGTCATGCCTAGAAACCTTCGCGGTGGAGTCCATCCCGCGAACCTCAAACACGAAGGCGGATGCTCTCGCAAGGTTGGGATCTGCCCTTCCCTTGGAAGTAAGGAATCACGTGATGGTGGAACGAAAACTCTCGCGAAGTGTGACCGGCGAGGTTCTC
This sequence comes from Fallopia convolvulus, assembly GCA_964016875.1. Classification (NCBI taxonomy): domain Eukaryota; kingdom Viridiplantae; phylum Streptophyta; class Magnoliopsida; order Caryophyllales; family Polygonaceae; genus Fallopia; species Fallopia convolvulus. The sequence goes on from OZ024718.1 coordinate 15,538,268, forward strand.
TCCATTACCACTGAGGATTGGAGGATCCCGATAACACGATATGTGGAGAGTGGTGTCCTCCCAGAGGACCCCACACAGGCTAGGAAGCTGAAAATGCAGGCGGCTCGTTACTGCATCGGCGGCGGCTGACTCTATCGTCGAGGCTACACTGAGCCCAATTTGCTATGTGTACCGACCGAGTCTACGGAGCATATCCTCTACGAAGCACATGAGGGGGTCTGTGGCGGCCACCCAGGGTGGCGGGCCCTGTCGCATAAAATCACCCATCTGGGGTACTTTTGGCCCACTCTCCGGCAAGACGCGAGGGCCAATGTCCAGAAATGTGACGGATGTCAGAATCACGGGAACCTCCAACACGCCCCGACCTCACGCCTTCACTCCATCCACGCGCCATGTCCCTTCGCAATGTGGGGAATGGACATCCTCGGCCCCTTTCCCAAGGTCGTTGGCCAGGTGCGGTACATCTTGGTCATCGTCGACTATTTCACGAAGTGGGCCGAGGCGCAAGCCATGGCAAAAATCACTGGGACAAAGGTCTGCGACTTCCTGTGGAAGAACCTCGTCTGCCGCTTTGGCGTCCCCATGACCGTCATGACTGACCATGACCCTCAATTCGACTGCGAGGAGACTCGGACCATCTGCTCCGACCTAGGAATAACCCTCAAATTTTCCTCCGTGGCCCACCCTCAATCCAACGGCCAGGTAGAAAACGTCAATGCCCGCATCTTGTCCGATTTAAAAAAGCGCCTGAGCATGGCCCAAGGTCACTGAGCGGAGCTTCTCCCACTCGTCCTATGGACATATCGCACCACCGCGCATCGTGTAACGGGAGAAATGCCTTTCGCTCTAACTTACGGGGCGGAAGCGCTAGTCCCCGTGGAGACCCTGGTCCCATCGGCGAGGGTTTTTTATTTCAATGAAAAAGAGAACGAGGCCAACCTTAAGATCGAAGTGCAATTCAGAGACGAGCCGCGCGAGGTGGCTGGCCTGCGCTCCAGGGAATACAAACGCCGCGTGGCAGTATACCACGACAAGAGGGTTAGGCCTCGGTTCCTGGCTACGGGTAGCCTCGTCTTGAGGCGTACCGAAGGTGGCAAGTTGGACCCTAACTGGGAAGGGCCATACCTCCTCGGCGAGGAGGTCGCGCCCGGAGCTTTCAAGCTCAAAGACAGCGAGGGACGTACCCTGAGCAAAACATGGAATGTCGATCGGCTAAAAAAATACTATGTGTAAACTCTCCAAACTCTGCTATTTCCATAGAATTTTGTGAATAAAGTGTCGTGGAATTTTCAAACCTGCCTCTAAAATAAGAATCTCATGTTTAAGTTCACCCCTCGCTTCCCGCTTGGGGTTGGAGAATCTCGTGTTTAAGTCCACCCCTCGCTTCCCGCTTGGGGTTGGAGAACCTCGTGTTTAAGTCCACCCCTCGCTTCCCGCTTGGGGTTGGAGAATCTCGTGTTTAAGTCCACGCCTCGCTTCCCGCTTGGGGTTGGAGAACCTCGTGTTCAAGTCCACCCCTCACTTCCCGCTTGGGGTTGGAGAATCTCGGTTTTAAGTTGTCAAGTCCACCCCTCGCTTCCCGCTTGGGGTTGGAGAATCTCGTGTTTAAGTCCACCCCTCGCTTTTCGCTTGGGGTTGGAGAATCTCGTGTTTAATTCCACCCCTCGCTTTCCGCTTGGGGGTTGGAGAACCTCGTGTTTAAGTTCACCCCTCGCTTCCCGCTTGGGGTTGGAGAATCTCGTGTTTAAGTCCACTCCTCGCTTCCCGCTTGGGGTTGGAGAACCTCGTATTTAAGTCCACTCCTCACTTCCCGCTTGGGGTTGGAGAACCTCGTGTTTAAGTCCACCCCTCGCTTCCCGCTTGGGTTGGAGAATCTCGGTTTTAAGTTGTCAAGTCCACCTCTCGCATCCCGCTTGGGGTTGGAGAATCTCGTGTTTAAGTCCACCCCTCGCTTCCCGCTTGGGGTTGGAGAATCTTGTGTTTAATTCCACCCCTCGCTTCCCGCTTGGGGTTGGAGAACCTCGTGTTTAAGTCCACCCCTCGCTTCCCGCTTAGGGTTGGAGAATCTCGTGTTTAAGTCCACCCCTCGCTTCCCGCTTGGGGTTGGAGAATCTCGGTTTTAAGTTGTTAAGTCCACCCCTCGCTTCCCGCTTGGGGTTGGAAATTCTCGGTTTTAAGTTGCGAAGCCCACCCCTCGTTTCCCATTTAGGGTTGGAAACAATCAATAATCATCGTCCAAGATTCGAGCGAGGCTCGTGATCATGCGAGATCCGAGTGAGGCTCGTGATCTTGGCATAAAGACAATTATGCTTGATCCGAGCACGGCTCGAGATTGTGGCATAAGACCAGCGCCCGATGTGTCCCGAAAGTGCCACAAGTATTGTGACACTCGGGCCATGGGGTTGGATCGGGATATGTATACAAGTAAATTAAAGCAAGAAACACAAACACAACCATAAGACAAGAAAAAGTTGCATAAAATAAGGCCACAAGGGCCGAAGTTTTTAATTACAGACCTCGACGGGGCCACCAACATAACAGAAATAAAAAAACATTAAAAGGTCAGAGGCGTCCTTCATTCTTTCAGGGTGTCGGCGACGGGTTCTTTCGAGGCCTCGTCAGTGGTTTCTTCCGGGGCCTCGGCGGTGGATCCCGTGGGAGTTTGGCAGACGGCCGAGTCAGAGATCACAACGGCCTGAGAGCTCGACGCGTCGGTCACGGGATGAGAATCCACGACGACGGGGTTCGGGCTTCCCTGACCGAGGTTCTCCGCGGGGGGTGCCTCGGAGGCCACTGTCCCATCCTCTTTGAGGAAGAACTCGCATTCTCCCTCGGGCTCCTCCCCGGTCTCTTCCCCCATAGTCTTTGTGTAGTTGGGGTTGAAGAAGGAAATACGGGGTCAATGTGCCCATACTTTGCAACCGCCTGCTTGACCCCCATGCGGACGGCCTGGCGGAACATCTTTTGTACGCTGCCCACCAACTCCTCCTTGTACTCCGAATACTCCACGTACTTGGGCCCCACAGCCTCCACCTCCTCGTTCAGCTCGCTAACGCGCTGTCGGAGGCTGGTGATCTCCTCCTCGGCCTTCAGGAGCTCCGCTTCCTTCTCCCTGAAGAATTTGTGCTCCGTATATAGCTTACCCCAGAGCTCCTTGTTCTCAGCTTTGAGGCCTCCAACCTCGCCCTCGAGGCCCCTAATGGCCTTTTCCCCTCCTCCTTAGCCTTCCTCGCCTCCTCCCTGGCCCTAGCGGCATCCTTAGCCTCGTCCGCCGCCGCGAACTCTGCGGTCCGTACCCGTTCTCGGCCTCCGCGAGGTCTTTGTTCTTCTTCTCGACCTCGGCCTCGCGAGCCTTGAGCTTCACCTCCATTTTGTCCATAGTCTTGTGGAGGAGGACGATGCGGCTACTCTTGTAGTTCTCGAAGAAGTGATTCTAAACAAGAACAAAAAATACGCGTTTTATAAAAATACACAAGCATCAAACTAGCAAAAGAACCAACCTCGGGAAATTAAAACTCACCATAGCCGTAGCGAAGGGACTCGTCATTGAGGGCCGCCTCCGAGAGGTTGTTGGCCCATGCAACCTCCTCCTTCCAATCCGACCGGTCCTAGTCCTTGGGCACACCCCGGGTGGGTCTGGGACAATGAAATTTCTCCGTGTGAGGACCGTCGGCGTTGACAACCCGGCTCACGAAGCCGGGGAGGGAGACCGTCTTCCCTTTCTAGGTCCCCCTCTTGCCGTCACCCTTCTGCTTCTTCGCCTTGTCCTGGCGGGAGGGATCCTCGGTTTCCTTCCTTTTTGATCCGGCTCCATCGCTGGATCCTCAGGTAGCTTGGGAGGACGTTCTCACAACGTCCCCCCTTAGACGAGGCTCCCCCAGTAGTCTTCACCCCGGGTGCCTTCGGCGGCGGGGGTGTCGCCTTCGGCTACGAGGTGGGTGGCCTCGCCAGCGGGGTCGGTTCCGTTATAACAATTCCCTTTTCGCCGCGAGGAACATGGGCGGTGGAAGTGGAGGTCGCAGGTTTCTTTCCATGCGCCTTCGAGGCCAGAGCGTTGAAAAGGTTCACTGTCAAAGAAAGACATAAAAATAAGTTAGATAAAAAGCAAGAAACGAGACATAACAATTTGTCAAGCTAGCATGACCCAAGCGAAGGCACGTGGTCATCACTAGATAAGCGAGGTTTCAACCTCGTTGCCTAAAACCAAGGGCAAATAACAAAAACAAACAACAAGAGGGAAATTAAGTACCCTCTTTGCCCTCGCGGGGTGGAAGGGTAAGGCTCAGGTCGGGCCGCTCAAGCCAGTCCTGTGCGAGGTACTCCTGGAACGGTTCCTGACGCTCCGGGGTATATCGGGCCTTGAGTTCCCTGAGTTCAGTGGCTTTATGTGCGCCCTTGGGCCGAACGAAGTTGTCCGGTGCCATGGGAAAGTTGAGATACCTCCCAGTAGGGTCTCGGACAAGGAACCATTTCTTCTTCCATGGCCCGACATTCGAAGGGGCCGTGGTGAGTTTAATACCCGACAAGCTAAGATTGACGAGGCAGGACTTGTGTTCCCTCCTCGCTAGAAATAGGCTCGACATGATGTCGAGATTCAGCCCATCCCCAAGATCGCGGCTGCGAACGGTGTAGGCACACAAAAGCCTCCACGCATTGGGAAACAGCTGTGCAGGGCAGACATGCATGGCCCACAAGAAATCGACGATGTGTGGGGCCAGGGGTAGCCTGAAGCCAGCCTGGAGACTGTGCAGGTGCACAACCACGCACCTTTCGTAGTGCGCTAAGGAACAGCCCTCCCCTTCGGAAAGCGCTAGCTCAACTCCCTCGGGCCAGGTGAAGTCCTTGACAATGTCCGCGAGGTCTTTGGGCTCCAGGTCCGTAGGCACCCCCTCGGACAGAAAAGTCCCTCTCGAGTCCGGGGACATGGGTATCCTCTCCTCGAGGATGGGTGGCACGCTAGACACAGCATCGGTAATATGCTCCGTGAAAAAGCTCGCAGGTCGTTGGAGTCGGACGACCTTGCAATAACACCAGCCACTTCCTCATCAGAAATCGATGACGAGGCCATTTCGACACCAAACAATGCGCGAAGACGGGAGAAGAGCGAGTTAACGGAAGCTTGAGAATCGCTGGACGAGGGATCGCTAAAAACTAACGGGGGAGACCTCAGGTTCTGATAATCACTGGCCTCAACGCTCCCTACGCTCTCAGAAGCCTCCTCGTATAAACTCTCTTGAACTTTAAACATGAGGCCTGATGGGGGCTCAAGGAGGTTTTCCTAGGCATGAAAGAGCGACGTCCAGGCCACGAGAGGCGAGCACCTGGAAAAGAAAGAAGTGTTGAGACATCGGACAAAGCAACCAAAGAAAGAAAACGCGAGATCATAAGGGGAGAAGGCCACGTGGCACCCTAGGGCTACTCTGACAAGATAGGACGACGGGGAAGAAGTTGAAGCGCCAAAAAGAGGAGAGAGAAGATGGAATGGAAGCCAACGGTGGAAGCCCAAACGTCCCGTCAGTCGGGCATCATGACGTTTGGGTTTCCAAGGATCTCAAATTTCAAAACGGCGAAGGGGGGCGCAGAAACCTAACCGTCGATTGGCAAACGAAGGGTTCGAGGGCGTGGCGGTCGCCACCCTCGCCCAGCCGTTTCGCCGCCATAACACTGGCGCAAGCCACCAAAGACAACTGTCGCCCATTAGGGCACGAAACCAAGAAAGAGAAAACACGAGAAAAAGAGGTTCAGGAGCGTCGCTCAGATGCAAGCACCGCCCTCACCCCCACCATTTCGTCGCTGTGACGCCGGCACGAAACACCGGGCAACGAACCGTCACCCGCCTAGGGCACAAAACGAAGAGAGAAGAAAAAGAAGAAAATCAAAGGCGTCGTGCAGACGCGAGCACCGCCCTCACCCCCTCCGTTTTGCCACCGTGACACCGGCCCGAAACGCCAGGGAGCGTTTGTCTCCTGTTAGAGTAGAAGGCGGCGAGAGAAAGACGAAGAACATCGAAGACGAGAAAAGAGAGTTGAGCACTTACTTGCTTAGAGTTGGCGTGGGTAAAAACGGTGGCGCTCTTGGAGAAAGTCGGAAGGTCGTCGATAACTGCCTAAAAACCGCCGCCGGAAACTAGAAGGGCGAGAGAGAAAGAAAAGGGAAATGCCGAAGGAAGAAGATGAAGATGAAGATGAGGCGTGTGAGAGACGCCCCTTATAAAGAACATGCTTGGGCCTCTCCTCACTCCCGAAAGGCTTATTGGGTCTATCCTACCTGGACGGCCCATTAAGCAAAGTACGGGGAGCGGGCCCAGGAAGCATCACACGTATGAGCAAGAGAAAAACCTAAGTGTCGGGCCTCGCAAGAGAACCCCTCACAAAGTATCCACCTAACCTCTTAACCTCGCATCTCGCAACCCTAAGAAGTACAAACCCCGCACCCCGGTTTTTGGTGAGTCAAATGCCCCTTATGTTTATGACCCGCGGTCCTCGGAACGAGGTCCCCATGCCATGGGGTTGTGATGGTGCTCAAAATATTAAAACAGGAAGTGGGCCCGGGGTACGGGGAATAAACGGACCTGACAGGACTCCCAAGGTGGATTTCGGGGCCCACAACTATATCCGTCTTTTAATTAAGTAAATTCCCTCTCCGAGCGAGGTTTTCCGAAACCTCGAGGACGAGATCTAAGCCTCGTTGCCGACTCAACTGACACCCCCGCCCACCTGGTCCACTCAGCTGCCGCTGTTCTCTCCAGCCAATCATCGGCTGCCTCGCCTCCGGATCAATCAAAGGCCTTGATCTCAAGCGTCCCACATCGGATAAACACCAAAACTCGATTCCCTAATTCTCTATAAATAGGGGGGAACCTCGTAGGTAGAAGGGGTCGAAAAACATCTTGAACTCAAGAACTATCTTGCTCGTTGAAGATCGACGTGTTGAAACATCGTCAAAAGACCTCGCTATAGACAAGTGAAGTCCACAAAAAGACTTCAAATCTCACAAAGCTTTCGTTCACACCAAAGACCTCGCTACACAATCTCGGAAGCCATCATCATCACGCTCGAACTCGAAGCTCAGCCTCGCATCAAAATCCATCAAGTGACCCGTAGGTGGTAGGATCGCATAGCACTTAGGAGATCTGTACAATGGTGGTCGTGAGACCGCGAATCACCGACACTTGGTGCTGGACTACAAGGACGAACATGTCTATGACGTCCGTTCCGATGACGAGTATGAATCGGAGGAATACCGACGTCATCATTCTAGGGTTTCCAAGGAAAAAAAGGCCAAGTCATCGACGCCACATTGCTCGACCCCAAAGCGGAAGCACCGGGAAAAACTATTATGACACCGATGACGACCGGGTGGAAGACTTCTATAAGCACCAAAGAGCTCGTAGCCCCTATTCAAATCCTGAGGAGTTCGATGAGGAATCCGATGTGGATAAGCAAGTTTGGTAACAGTACGCTATAATTTAACCCAAAATCAATGTACTGTTTTTCCCTTTTTAAGTTAAATGATTAACGTCCTTAATTTTTCTTCATCTAAGGACCGTGGTTCTTTTTTTTTAGTGTAAATGTAAATAAATATAACCAAAAAATACGTATTACAAATACGTAGGGCATACCCCGACGATCAAGACCGTCTACATACTAAAACCAACTACTCTCCTCTAGAAGAAGAAACAACAAAAAGCTCAGATCTAGAGTCCCCAAAAAGTGGTTCTAGATCAACTCCCACTAGTCCCTACACAAGGAAGGCACCAGAAAATCATGTCCAAGTAAGAGGCGTACTCTCCAGGGGCCTTATGGAAGTTCATACTCAAGTGATGAGGGAAGAAAATCTCATGGAGTCAAAAATTGGTCCAACTAGAGCTATCATCACATGTTAGTAGTTGTGGAGTAAGCTGAGTATTATGTTAGATATCCAGTCCTCTCAAAGGCAATGATGACAAAAAGCCACTCTCTCTCATGTGTTTGAGGGTTATGTTTCACTCAGAGCCTAACTTTGTGCGAGTTTTTCAAGGAACTTATACCTTTGTCCAAGGTGAACACTACATAGCGTTGTGTACATATAAGGTGAGGCCTTCCAAGTAAGCAAGGTGTGTGAAGAGGAGGTAGTGAATGGGGAGGGAGAGGGCCTTCCAGGAAAGCAGGGTGGGTGAAGAAAAGGTAGATAAAGAGGAGGGAGGAGGCCTTCTTAAGAAAGCAAGGTGGGTGAAGAAGAGGTAGAGAATGAGGAGGGAGAAGATGGTCAAGCAAGGCAACCCGGGTAGGATTAAACAGTCCTTTGTGCTTGGCTAAGCATACAAGAAAAGAGTAAAAGGAGAAGGAAAAAGGAATGAAAAGCTAAGGCGAGGTTCCCACAAGAATCGAACACAAAGCAACTTATACTCTTATTTTATTTTATTTTTTTATGCAAAGAGCAACAAGCTTACGAGGGCCACGGGAACCAAGCCGATAAATTAAACTTTCCTTTTTTTTAAGGGGGAGAGGGGAAGAGAATAGCCTAGCCACAAGGGATTGTAAGCACCACACCGGGGGAAGGGTAAGTGTGAGGGGAACAAGTATAATCCACAAGGAAGAGAGGGAAACAACTAAAACAAACTAGAAGCAAAGAGACAGTGGGGTAGAAGAGAGAAGGCTAAGAGAGCATGAAAGCCTCAGTCTCGTAAGAGACAAGTCCACAACGCCTAGGGGTATTCACAGCATGGGCTAAGCATAAGCCCCAGAGGGACAAGCACAAAGCAGGGTAACACACATTAAAAGAGGGAGAGCCCAGGGGGGTAATCCAAGGTCTAAGTCAACCTCACTGGCAATCCTAGGATATCCACACTTACACAAGCAAAACAACACAACCACATGCTCATGCTCTAGTTGGTCAATAAAAGTCACTAATCAAAAGCTCCCAACCACTTTAGTAGTGGACCCAACAAGCCCTAAGGAGTAGACACCTTGAAACAAGGTACATAAAATCCAGCCCAATGATGCATAGGGGCTAGTGGCAAACCAGTGCTAGTATGTGAACCATCATCCAAGAACTATACTAACTAACTCCACTACCATCCTAAGCCTCAAGAAGACATCTCCTACACGCGCCAGTACCTCAAGTAGCATGCACAAAGATCTCTATCCCCATATACGCTCCACATGACGTAAACATCCTAACTTTAGAAAGTCATCGCTCCTCGGGCTAGTTACTAGAAAAGAACCCGACCAAAAATGAGGTTGGAACAAACCTTGACGTACAACTCCGCGGGCTTAAGGCCCGGTGTAAATGAGGTCGGACAAACCTCGACGTACAACTCCGCGGGCTTAAAACCCGGTCAAAAATGAGGTCGGAAAAACCTCGACGTACAACTCCGCGGGCTTAAAACCCGGTCAAAAGTGAGGTCGGACAAACCTCAACGTACAACTCCGCGGGGCTTACCCCGGATCTCAATACTTACACCCTCCTTTGAGGTATCTCAATACCTAACCTACTAGTTCATTACGGGGATTTTGACAATGTGGCAGTCCACTCCACCTTCGGCATGGCCATCAGCAGAGTGGCCTCACCATAAAAATTGTCAATCCCAAGTAAGTAAACTAGAGGAAGGTACTTCATTGCTACTTCTAAGGAGGAGTGCGAGTCTGTAGCCAAATCATATCAAGGGATCTCCATTAGTCTGCTCAAAAATATGCGGGTACAAGCCAAACAGGACCTTATAGACGTGTGTTTTTTATCTGTAACACAATCTTCTCACATCTAACACATCACTCTTAAAGGTTCTAAGATTCCTGGCCTTCCAGGGGAAGTATACTGTAGCTGCAAACCCTATCCTTTTTGCTTTGCAAATCCAAGATGAGCCCCTAGTGGATTTCAGGAGCCACTTGACTGCACTCAAGATCGTGGTCATACTCCTGGACATATTCAATCAAGATCTAATCTGTGTCCAAACCTCTGTTGCTAGCTTGCACTGGAAGAAAAGGTGGTCATGCGATTCATTCTCTTCTGAGCACCAGGAACACACTGGGTCCAACTCTAGGTAGGGGATTTTATCAATGGTGGGCAAAGCTCCTCTTACCGATAGCCATGTAATGAAAGCGTGCTTAGGAGTGATTTTTACATCCCATACTATCTTGGCCCAGATCTTCTTGGGGGATGAAACTCTCATTGCCTCATATGTTTTTCTCAACTGAAGTTTCCCATGTAACTCCCAACTATCCATACCCTAGGAAGCCAAGTCACTAGAACCAAAGTAGGAGACTACAGAGTCTCGAACCTCCAAAATCCTCTTAATGAGCGGTGAGTCTGGTTTCTTCACTGCCCATCCCCAAACATCTCGATTTCTTAAGTACTGATGATGCACCCATCTTACCCAAAGCGTGTCCTTCTTCTTGTGCAGATTCCATAGGATTTTACACATGAAGGCATTATTCCATGCTCTAAGTTGGAAAAGCCCTAACCCACCCTCCTCCTTTGGTAGGCAGAGCGCATCCCAAGCAACACGAGGTGACTTCCATAGAAAATTTCTACACAACTGAGTAATCCTCTTTAGAACCCCTTTAGGGATTGGGAGAATAGACATCCAAAAGCTTTCCACTCCTAGCAACACTGCACATATAAGCTCAACCTTTCCAGCATACGAGAGAGTCTTGGCGTTCCACACGTTTATGAAGCCTGAAATCTTCTCCAATAGAGGGGTATACTGACTTACTCTCAAGGCCTGAGAAGTGATGGATACACCCAGGTAAGTGAAGGGGAATTCTCCTTGGGAGAACCCTGTGATCATAAGGAGCTCCTCTTTTTCATACTCAGACACTCCCGCCATAAAGATACAAGATTTGTTCAAACTAACATTCAACCCTGAGCAAAGCATGAAAGAATTTAGGCAGTCCATCAGAATCCCAACATAAGCAACATCTCCCCTTGCAACAAACACAACATCATAGGCAAAGGCAATATGAGAGATTTTCAAGGTCTCACACTTAGGGTGAAACTTGAAGGCCGAGTTGGATGTCCTTTGTCGCAACAATCATGACAAGTATTCCATACACAAAATGAACATCAGAGGTGACAAGGGGTCCCCCTGTCTGAGCCCTCTCTCCCCTTTGAAAAAGCCATGAGTGCTCCCGTTGATGTTTAGAGAGTAGGACGTGGTCGTCACACACTCCATAATCCATTGGACAAAGGTTGGAGGGAAATGTAGACCAACCAAGACTTGCTGCAGAAACTCCCAAGAGATCGAGTCATAAGCTTTCTTGAGATCCACTTTAATCAGGCAGCGAGGAGACACTCTTATTCTCAAATACTTCCTTAGCAACTCTTGCACCAGGAGGACATTTTCATTCATCAGTCTACCATTCACGAATCCAGTCTGGGCTTGATCCACTATGTGCTCCAAGATAGGTGCAAGCCTCTGAGTCAGAATCTTTGAGATGACCTTATACACCACATTACAACAAGAGATAGGACTGAAGTCTCCAACTGTACAAGCTTGATCAGATTTTGGCGCGAGATAAATAAGAGTGTGGTTCATCTGCTTCAGTAGCTGCCCATTCTGAAAGAACTCCCTTACAACACAACACACAAGCCTTCCTGTAAGACCCCAGGAGGACTTGAAGAACTTGGAGGAGTAGCCATCAGGGCCGGGTGATTTCTCGTCTCCAATATCCCAAAGTGCTTCTTTAATCTCCTTGTCTGACACAAAAGTGATTAGGCTCTGATGCATGTCTGGCTTGACCAACGGACCCCGACTGAGGACATTTTGATCAAAACCTATTGTGTTAGCTCTCACTCCGAGCAAGGTCCGGTAGAACTCTACAAAAGCTTGTGCGGTTTCTTGGGGAGAGGTAGTGCAAGAACCATCATCTTTATTCACTGCAGAGATATGATTCTTCTTTCTGTTTTTCCTCATAAGAGCATGGAAGAACTTGGTGCATCTATCACTCTGAAGGGTGTACTTGATTTTAGCTTTTTGAGAATAGAAGAGATATTCAACATGCATCAATCTGGAGGCTTCCTTCTTTGCAGATTCAACCAAGTCTGAGGTTTGAGGAGTCGAAGGTTGTTGTAGAAGGAGATTTTGGGCATTCTGCAGAGCCTCATTAGCCCGGGCAGCTCTCTCTGAGATGTGGGAGAAGTTCCTCTTATTTAGCTCTTTAAGGGGTCTTTTAAGGGCCTTAAGGGATTTGCACAATTTATACTGGAGGATCCTTCCCCGTAGTAGCTCCATACTTGGTGGACAATAGGTAGGAACTCTTCATGTTCAATCCACATGTTGAAGAATTTGAAAGGAGATTTGGCCTTGGCTTCTTATACAAAAATTGTGGCAACACAAGAACAGTGGTCTGAGTAGATGCCAGGAGGGGGGAAGAACGCTTTACAAAACACATCTTGCATATGCCAATCATAGTTGGTCATGACCCTATCTAGTTTACTACAAACAATACCATTCGTCCAAGTGAGTCGGTTCCTTGTGTAAGGGGCATCTGTCAACCCTTGCTCGTCACAAAACTCTCTGAAATCATGTATTTCATAGGCAGTGACATCACTCCCATTAGCTCTCTCATCATCATTTAGGACAGAGTTGAAATCACCCAAGAAGATCCAAGCTCCGGGGTTTCTTTCACACACATCATTGAGCTCAGCCCACAACAGTCTCCTCTTAACAATAGAGTTCAGTCCATACACCACTGCAACCAGGATCACCTGTTGTGTCATCAAACAAGTAACCCTACAACAAATACTCTGGCCAAAGACAGATAACAAAGAGACACTCACTCTGCTCTTATCCCACATCACAACTATCCTGCCGCCTTTTTGTACGGCAAAGTTATCCACAAAACTCCAAGAATTAAAACCTGACACCATCATATTGTTCAACAAAGTGGGATCCAGCTTTGTTTCCAAGACCCCTAGGAGTGAGATGTCCAAATCTCCTAGGAGTTTCCGCACACCATTTTGTTTCAAGGGTTGGTGTAAACCCCTAATATTCCATGAGGCTATCTTCATTTAGAAGAGTTGCCTCTTCGACTTCCCCGCGTGTTGGCTACGCTCTGTCTCCTTGGTTGCACTCGGCTAGGTAAGATACCTAAGGGTTTTCCATTTTTCACTTTTCCAGGAGGGAATCGACTAAGCCCCAACACAACTTGTCTGTAGTCTGGATAGTTACCATTAAAACGTGCACTTTTCCTACTCGTCCCCTCTTGGGATTCTTCTTCATTGGAGGAAGCAAAATTTGAAGAGGAGTGGCTATCCACCACTTGATTATGATTTGTCGCCCCATAAGGACTACCTCCCTTAGTAGTCACTAATTTCCCATCATTTCCTCTCCGCATAATCATAAAGCTCCTACCAAACTCTCTCTCTTGGGAAGATGCAAGCGAGGGGGTGGTAGCCATACTTGTAGCAGTCTCCTCTATCTCCTCATTTGCCTCTTCTTGGTAATTTGTCACAAGAGGCTCTAGACTCAACCCTTTCCCTTGGTGTGGTGGGTCCAAAAGGCCAGGAGCCTTAGCGGAGAAGGGCCTTAATGCTAGACCAGCTAATCAGACCTGTCCTACCTCTGCTACGGCCCTTGACGGTGAGGGTAGCCTGGCGCAGGCTACTAGGAGTGATCCCACCAATTTCGTTGAGCTTGTTGTTGACGACGCTGCACCGGCTAGAGGGGAAGAAGGGAGACTAACAGAAGAAAGCAGGCCTGATGTCACAGTGCTACCTGCTTGGGGATGAGAGAGAGGCCTAATAGAAGTATGCAGGCCCAACAAGTCAGGACCAATTGACGAGTCGGTGCCACCTGCAAACTGGAGCGAGGGGGCGGGGTGCGTGAGAGGTCTATCCTCTACCGACACCACCAGAGAAGTGAGACTTACCTGGTTATGCAGTGGTGGTGGCTCCGGGGTAATTAGAGAAGCCATTGCACCCCAAGCCATTTTTGTGTGCTTCCTTAGGTGTGTTCAGACTCTTCGGGACAGGAGGTAGAACCCATAACGCAGAGTTCCTCTTTGCACCCGGCCCTAGCATCAAAGTACCCACCGGGTATAAACTTGTTCTCCAGGTATTTCAAAGCTGACACGACCTTAATAGAGTAGGAGGAGCCAAAGTTTTTGGGAGGAGCCACATTATTTTCCAACTCTTCCCCCGGTCTAAACGTACTCGTTTTCTTGTTCTTAAATTTTCCCATTGGAACAAGATCCCCACCTACTACTTGTGTTCTCTAGAGAACACCATCCAACTCTAAAAAGGCCAAGCAACATGCAGTTGGACACGTGGACATGAAAAGAGACGTGATGAAACTGAAAAAAAAAACCAACAGTAACCAAGCAAGACCGAGCAGCTGCACACGTGGCCAAGTAGATCAAAAAACAAAGCTGAAAAATAAAACCAACTTGGGCAACTTGCTCCCTTTAACTTAGACCCGCTAGTTGTAAAAAACCCAAGCAGACAAGTGTAGCTGAAAAATAAATTCAGCATAAACGTTGTTAGGCTGAGAAAAGAAAATCTCCAAGGAACAGTCACAAGAGAAAGGTGGTGCAGCAAACAAAAACCAGCAGCTCCATTTTCAAATTCCTCCAAGCAACATGCTTCTCAACACTATTCAGAATCATAAACCAACTAGTACTAAAGCCGAAGAAAGCAAAGGCTAGCTGATTATAAGAGCAAACAACTAGCTTAAGCTTGTACTTGACCCAAAGTTGCGGCAGCAAGCAGCTAATAGATTTTCAAGGCCAAACAAGCATTAAACGCTTCAGCAGAGCAAAAAAAAGGAGGATTTCGATTGATCTCCAAGGAAAATTCAGCTCTTCCACTCAGAAAAAAGCCCAGAAACAGAAGTTTCCCTCAAGCAAAGACCACCCAATGTGTACCAGCAACCAGCTGAGGCTTAAGAGAGGCCCTTCAGCTTTGAAGAAGGAAGAAAAAACCCAGCAGTTGAAGGATACATGCAACATCTTCTCTTCCACTAGTTAGACCACTTAACCATGCTTGGAGAGGCAAGCAAAGGAGTTGTAAGCATGTAGCAACATTCAGCTCAGCACCCAGCAGCTCAGCGAGTTTCAAGGCCAAACAGAGCAGCTAACACTTCAGCAAAGGCAAGCAAGGGAGGGCTTCGATCAACCTCCCAAGAAACTTCAACTCACGCAGGCAAGGAGCTCCTAAGAATCACCCAACAGAACCAGCCAAGGAGCACAAGCAAGCAGCTAGAGGGGAAGAGAAGTCAGGCAGCTCCTTCGAACTAAACAAAACACTTGCACAACTCAAACTGGGTTGAATGGAGGAAATCATCTCAAGTAGGTGTCATTAATGCAGGCATTAAATATCCAGATTCAACGGTCTCATCAAAATACCCAACTCGTAGCACGATCGAAAATCTATCTCAAGTGGGAGTCATTAATGTAGACATTAAATGCGCACTCCACCATTAAATATTAGGGAATTAATTATGCAAACCCACTAAGGAGAATCAGCAATCTAAGTTTCTCCAGAAGCTAAACCGAACATTCCTTCTCTCTCTTTGGAAGTGACTCACGAAGTGGATCTTGAATTTAATCCGAGCAAAGCCCCAAATGTAATAATTAATTGCCCATTAACCAAAGAAAGGGCTAATTAATGCTTAGATCTAGCTTTCTAAGATGAATTCAAAGTAGCACAGTCGGATTTCCACTCAACCCACTAGCAGCTCACGCATCTCCTTTTACGAGTTTTCCCAGATCTAAGCTTTTCTGCAAAGATTACCCCAGATCCGTATACAAAGTGCAAATTTCAAGCCACTCTCAAGCACAAGAGCCAAGATTTGAGTCACCAAATTCGGATCTTTGTAATAACAAAGCCAATTTCGGATCTTTCGAACTCAACCTTCGAGCAGGTCGTTCTGCAGAAAAACTCTAAAAGCCCATAAAACCCATTTAATTTTGTAGAAAATCAGTGGAGCAGTAATTTAACCATCTTGTACGAGTAGTAATCTAGCACAAAGATTGAAATCGACCCACAAATCTTATGAGAAAGAGCACGATTTTGACACTCAAAAGAAGAAGTAAAGGAGGAGCAAAATCCCCCTCTTGAGAGTTTCTCTCTCTAACTTCTCTCTATGGGTGACTTAGAGACTGACCGTGGTTCTTTTTTATTTCTCATGGGTGTCAATGTCATTCTTACTCAATAGGCTCACTATTGACAATAAAAACTCTTTTACTAAGCGTTAGCCTTAACAATAGTACTAAAAATAAAACCTCATCTCCGGCCTCATCATCGCGGAGTTGCGCAGAAAATGCAACCCCTCCAAATCCCCAACTTCTCCTCGGCTCCTCCCATCTTATCCAGAACCCTCCTTAAACCCCATTCCAGGGTCTCCTTCCCCTTTCCGTTATCCTTGAAAAAATGCAAGCCTCCCAAGGCCTACGCCCCCGACGAGGTCCCCGTTGACGAGGAGTTTTTGGCCAAGTTCGGGCCCAAGGAGAGGGAGTCCCAGGAGGAAGCTCGCCGGCGCAACTGGGTGGAGCGCGGGTGGGCCCCATGGGAGGAGATTCTCACCCCGGAGGCCGATTTCGCCCGAAAATCCCTCAACGAAGGCGAAGAGGTCGCCCTCAAATCCCCCGAGGCGATCGAGGCCTTCAGGATGCTCCGGCCCAACTACGTCAAGAAGAAGATTCAGGAGATGGGGATTTCCGAGGACGAATACTACGCCAACCAGTTTCGGATTCAGGGCGAGCAATTGGAGCCGCTGCAGACTGTCTGGGACGGCCCCCTGGTTGTGCGCCAGGTGGCACCCCGGGATTGGCCTCCCAGGGGCTGGCAGGTCGATAGGGGCGAGCTCGAGTTCATAAGGGAGGGGCATAAGATGATGGCCGAGAGGATTTCACTGGAGCAGCTGGAGGGTGGTGAGGTGGTGGCGGTTAATGGAGAAGAGACACCGGTGGATCAAGACATGTGCTTGGATCGGTATAAGCTGTTCCTCAAGCAGTACCAGCACTGGGTTGACCATAACAAGGATAGATTGGAAGAAGAGTCTTACAGGGTTAGGTTTTTGTTTCTTTGTTGGCTGGACTCTGTAATGTCATGTCTCGAGATATTATCAATTTTAAATCCAACTCCTAAAATCGATCTTATACGACGCGCAGTATGATCAAGACTATCATCCAGGCAGGCGGAAAAGAGGCAAGGACTACCAAGAGGGAATGGTAGTAGCCTAGTAGGAGTTGTTTTTCAGTTTCCTAAAGCTTATAATATTTGTTTAATCATGGGATGTAATATATTGTGTTGTTTTTCTCTGGTTGCAGTATGAGCTTCCCTTTTATTACCCGGGACAGGTAAGCCATTAATGCTCCTTCTTACTGATTATTGTAACTTTGTGCACTATTTCATTTGAACCCCCAACTTATGCTATGTGCTAATCAAGTCCTTAAACTTTATTGCTTGACGTTTTATAGCTCCGTCGGGCCCATTTTACCAGGCGTGTGGGGGTCCAAGCCCAACTTTTAGATGTGGAGAAATCTTAAAGTTGGGGATTAGCACTCGAATTTTTGAAAAACCTTGGTATTAGATGGAAAGTCAAAACCACAGGGTTAGCATGTGAAATTTCCTTAAAACAAAATGTATGTGAAGGACTCAAGTTAGGATGAACAATAAAGGTTAAAAACTTAAAACTGAAGTTCACTTACTTTTGTTGACACTGTCTTGGCATTCAATCCATGCAACTTTTCTTCCTTTTTTAAACATACTTCATTTGCATATGATTCTGGACTGAATGCAGCCATCCATGCTTCAAGGTATCTTCGTTTATGTGGTAGACTGTTTGTATCATATTATTTGATATTACCTTACAGTATTCTGACTGTTTAGGTACTAAAGAAAGGCTTTAACCAATCACATTACTCCTTGGTAATTCACAAGTTACTCAATGAAGCATTAATGTGCTCTTTTGGATTATGCAGCTATGTGTTGGTAAAGTGACTACTTTACACCTATATCAAGGAGCATTTGTTGACATTGGAGGAGTATATGATGGGTGTGTTTTCTTACTTTCTGCTTTTGTATGCTATGGGCCTTGACCATTTTCTAAATGCTTTCCCACCCAGTAGTAGAAAAATATATTGAAAAACAAGGGTTGATGTAACGTAGAAAATGTAGCATTTCTTGTCCCATGAGCTTGGTTGCTTAGTCTTGAAGAAACCAAATCATATAATTTGTGGCTGATCTTTATGTCACAGAATCAGTATCAGGACTGAGGAAATCTGTTAATGACAACTAGATAATCAACCCTGGGTATTTGTTGCTGAACCCTTTTTAATTATGCCTCCATACCTCACAGAATTATCACCAATTAACAACTTGAATCACATTCAAATTACCAATTACTCTTGAATTCAGAAAGCCCGAAGCCAACCCAATTCAAACCCTAAAACACTCCAAAGTGATTTAAAAATCTCAAGTTTTCTTATTCAAGTCTCAGATTTCGCATTCAATTTCAATGTAAGTATGTAACACAAGAAGAGTTCTTAATCTCTACTTTTGGAATGGAAGACTTGAAGTAATTAAATTATGATAGAAATTATTTAAAACTTGTGATTAAATAGGATAAGTGATGAAAACCCTAGTTTGCAAAAAGTGGACACATGATTGGAGCATCGTCTGCGCCTAATGCTGCTGTGTAGCTTAACCTCACACATGGAATGACTGCTTCATACTGCATATCATTGTGTCGGGCTTCTTGTTTGGGGAAAAAAAACAGTATAAGGTACAGTCAATAAGCCATTAATAGTATATTCCATTAGAATTGAGGCTGTCAGCTAAGGGAAAGGGAATAACTAATAGTCACCTGCAGCTTGTAGAAAACGTAAGAGAAGTACTTGGCATACATAGAGTAATGTAGGTTCCATCCAAAATATATTTATACTAGGTTTTGCCTAGACAGTGAGAGAGTCTCTTATCTGGTAAGGCTTTATGCTGTTTTAGCAGAAGGAAATATATCCTTCTGTGTGTGCTATGTTTGTGTGTGCTATCAGTTGTTCACGGTCACATCTTGGCATGTGCTTCTTGATTTTTATGCGTTCTCTCACAAGTTTCTGCAGCATGAACTCGTCCTCCTCTTGTTTGAATTCTTGAACCCTTACTCAATTCAAATCCCAAGTCTCTGTGCTTGAAACTGTCCTCGGTGGCTCTGATTTCACACCACGAGCTATATCTTCTTTTCATATGTTCAATTTTATGTTCTATCAAGTGTCTGTTGTGAAGCAAAAGCACAACTTGTCTTTCCATCTTGATGCATATGGAAATAAACCGTCTTGTGTATATCTTTGTGTCTCTCTTTTCTTCCTTAGAATGTCATGCTAGGTCTGCGAAACCTTGACTGTTTTCTATATTCTTATTCTTGATAAATGTTGTTATCTTCTCATACTTTTAGTAATGGCATATGTGGCTTGTTATATCCATGTGCTTTATCCTCTTTCAGATGGGTCCCTATCAAAGATAATGATTGGTACTGGATCCGTCAACATATTAAAGTTGGTATGCAAGTGATTGTTGAGGTTTTGGTAAGTAACGGTGCTTAGGAATTTGTAGTTTCTATTTCCTTTTTTTCTTTCTGTTTTGTTTTATTTTCGTTTTCTTGATTTCTTGAAGCTTATATCAATCATGCAGTGTAAGATATCTTGCATATATTAAAATCTTGCATCAAGAACATTTTGACTGCATAATTTGTTTATCAATAGCTCTTCACTTTGTTATGTAAAACAAGTGAACTAGAAAAACATGCATCCCAATATTCAAACACGCTATCAAATTCTAGAAAATCAACACCTTGTTATCTTTAGCTTTTGCACATCATAACATCTCTATCCTTTATTTGCTCTCCTCTTTCTTGTAGTTTCTTTAGATGAATCATTAGTGTGCTTGCTGAGTGCAAACTATTTATTTTGCAGGCAAAGAGGGATCCTTATCGCTTCCGGTTCCCAATTGAACTGCGTTTTGTTGATCCTAATATTGATCACTTGATGTATGTACATCCAAATTATTCACTTATCTTAGGCTTGAATACTATTATACTGCAGTCTTTTCAACAATTGGTTCAAAAGGCATCATCACAACTTAAAATAATAACATATTCCATCTGAATGGTTGCATTGATCTATCCCCATGCAGCTTTAATAGGTTTGAGTACCCTCCAATATTTCACCGTGACGAGGATACTAATCCAGATGAATTACGTGTACGTATATATGATTGTATTTAACTATTTCTCATAATAATCCTTGAAACACAATGATCATATTGTGGACGTTAACTTTACCTTCTTGATGTATTGCAGCGTGATTGTGGAAGGCTACCTCTTCCTAGGAAAGATCCAGGAATAAAATGGGAAGAGGAGCCTTTGTTGTCAAATCACCCTTATGTTGATAAGGTAAATCGATTATCAAAATGTATTCCATTTTTTGGACCTATCTTGGTTTTTAGTATCACTCTAGAATCACTCCAGTGTCAGCCTGGAAAATAAATCTGTGTACAAGTGCGAGCCACATCGAATCAATTGGAAATGGGTTTGAAGGATTTTTAGTATTGTCAGATGACTCTTGTTTGCAAATCTTTGTCTACAAGGTAATGTGTTTCAGAGGATGATATAAACCTGTATTGATTGAAGTACTTTACAATCAGCCAGGTAATATTGTAGCTTTGCAAGCTCACGAGAAGTACACTTTTCTGTCATGCGTTCCAGGGTCAAATTTGGCCACTGTTTACTGTTTAGAGCTATTTTATGGTGACCCATGACCTTAATCTAATTTGAGTGTCTAGGTGTCATGTTAGTGCCCAAACGTCAAGTTTGGGTGTCATGGAAGTTGAATGTTAGTTATGTAGAAGTTTGTAAGGCTGTAGAGGATGATGCATAGGGAGCATCTATTGTCACTCATTAGCTTATTGCTAGAACTGTACTTATAGAATTTATGAAAATATACAAAAAAGAAGTTAATTTTGCAAATCAAGTAATGAATAATTCAGTAGTGTTTTCAGACAGTACTACTCATTGAGCAATACAAGCTATGTGGAGGCTTAGTATGTGCTGAAGCATTTCCAAGCTAAATGCCCTTAGGAAACAAGGGGAAATTACTAATTATGGGCTGTATGTGATTGGTTAGGGGAGTGAGTTATTGGTTTGGGAACTCTCAGAGGCTGTGATGGGTTTTGATATGGTTTATTGGTAGAGGTGTATACACAAGGGCCGAGCCCTTAAGAATTAAGATAAGGCATTATGTCATGGTCCATCTTAGTTCAGGGAGAGATGGAACTATTCTGATTCATGCTTAGTCTTTTCAGATTTTATACTAGTTGCTTGTTTCACAGCTATGGCAGATTCACGTAGCCGAGCAAATGATTTTGGACGATCTTGAAGCTAACCCTGACAAATACAAGGGTAAGAAATTGTCGGAGTTAACCGATGAGGAAGAGTTTGATGAGGAACATAGTGTGGAGTACGAAGAAGTATATTATAAGAAAACATTACTGCCTAAAGTGGTTCTGGTAATTGTTTCTTTTGATATGGAGATTTGTTTTTGTAATCTATACTTGTTTCTTAAACTGAATGGTGTTATGGATACCTGAATTTGCATCGACTATCTTGTCTTGTAGAAAACAAGTGTTCGAGAACTAGACCTTGAGGCTGCTTTGGCAGAGCGTGAGGTTAGATATTTCTCCCTATGCTATGCTGTGTAATTGTCGAGTGTTTTTCAGGTTAGATGTTTGGGAAGGTTCAGGTTGTGTTGTTGGTTCCTCTTAAATTTCTACAGAGATCAGATGCTTTAATTACTGTACATTGAATGAAGTGCCAATTACACAAGGCATAAAATTCTCCTTAATGCAGCTCAACAATAGACTCGAGAAGGAAGCAGAAGAACGAGGCGAGGAGTTCAAAATTCATAAGATGAGAAGAAACATAGAAATGGACGAGTACGACTTGATCCATTGGCGCCGATCATTTGAGGAGAGAGAAGCACTCATCCGAGACATGAGCAAGTACAGCCCAATAATGAATAAATTAGTTAAGCTGATTGTCCTGATGTTTTGTGTTGTTGACTTTGACATTGACTTTGACTTTGTTAGTCGACGAGCTGTTGGGTTACCGTTGGAAGAGCCCGGAAGATACGTTGATGCAAGCGTGTTCGGGAACCAGTATGATCCTACAAACCCCCTTTATAGGTATGATTATTGGGGAGAGCCGAAGAACTCGGAGAAGAGCAAACTAGAGCGCATAACAGATGCCCACAACAAGTCGATTGTGGGCAAGGGCAACGTCTGGTATGAGATGTCGTACGAGGAAGCCATGAAGCAGCAAGAGAGGAGGGCAGCACGCTTAGCAAAGGAGGCCCAAGAACGAGGTGAAAGTGAAGAAGAAGATGACGGGGACGAAAGCGATGACGACGACTTCGATTACAGCATTCTGGGAGACTCCACCGCAGACTTCGCACCCCAGCCGCCCCGCGTTAACGGGACCCAATCAATTGTGTCTGATGAAGGCCTGTTCGAGGATTAGTTAGTTTGTATTGTACAATGTTTATAGCTCAGAAGGGATTAAATCCTTTAGTTTGTATTGTACAATGTTTATAGCTAAGAAGGTATTAAATCCTTCGTTTTTGTGCTGGAAGAGTTAGGTAAGAGAGATGTAACTTTGAGGTGTATGCTGTAATATAAATCTTCTCTGTTAGACAAGGAGAAGACACATGTTAGTTTTCACAAAGTAGACAGCCAGAGTTTTCAAAACGTACTTCTACACGAACTGGGTTGCGCACAAAGCCAACCTTCGTAGCATAGAAACCCCCCTCTCACCATTTTCTTCTCAAGCAACAAACAAACAAGCAAAAGCATTCTCGAGCAAACAAACAAGCAGAAGAACTCGCGCTTGCCATAAAATGAGCCGTGGAAGCGGAGGTGGCTACAATCGTCACATTACGATCTTCTCTCCTGAAGGTCGTCTTTTCCAAGTTGGTATGTTGATTTCGCCCTCTCACATCTGTTCCAATGAAAAAGAATCAAAGATAAGAGAAATCATTTTCCAAAATTTGGGACTTTTTGTTTTTCCCTCCTTCTGACTGGACGATTTCACAACAGAGTATGCATTTAAGACTGTGAAGTACGCGGGGATCACTTCGATTGGAGTTAGGGGAAAGGATGTGGTTTGTGTCGTCACTCAGAAGAAAGTCCCCGTGACTCATCTGGATAAAATTTCTAGCTCTAATTGCCCTTCCCTTTCCCAGTTCCCCACTTGTTTTATTTTATTAAATGGTGATTTTTGGGTTGGCAGGACAGGCTATTGGATCAAACCAGCGTTACGCACCTTTTCTCTATAACCAAGTACCTTGGGCTATTATTGGCTACTGGCATGACAGGTTTGACGCTAGGATAATAATGCCTTCTTGGTTATCAATGTCTGAGCATCAAGTGTTAAAAATGTATCAATAAATTCATTTTTCACGAGTTTCCGTAACTATATGATTAACTCATGCATCCAATCTGTAGCTCTGAATCTTTCTAGGTGACGCTGATGCCTTTGTATTATGTTTAGTGTACTGTCAATTTTACCAACACAAATTATATTCTTAGTTATGTTTTTTGGGACTGCAGAGAATTTCGCTGGAGATATGCTTATTGTAATTTTTTTTTTGTTCTTGTCAGCTGATGCCAGGACTCTGGTTCAACAAGCAAGGAATGAAGCTGCTGAGTTTCGCCATAGATATGGATATGAAATGCCGGCTGACGTATTGGCTAGATGGTATTGTTATATTCAAACCCTATCAAATATTACTTCGTAATTTTTTGACTCTGTTTTGGAACTTTGGCTTCTCTGTTCAAATGACTGCCAGGAAGGATGCTATTGGCACGGAAGTTAGTGTATAGGTTTGATTGGTACTTAAATTCTGAGTCCTTCAGTCATATCATTAGAGGGTTACCATTGACCATTGTGGGACTTGTAAAATTACTTGCACAGCTATGTATTTTTAGCAACTGTACTGTACAGATATGTTTGGTTCCCTTTAAAATCATATCAGTCCCCTTTCTTTTTTCATGTTTCACTCGTAAACTCTGGTTGTCATATGTTCCAGTTTTGTATCTTTCTATGATTGTGTAGATTTTATTGTATTAATAGATTCTTATCTTCAAGGGGACACTTTTAAGTTTAGGATGTATATCTGGTTGTTACATGAAATGATTAACTTGATCCCACATAATACAGATGGGGAATATTACACATCTTGCCTTGCTAAGTCGATTTTGTTGAGATGCAATCTCCCTATAAAGTTGTTAGCAAGACTTCCAAAGTAGAGGTGATCCTCGTACTCCAAAGCGGTGGTAACGAAGCTCATCAGCTTTCCATCTGGGTCATCCAATCTCCTCACTATTCTGCCATCAGCATCCACATTGACCACGGTCGCCTTCTCATCAACTCCCACCATGTACTTGATCAGTGCAGGGTACGTTGCTAGTATATGCTTTGCTACTTTGCTGGTTTGCACAAACCTCATTCTTTGAGATGTAACCTACACCGTACACAAGTACACAATACACATTTTTTTTTTATGTTGTATATATATACAATTAACAATTGTTAGTTCAATATGCGAGTCTTGGATTGGATACATACCTGTACAAGGGCGATCCAAAAGGATCCATCCGGAGCAATGTGGATATTGTCGGGACAGCCAGGAAGATTGTCTACGAAGATCTCAGTTCTTCCTCTCTGATTGCCTTTCAGCCAATACTTGAGGCACCGGAATCTGAAACAACCGTACAGTTTGAATAAGCACTTGCATTCTTCTTGGGTATGTACACGTCGTACCTTAATCTTGAAACTAATAGTGACTCACTTCCATGATTCGCAGACCAAGAGGTAATCTTGGGACTCCGAGAGGGCCACACCATTAGGAAAGCACAAGTTATGGAGCACCAAAGACAGTTCCTCGGTAGAAGGATCATACTTGAAGAGTTGGCCATGAGGCTTGGCTTCCAACACGTCAAGCATCCAATTATGGAGCCCATATTTGTCGCTCGGGTTCGTAAAGTATATGCTCCCATCGGCTGCTTCTACCAGCTCGTCTGCAAAACTACATCCAGTAGTCATCGGGTTAGGCTGGCTCAAGATTACTATTATTAAGCACAATCTACTTAGTTTCCATCTTACTTGATCTTGGAGCCATTGAAATGGGATGCCAGAATTGTTACACCATCTTCATTAACCTTGACCAAGCCCTACATATATAGGGTATACAGAAGTACACATAATAATAAGCTTGAGGAGTTGAGGTATCATATTGAAGTAGTGAACAAAGTGAGTTGAGTCTTACTTTGTCGGCGTCGCATAGGACAACGTCGCCGTCTCTGTTGACTATGATGCCGAGCATGGTGGAGCTGTTGAGCATCTTCCAGTCCTCCAAGAATCCATCTCTATGCAACCTTTTGATCCAACCGTCTCGACTCGTTGCATACACAAAACCCTGCTTATCCGCATACACATCTTCTGGGCCTTGGATGGACCCTTCACCAAGCTTTGTCACTTCCTGTCATTTTTCTATTCTTAAAACTAATTTGAAGTAGAAAAATGATATTTCAGATCTCAACTTTTCAATACAAAATTTTGTTTGATTTCATATTTCCCACTCCATCCATTATAAACATCATCTGAACTTGCTTGGGATAGGGATGCATAAATCATATATATGACATCCTGGTACTCTGTTCTTAAATTAAGCATGATTTTCAAAGTAAGAGAATGACTCTTCTCCAACCCAAGTAAACTTTCATCTAGAGTCTAAGCACAGAGGACACAAATCTACCAATCTTATATCCAAATTATTCATATAGAGAGTGAATAATGAAAAAGAAACCTGTAAGAGCTTATTCGAAGGTGGGGATGGCAATGGCCAATGCAAAAGCTCAGGATTCATGGGCGAGAACAAGTAAATCTGGAAGCCCAGCGCTACCAAGCACCCTACCACAAACATTGCAAGGCTTGAAGCTGGGCTCATCCTCCTATATGCTCTGCTGTGTTATGCACTTTGCCTACTGCTTTCAACTTCAGTTTCCTTTTTTTTTTTTTTATCAATAGTAGTACTTGTTGATATGGATTTGCTGCTGCTGGCAAGTTGAACCGTTGTGTGGCACCAGTTAAATTGAAGCTCTTCGTGCTTATTTTATAGTCCGCGCAGTCTACTGTAATTGTTTTCTAGATAGATATTGGGTCACTATGGTTTAATTTTCCAACGCACCACAAGTCTACGTTATATACGTACACGTCTCTCATATCTTACGTTCCCTCGTAGAAGAAATCCTTCTTTGTGTAAAAATTGACTCTTTTTAGACTGCTGGATAATTAGATTAAATAAATTAGATTAAATAAATCAGATTAAACCTAAAAAGTTTCAAGTACGATCCCTTTCAATCTCTCTATCCTTCGATTTTTCCCAAATCTGGCAGTATTCGGAATACAAATTGTGAGCGTTTAGAGACCGCCAAGCTTTAATTTGTTGTATCCACCCATCCGTCATATTAAAAAAGTCATACAAAGAGCTCATCATTTTTATATTTAACTATTATATTTTGCAAATTTGTATATTGATTTTGTGTAATTTATGAGAATTTCGATACATATGATATCGTTTCTCAATAAACAAATGACGTTTTTATCTTTGTTATGGTTGTTTTGTGATTTTTACGAAGTAGAAGTAGGTGAAGCCGATCTGTAATTGAAGCCCTAAAATTTTGATTAATTTTTGATGAATTTGTTAATCTTGATTTATTTTATTACTACTTTTTTTCACTTTATTTAACATGGCTTCTTGATCCATTGATATTGATTGATCTTTCTTGCAATTTTTTTTAATCCATCGAGTTCCATATTCATCATTTTTTAAAGTGGTATTAATTGGCATATTAAGAGATATTCATGATTAGTGCTATTTGTTATATTCTTCATTTTTTAAAGCAAATTTATGTGATGTGAATGTTTATATACTTTATTCTTTTATTTGAAGGTAGAAAATACTTGGAAATATGCAAGGAAGTTGAAGAAGATAAAGCCTACATAAGTGGACCGAAAATGGTCCTATTAACCCAAAAACTGAGGTCGAAACCCTGAGAGGAACCTGTTAGTTCATACCTCCGCGAGGACAATTCATGGAACATAGAAAAATTAAGCGAGGTCGTTAACATGATGACCTCGAAACAATTAACAAAATTATTAATCCTATTAATAAAATCCCGGATAGATTGTACTGGTAACCAAACAAAAATGGTTGGTACTCTACCCACTCGACCATGCAATGGCTCCACCAATCCAAGGGAGAGCCCAAAATTAACCTAGAATGGACTAACAAGCTCAACATACCCCCAAAATGAAGAACTTCCTTTGGAAAGTGGCACGAAACGGCCTACCAACCAAAACGAGGCTTGTTGCCAGCCATATTTCGGTACCCCAAGGTTGTGAAGCGTGTAACAACCAGGTTGAAGACGCAAACCACACATTACTCTCTTGTCCCCTTACAAGGGCGACCCTTTATTCCGTAAGGCCAAAACTTCGGTGGATTGTCGACCAAGTATCCCCGAACGACAAAAAACCACACAAGATCCTAGAGGAAATTAGGATAATAACAACAAAAGAGGAAATGGAACTCCTCACTAACACCTGGTGGAGCCTTTGGTTCTCTAGAAATAAGAGAGTCTTCGACAACAACAACGAAACTAACTTGAATAATGTCGATAACCTTAGCGAGTTTACTCGAAACCAGGTTAAAGAATGGAAACTTGCAGGAGCCTCTGATTCTCCTAGAACCCGCACTTACTGTACGAGAGCTGGAGCAGGGAGAAAGCTTATTAAGTGGGCAAAACCCAAGAGATATTACATTAAGCTGAATTTTGATGGTGTAGTGTGTGCAGATGGCATGGCTTCGTTCAGATTTATCCTCAGGGACTCTGGTGGCTCCCCCGTCCATTTTGACGGAGGACTGATTGGTTGGCAGTCTGTTCTAATATCCGAGACCATCGCCTTACGCCAGGGACTTCTCGAGGCCATTCAACGTGGCATTCCCTAGATCCAGATTAAAGGCGATAATTTGTAGCTGGTCAAGGCCGTTCTTGGTGACTGGCGCTGCCCGTGGGAGATTGAGCTTTTGTGTTCGGACATCCATTGTTTGCTTGCCCGGTTTCAGGATTGGAGTATTTCTCATGTCTTTCTTGAGAACAATTCTGTGGCGAACTACATCGTTAGATCCTTCAAACGTGTCTCCTCCGTCCTGTTGGAAGATGACTAGGGTTTGCTTACCCTCATCCGTCAGGATGCTCTAGGGTGACCACTAACTAATCTCTTTCCTTGTAAAAAAAAAGTGAAGTGAATTATAATCATAAAATTTTTAGTTTTTATTCACGAGATTTGTACTTAAGTGGTCATATTCACCTTATTAGCTAGTGATATTCATATAATTGGATGGTTATATTCACCATATTAGATAGTGATATTAGAAAATGTATGAATGGATTATGGCTACGATTTTGATTAGATCTTAAGTGAGATCTCTTCAACCAACCTCGACTCTATTCCCTTTTTGATGATGTCCAAAATGGTAAAGTAAGAGGTGGGCCCGGGGTACAAAGAACAAACAGACACGACGAGACTCCCAAGGAGGATACTGGGACCCACAACCATACCCCTCATTTATTTAAACAAAGTTCCTACCCCCGCGAGGTCCTCCGAAACCTCGGAACGAGGTCTAAACCTCGTAACCGACTCTATTGACACACCCGCTCACCATGACCACTCAGCTAACGCCGCTTCCCCAAGCCAATCACCGGCTACCTCGCCTCTAGACCAATCAGAAGCTCTGATCTCGGACGTCCCACATCGGACAATGATGAGAACTCGACTCCCCAATCCTCTATAAATAGAGGAGAACCTCGTAGAAAGAAGGGGTCGAAAAACATCTTGAACACAAGAACTATCTTGCTCGTTGAAGATCGACGTGATTGAAACATCGTCAAAAGACCTCGCTATAGACAAGTGAAGTTCACAAAAAGACTTCAAGTCATACAGAGCCCTTGTTTGCATCAAGGACCTCGCTACACAATCTCGCAAGCCACCTTCACCACACAATCAGCCCAGCCTCGCACCAAGATCAGTCAAGTGACCCCGAGGTGGTAGAATCTCATAGTGATTAGGAGATCTCGGACATTGTTAGATCGAGATCTCGAATATTCGTAGGAGGTCTAGGGTGTGAATCTCGTTTATTTGTAGGCCTCGTTGGCTTGTAACCTCGTTGTAAAGAAATAATAAATAAAGAGCAAGCGTTTGCACAATCGAATATAATAATCTCGTTTCTTGTCATTTAGCGAACGATTTATTTCGGGTTTCATCACTGGCGCCATCTCTTAACTTTGCCTTCGAAGCCACCAACAACGAAGCCGAGTATGAAGCCATGATCGTCGGGATCGAGATGGCGCTCCTCAGTGGAGCCCAGAAAAACAGGGTCTACACCGACTCCGAGCTAGTTGTGCGCCAGCTCAACGGGCAATACGACACCAGAACGGGGTTCCTGCCCGCGTACCGAGAGAAAGTCAAGGCCTTGGTGTCGTGCTTGGAAACCTTCGCGGTTGAGTCGATGCTCTTGCGAGGTTAGGATCCGCCCTACCCCTGGAAGTAGGGAATCGCGTGATGGTGGAGAGAAAACTGTCGCGGAGTGTGACCAGCGAGGTTCTGTCTGTTACTGCGGGGGATTGGAGGATCCCGATAACGCGGTATGTGGAGAGCGGTGTCCTCCCAGAGGACCCCGCACAGGCTAGGAAGTTGAAAATGCAGGCGGCGCGGTATTGCATCGTCGACGGCTATCTTTATCGCCGAGGCTATGCCGAACCCAACCTGATGTACGTGCCGACCGAGTCTACAGAGCACATCCTCTATGAGGCCCATGAGGGGGTCTGTGGTGGCCACACAGGGTGGCGAACCCTATCGCATAAGATCGCCCACTTGGGATACTTTTGGCCCACCCTCCGGCAGGACGTGAGGGCCTATGTCCAGCGATGTGACGGGTGTCAGAAGCATAGTAACCTCCAGCACGCCCCGACTTCGCAACTTCGCTCCATACACGCGCCATGCCCTTTCGCGATCTAGGGGATGGACATCCTCGGCCCCGTCCCTAAGGCTGCCGGTCAGGTGCGGTATATCCTTGTCATTGTCAACTATTTCACAAAGTGGGTTGAGGCACAAGCAATTGAAAAAATCACGGGGGCTAAGGTCTGCGACTTCCTGTGGAAGAACCTCGTCTGCCGCTTTGGCGTTACCATGACCATCATGACTGACCATGGCCCCCAGTTCGATTGCGAAGAAACCCGGACCTTCTGCTTCGACCTGGGCATAACCCTCAAGTTTTCCTCCGTGGCCCACCCTCAGTCCAACGGCCAGGTAGAGAACGTCAATGCCCGCATCTTGTCCGATCTAAAGAAGCGCCTGGGCATGGCGCAAGGTCGTTGGGCAGAGCTTCGCCCACTCGTCCTATGGACATATCGCACCACCGCGCGCCGCACAACAGGAGAAACGCCTTTCGCTCTAACTTACGGGGCGGAAGCGCTAGTCCCAATAGAGGCCCTGGTCCCTTCGGCGAGTGTGTTTGATTTCGATGAAGAAGAGAACGAGGCCAATCTCAGGGTCGAGTTGCTATTCCAGGACGAGCTACGCGAGGTGGCCGACCTGCGCTCTAGGGAATACAAACGCCGCGTGGCTATATACCACGACAAGAAAGTAAGACCTCGATTCCTGGACATAGATAACCTCGTCTTGAGGCGTACCGAAGGTGGCAAAATGGACCCCAACTGGGAGGGGCCATACCTCCTCGGTGAGGAGGTCGCGCCCGGAGCTTTCAAGCTCAAAGACAACGAGGGGCGTACCCTGAGCAAAACATGGAACGTCGATCGGCTCAAAAAGTATTATGTGTAAACTCTCTAAACTCCGTTACTTCTCGCAAGTTTTATGAATAAAGGGTGGTGGAATTTTCAAATCTCTCTCAAAAATGAAAATCTCTATATGTTTTTAAGTCCTCTCCTCGCTTCCCGCTTGGGGTTAGAGAACCTCGTGTTAAATCCCACCCCTTGTTTCCCGCTTGGGGTTGGAGAACCTCGTGTTTAAATCCACCCCTCGATTCCCGCTTGGGGTTGGAGAACCTCGTGTTTAAGTCCACCCCTCGCTTCCCGCTTGGGGTTGGAGAACCTCGTGTTTAAGTCCACCCCTCGCTTCCCGCTTGGGGTTGGAGAACCTCGTGTTAAATTCCACCCCTCGCTTCCCGCTTGGGGTTGGAAAACCTCGTGTTTAAGTCCACTCATCGCTTCCCGCTTGGGGTTGGAGAACCTCGTGTTAAATTCCACCCCTCGCTTCCCGCTTAGGGTTGGAGAACCTCGTGTTAAATCCCACCCCTCGCTTCCCGCTTGGGGTTGGAGAACCTCGTGTTTAAATCCACCCCTCGCTTCCCGCTTGGGATTGGAGAACCTCGTGTTTAAGTCCACCCCTCGCTTCCCGCTTGGGGTTGGAGAATCTCGTGTTTAAACCCACCCCTCGCTTCCCGCTTGGGGTTGGAGAACCTCGTGTTAAATTCTACCCCTCGCTCCCCGCTTGGGGTTGGAGAATCTCGAGTTTAAGTCCCACCCCTCGCTTCCCGCTTGGGGTTGGAGAAAACCATGCGAGGTCTGAGCGAGACTCATGGCCTCGGCATAATAATCATCATGCAAGGTCCGAAGCGAGGCTCGTGACCTCGGAATACAAAAAATCATGCAAGGTCTGAGCGAGGCTCAAGATCTCGGCATGGAAACAAAACGCCCGAAGTGGCCCGAGGATGCCACATGTTGTGACACTCGGACCATGGGGTTGGATCGATATGTATACAAATAAATTAAAGACAAAAGACCAAAACACACCCATGAGGTAAAGATAAAGAAAAATCGCATAAGATAAGGCCACAAGGGCCGAGATGTTTTAATTACAGACCCCGCAGGGCCGACAACAAAAAAAACATCAAAAAACCAGAAACACCCTTCACTCCTTCAAGGCCTCGGAAACAGCATCTTTCGGAGCATCAATAGCTGGGCCCGTCGGAGCGTCGAGGACAGACAAGGCAGAAGCAGCGGTAGGTTGGGAGCTCGGCGCGTCGACGGGTTGAGATCTCGTGGCGACGGGGTCCAGACTTTCCTGGTCG
This sequence comes from Fallopia convolvulus, assembly GCA_964016875.1. Lineage (NCBI taxonomy): Eukaryota > Viridiplantae > Streptophyta > Magnoliopsida > Caryophyllales > Polygonaceae > Fallopia > Fallopia convolvulus. The sequence goes on from OZ024718.1 coordinate 15,570,445, forward strand.
GGGTCCTCCGCGAGGGGCGCCTCGGAGACCACAGTCCCATCCTCTTTAAGGAAGAATTCGCATTCTCCCTCGGGCTCCTCCCCAGCTTCTTCCCCCATGGTCTCCGTGTAGGTGGGGTTGAAGAAGGAAATGCGGGGGTCAATATGCCCATACTTGGCAACCGCCTCCTTGACCCCCATACGGACGGCCTGGAGGAACATTTTCTGCACGCTCCCCAACAGCTCCTCCTTATATTCCGCTGACTCCACATATTTGGGGCCCGCGGCCACCACCTCCTCATTAAGTTCGTTAACGCGATGTCGGAGGTTGGTGATCTCATCCTCAGCCTTCAGAAGCTCCGCCTCCTTATCCTTAAAAAAGTTATGCTCTGCGGAGAGTTTGCCCCGAAGCTCCTCGTTCTCTCCCTGTATGGCCTCGGCCACGGCCTTTGCCTTGGTCTCTTCCTCCTTCGCCCTCGCAACCGCTTTCGCCTCATCCCTCGCCGCCCTCGCCTCATCCTTCGCCGTGGCCTCTGCGGCTTTAATCCGCTTCCCGGCCTCGGCGAGCTCCTTCTCTTGCCTCGCGCACTCCTCAGCGCGAACTTTAAGTGTCGCCTCCATTTTTTCCATCCTCGTCTGGAGGAGGGTGAGGCGGCTGCGGTTATAGTTCTCGAAGAAGGTGTGCTAAAAGTTAACAAAGTCGTTAAGAAAAAAGAAAGACACGAATCTCAAACAGAAGCGAGGTTCATAAAAGAAAAGTTTACCATGGCCGAGTAGCGGGCGGCCTCGTCAATAAGGGCCTCCTCGGTGAGGTTGTTGGCCCACGAAACCTCCTCCTTTCACTCATCCCGACCCCACTTCACAGAGGCGCCCCTAGCCGGCCCGGGGCAGTGGAACTTGGCGGGAGAAACACCGGCGACATTGATGGCTCGCCCCTCAAAGTTAAAGGAAGGGATAATCTCCTTCCCCGACGAGCCTCGCTGACCGTCCCCCTATGCTTCTTTTTGTCCCCATGGGGGGACTCGGTATTTTTCCTCTTGGACCCGGCTCCTTCGCCGGATCCTCGGGAGGCCTGGGATGATGCCTTCGCGACGTCTCCCTTAGGAGGGGCCCGCTCGTGGGTTTTCACCCCGGGAACCTTCAGAGGCGGAGGTGCGGTCTTCGGCTGCGAGGTGGGTGGCCTCGCCGGCGTGGTTGGCTCCTTTATAACAACCCCCTATTGGCTTCGGGGGTTCGGAGCGTTGGAAGAAGAAGTCACAGGTTTCTTGCCCTGCGACTTCAAGGTAAGAGCGCCAAATAAATCAACCATTGTCAAAGAAAAGCATGGACATAAGTTAGATAAGAAGCAAGAAACAAGTCAGGCTGGCGAGGTTTTCAACCTCGCGGCCTAAAGACAAGACATTAAACAAAACAAGCTAGCGAGGTCCCTAACCTCGCTACCCAACAACAAATGGCAAATAACAAAAACAAACAAGGGAAAAATTAAGTACCCTCTTTACCCTCGCGAGGGGGAAGGGTGAGACTCAGGCCGGCCCGCTCAAGCCGGTCCTGCGCTAAATACTCTTGGAACTCTGCCTGGCGCTCCGGAGCATATCGGGCCTTGAGTTCCTTAAGCTCGGTAATGTTATGCGTGTCCCTGGGCCGGACAAAGTTGTCCGGCGCCGTGGGAAAGTTGAGATATCTCCCGGTGAGATCTCGAACCAGGAACCACTTCTTCTTCCACGACCCGACATTCGAAGGGGCGGTGGTGAGTTTAATGCCTGGCAAGCTAAGATTGATGAGGCAAGACTCGTGCTCCCTCCTCGCAAGAAATAAGCTCGAAATGATGTCGAGACTCGACCCATCCCCAACCTCGCGGTTGCGAACTGTGTAGGCACACAACAACCTCCACGCATTGGGAAATAGTTGTGCAGGGCAGACGTGCATGACCCACAAGAAGTCAACGATGTGTTGGGCCAGGGGTAGCCTAAAACCTGCCTAAAGACTAAACAGATGCACAACCACGCATCTTTCGTTGTGTGCCAAGGAGCATCCCTTCCCTTCGGGAAGCGCTAGCTTGACTCCCTCGGACCAAGCAAAGTCTTTGGCGGCGTCCGCGAGGTCTTTTAGCTTCAATGTCGTGGGATCCCCCTCGGATAGGAAGGCCTCGTTCGATTCAGAAGATATAGGGATTCACTCCTCAAGGTCGAGCGAGACACTGGACACAGCATCGGTGACGTACTCCGCAAAAAAGCTCGCGGGCTCGTTGGAGTCGGACGATCTCACAATAACCTCGACAACTTCCTCATCAGAAATCGACGACGATGCCATCTCGACACCGGAGGATGCGCGAAGACAAGAGAAGCGCGAGTTAATGGAAACAACGGAGTCGTTGGAAGAAGGGTCGCTGAAAACCAACGAGGGTGACCTCGGGTTTTGGGAGTCGCTAGTCTCTACACTCCCTACGGATTCAGAAACCTCCTCGTAGAATCTCTCTTGAGCTTTTAACGCGAAGCCTGGCGGGGGGTCCAAAGAAGCTTCCCTAGGCATGAAAGAGCGATGTCCAGGCCACGAAAGGCGAACACCTGGAAAAGAAAAACTAAAAAAAAAAGGCGGTTGAGACATCGAGCGAAGCAACCAAACGAAAGAGAATGCGAGGTCATAGGGAAGAAGGACACATGGCACCCTAGGGCTACTCTGACAAGATAGGACGGCGATAGAGAAGTTGAAGCGCCAAAAGGAGGAGAGAGAAGATGAAATGGAAGCCAGCGGCGGAAACCCAAACGTCCCGTCAGTCAACCATCATGAAGTTTGGGTTTCCGAGGAAATCAAAATTCAAAACCACCATGAGAGAGCGCAGAGACCCAACCGTCGATTGGTGGGCGAAGGTTTCAAGGGCATGGCGGTCACCACCCTCACTCCATCGTTTCGCCGCCATGGTGCTGGCGCAAAACGCCGAGAAACAATCATTGCCCGCTGGGGCACAAAGCAAAGCAAAAAAGAACAAAGAAAAATGGCGAGGGCGACGCGCAGAAACACACGCCAACCTAACCACCACCGTTTCGCCACCGTGACACCGGCGCGAAACACCAGGCGACACGCCGTCGCCCCTCCGAAACACAAAACAAAAACAAAAAAGAAGAAGAAAATCAGAGGCGAAGAACACCAAAGACGAGAAGAAAAAAGACGAGTACTTACTTGCTTGGAATCGGCGTGGAAAGAGAGGTGGTGCAACTAGAAAGTGGCGGAGGTTTGTCGGAAACCGTCTCGAAAACCCCTCATAGGAAACTGAAAAGGAGAAGAGAGAGAAAGCGAAAATGTTGGAGAAGAAGATGAAAAGGAGGCGTATGAGATACGCCCTTATAAAGAACAGGCTTTGGCCTCCACTCGCTCCCGAAAGACTCGCTGGGCCCACCTGGACGGCCCATTAAGCAAAGTATGAAGAGCGGGCCCAGGAAGCTTCACCCGTGCGAGCAAGAGAAAAGCCTATGTACGGGACTTCACAAGGAGGAAACCTCGCAAGATGTTTGCCCCAAATACTAGAACCTCACACCTCGCAAAGTGCCCTCCCAACATCTAAAACCTCGTAGCCCGCGACCCCAAGGAGCTTATGCCCTGCGGCCATTGGGGCGAGATCCCTAGGCCATGGGGTTGTGATGATGTCCAAAATGGTAAAGTAAGAGGTAGGCCCGGGGTACAAAGAACAAACAGACCCGACGGGACTCCCAAGGAGGATACTGGGGCCCACAACCACACCCCTCATTTATTTAAACAAAGTTCCTACCCCCGCGAGATCCTCCGAAACCTCGGAACGAGGTCTAAACCTCGTAACCAACTCTACTAACACACCCGCCCACCAGGACCACTCAACTAACGCCGCTTCCCCAAGCCAATCACCGCCTGCCTCGCCTCTGGACCAATCAGAAGCCCTGATATCGGGCGTCCCACATCGGACAATGATGAGAACTCGACTCCCCAATCCTCTATAAATAGAGGAGAACCTCATAGAAAGAAGGGGTCGAAAAACATCTTGAACTCAAGAAGTATCTTGCTCGTTGAAGATCGACGTGATTGAAACATCGTCAAAAGACCTCGCTATAGACAAGTGAAGTTCACAAAAAGACTTCAAGTCATACAGAGCCCTTGTCTGCATCAAGGACCTCGCTACACAATCTCGCAAGCCTTCTTCACCACACAATCAGCCCAGCCTCGCGCCAAGATCAGTCAAGTGACCACGAGGTGGTAGAATCTCATAGTGATTAGGAGATCTCGGACATTGTTAGGTCGAGATCTCGAATATTCGTAGGAGGTCTAGGGTGTGAATCTCGTTTATTTGTAGGCCTCGTTGGCTTGTAACCTCGTTGTAAAGAAATAATAAATAAAGAGCAAGCGTTTGCACAATCGAATATAATAATCTCGTTTCTTGTCATTTAGCGAACGGTTTATTTCGGGTTTCATCACTTTTGTCCTTAAATAGGTCGTGGGAAATGATAAGGACTAATCTCTGGCCGTTTACAAAAGTTATATGCGGTTACATGGCGGTTACCAACCATTCCCTCTATCATCAGCGTCTCTCATTAAAGAGACATGTGTTTAACTACGAACCAGTCATAAAAGGAAGTTACAAGGTGGTTAAACATTAGTTATCAAGGCAGTTATCGTCCAATTAACACGTGGCGAAAAATAGCTATACCGCTAAACTGTTGTTGCCTACAACACAGTTGTTGTTCCCTACAACACATCTGTAGTTTTCATTGTTCCTTAAGGAACATTGTAACTTAACCTTGATATATCCCTCTAGACTTCAAGTATACTACACAAGCGTGTACTCCACACCCCCAAACTTGTGATATAGTTAAGTGAGATTCCATAGCGTCGTATGAACCCCGTTCACATTAAAAGGCATTCTTCCGTGCCATAGGAAACAATCACTTGATGACACTAAAATCACTGACATTACTCCCCCATTTTAGTGTAATCCTTGATTCATAAAATAAGCAAGCCTTCATTCCAAAATCATGCATAAACACAAATATCGGAACGATTGAATTTATGTCTTAGTATAATTACACATTTCAAACACCCCGAAATCATGGTATCCTAAGGATTGAACCAATCAACCACTTTGGATGCATGAAGATAACACACATATAAGTTACTTTACATTTCTATAGTCTAACATGACTCCATTTAGGGCCTTGAGTCCTTATCCATTCTTAAGTGTATGTGAAGCTAACCCAATACTTCATGAAGCGACCAAACTATAGAATGTATGAAAAGCTGATAATCTTATTAGGAGATCTCAATCTCTTTATATAAGAATTACAAGTGGTTAGGCTCCAAGCAATCCATAATATCTAGGGTTTCCATAATGCAAAAGATAATAACTATAATCTAAAAAAAAAGAAATATTCTTAAGATTGGAAAATATAATACACGAGAGAATTCTAACTATTATCCTTAACATGCTCTCGCAAGATGGACGGAGGGGACCGAAGACCAAGCATGGAGACGAGCTTCTGAAACTGCGGACGAGCTAATGGCTTTGTCAAGACATCAACAATCTGATCATGAGTTTACATAAGCAACTCGAAAAGTACCACTTTAACAATCCTCACGAACAAAATAAAATTCAAGGGCAACATGTTTCATGCGAGAATGAAAGACGGGATAAGCATTGAGCTGTGTAGCCCCAATAATATCACAGTAAATGACCGGTTGAGCCGAAATAGGAACACCAAGCTCAGAGAACAAGAAGAGAACCCACAAAAGCTCACAACTAGAATTATCCAGGACGCGATATTCGGCCTCGGCTAAGGACCGTGCAACAATTTTCTGCTTCCTAAAGCTCCAAGAGATTGGAGTGCGACCAAGGAACAAGCAGTAGCCCGAACTAGACAAATAATTGTCCTTGTCACCAGCCCAATCAGTGTCCGAAAATACATGTAGGTGCCGAGGGTTACGAGCATGGAGAAGAATACCATGATCAGCCGTACCTCGCAAATAATGAAGTAGCCGTTTTACTGCACTCCAGTGAACCGAAGTTGGACTATGCATAAACTGTGACAACTTGTTAACAACAAATCTAACATCAGGTCGCGTCAGAGATAAGTATTGGAGACTGCCTATCACTTGCCGAAACTCAGACGGACTAGGTAAGAGATCACCAGAATCCCGTTTGAGGGTGGTGCTTGGACACATCGACATGAAGATAGCGTTAGAGTCATCCATATTGACTCGCTGAAGCAAATCAAGAATATATTTCCTTTGATTGAAGAAGAGCCCAAGCGAGTGAGAGTGAACTTCAACCCCAAGGAAATAGGCAAGAGGGCCGAGATCCTTGAGAGAAAACCGAGCAACAAGAGAGGCAATAGTGTGATGTAGAGAGGAATCACAGTTGCCAGTGATAATGATATCGTCGACATAAACGAGAAGGAAGAGTGTGATACCTCTAACTCGATAGATGAACAACGACGAGTCTGCCGTGGAGTTAACAAATCCGATAGAGAGTAGAAATGACTTGAGTTTAATGTACCATGCCCTCGACGCCTATTTCAATCCATAGATAGCCTTCCTTAGTTTACAAACATGAGTAAGGAATTGCTTGTCAACAAAACCAGGGGGTTGTTCCATGTAAACTTCTTCGGATAAAGAGCCTTGGAGAAAGGCATTGTTAATGTCCAATTGGCGAATGGACCAACCAGAACTGACCACAAGAGAGAGAATCGAGCGGATCGTGACAGGTTTTATGACAGGGCTAAAGGTTTCGATGTAATCACAGCCTGGCCGTTGGTGAAACCCTTTAGCCATAAGACGGGCTTTGTACTTGTCAAGCGATCTGTAACACCCCTATTTTGTAACATTGAGTATTACCGCTAGTGACCTCGGACTTTACCGTCCAAAGTCACCCAAGGCATTATAATGACATTAAAACTTATAAAATGCGGAAATTGTCATTTAATTAAATGTAATTAAAGATGAAATTGACCAAAAGCGGAATTTTATTTATTGATAAGAACTTTCGTTCATTACATTGGGAGTCGTTTTACAAATGATGTAGAAGCGGAAAGTAAAGCCCATTTAGAAAGGGTTGAAAAGACGTAACTAAAAATACAAGTATGTTTTCCCAAGACAACTCATGTAATGATGATTTGCTTGGTTTTTTAAAATTGGAAGAGCTAGTGTATTATCTTCGGAATGCCTTGCTCTTATGAGAATTCCTTCCTTCCTTCAACGTCGTCTTGCCTTGACCTTCATTCCTTGCATAACGATTCTCGGGCCTTCTAGACTCTAACACTTTAGTGTGACTTCCTACAGTTTGGCATTTGACGCGAAGAGCGAGAAATACCAAGTAAAAATGCGGAAATAGTGGAATTAGTCTAAGGAGACTAAGCAAGTGAGAACGGAACTTCTCAAGGGTATTTCAGTAATTATAAAAATCCGGGAGTGATATTATCGGGATGTGTTTTTAAGGTATAGGACTTTATGCGGGGTTTATCGGACGAAGAAGAGTGTATCTCGAGAGGAGATAACTCGTTAATCGAGAGAAGAACTACGAGATTGTAGACTTCTTTTAGAATAGAAAGTATGTTGGGAACGTTATTAATTCATACCAGATTTGAAAATCTCTCGCGCCCTTGCGGACCGAGAGCCGGATCGATCATTTGTGATCGGTCCGGTTTTGATGTCTTTTAAATGTGCATTGGCACTTATCTTATATCGTGACGAAAAATGTTGATTATGTTAATGATTTTTAAAGAGTGTGGGGGCTTGCATGGCCCGGACCACTTATGGGAAACTCAGTTCCGACACTTAGCTTCGATGCCACTCATCCCTCCTTGCAATCGGAGCGGACATAGATCATGATCTTGAAAGTCGTACTTTAAGCTCGGAGGCATACGACTTAGTAAGTTTTATAGAGGCGTCGGGTTAGTCCCGCACCCCTTACTAATTCATTCGAATCGATCTCTTAACGAGATCGTAAATAATCAAGATCACAAACAAGACTAGCATTATAGTCCTATCAAATATTAAATAGCGGAATAAAGATAACAGAGGGGTCATTGTTTCTAACAAACGATATTCCTAGGTTCGTTTATTATTAACAAACAAGTTGTCCCAACATCGAGAAATTTCAAGAAACGATTTTATTAAGGCTACAAGGAGAAATTTCACCTGTCTTTGCTTATGCGGTAGAGAATTAACGAAAGAGTGGAAATGTTGTTCTCGAAACGGAATGGGAGCTCGACCTATCGACACGGAATATTCGAACGAGCTTTAATAAGAATTTTCTTTAAATTCTTTTAAAGTTTTCGAAATCTCTTATATCCTTATTATAAGAGAATAATTTCTAAATTATTATAATAATAATTTAGGTGGAGATGAATAAAATAATAATATTTCTTATTATTATTTTAAATTTGTAATATCCTTTTATTTCTTATAAAATCCTTATTTTAATTTTATTTACTATAATCTTTGATGATCAAGTCATGACATGATTTGTATCATTAAAATATTCTTTTTTAATTTAAACTTATTATTATTTCATTATAACCAAGCAAGGATAATGTCTTTATAAATTATTAAGATATAGTTTTCATAAATATATGAAATATTCTTTTTATGAAACCCTTCTTAGGATGTGAAAAGTCTAAAATACCCTTGTCATTAAATATATTTTATTTCTCTTATTATTATTTTAATATCCACCTTATCAAATAAGAAATAGAGTCGTGTGCGAACGCCCGCGTGTGTGGGAAATGCGAAAGCCCCCTGGCCGTTCGATTGTATCACACGTACGGTTGAGATTGCTGCTTATTTTTTTAAAAAAAACTGTAAAAAAAACGAAACGCGCGACATAGAGCGTTTAGGAGACGCGCCTTTTATAAACTTCTTCATCTTCTCTTCTCTCGCCATTTCTCTCTCACTCACTTTTTAGTTTTTCCAGGTTCCGAAGCGGTTTGAAGCAGTTCAAGTGTGATCTAAACTGTGTCGTAGCGATTTCGAGCCTGATTGTCACCATTAACGACATTAGAAACCTCAAGCTAGTTCTAAATGGAGAAGGAAAGTTCATCTCAAGAGAATCAAGGTTGTTATCTCTCCTTTTAAATTTACTGAAACCCTAGGTTCCGAAGCGGTTGAGAATCAAGGTCTTCGTTTTATCGAGTGTATTGATTCTAAATGTTTAATTTCGTTTTGTTTTTTAGTGATTATTTTGAGTTGTTTGAAGGAGATTGTGTTGATTTTGGTGTTTTTGTGCTTTTCTGAATAAAAAAATGCATGAATCATCACTTTCTATTTACTCGATTTTTGGTTCTTCCACTTGAATAAAATACAAATTATGTGTGCATGTGCGTATATGATGTTTTTATCGAGGTTTTTGATGTTGAGTTTTGCAATAGGTGATTGTACGAGGGGGGAAGTGTAGTGATCTTGTGTTGACTTTTGTTCATTCATTTGTGCATATTTGTTCATTCAAACTAGCATAGCATTTGTTCATCAGAAATTAGCATTTGTTCATAAGAAAAGTGCATTTTGTTCATCGGAAACTTGCATTTGTTCATCAGTAAATTGCATTTGTTCATTGGTAAGTTGCATTTGTTCATCGGAAACTTGCATTTGTTCATAACAAACTTTGCATTTGTTCATCAGTAATTTGCATTTGTTCATCAGTAACTTGCATTTTGTTCATTCATTTGTGCATATTTGTTCATTCAAACTAGCATAGCATTTGTTCATCAGAAATTAGCATTTGTTCATAAGAAACTTGCATTTTGTTCATCAGAAACTTGCATTTGTTCATCAGTAAATTGCATTTGTTCATTGGTAACTTGCATTTGTTCATCGGAAACTTGCATTTGTTCATCAGTAACTTGCATTTGTTCATCGGTAACTTGCATTTGTTTCATCAGTAACTTGCATTTGTTCATCCAGGATCTATTAAACAACGTTCTGCAAATTATAAACAAGTAAAACATCTAAGGTTTGGTACAATGACAATCGGAGAAGATGAAATATGTGCTATTCGAAGAGGTTTATTGTTGTGTTTGATATGTTTTTTTTTGTTCCTTTAAAATAGACGGTTAAATATATGTTTATACTGTTTTTTATCCCTTTTTGTTATAGAAATAAGGAGCAAATTCGGATGTGATGCCTCTTCCACTGGCGAAAAGAATGTCAGAAGAAAATCAATTGCTAAGAAGCCGGTTTCAAAAGCAATCGCGACTGAAGTGCCTGTATTGAGGCAAAAGCCGGTTGTTGAGTCTTCCCCATCAAATAAGAGACGTCGGCTTGACAAGGGTAAGAAGGTTGCCTCTGATGAATCCTCCGATGATGTTTTGCTTATTGATATGATCCCTAGAAAGGGAGTGAGTATAAATGAACCATCTGAGAGGAAGATGGATTCTACCGTTAGTGAATTACAAGTTGTCGGGAAGAAGAGGAAAGTTGATATTGTTGTCGGCAAAGGACAAGGTGGTGGGAAAAAGTCAAAAGCGAAGGTGCCATTGAGAGAGTTGAAGCGTGGGCACTTGTCGTTGAGTCACATGAACTCTCCCAAGCTGCTTTGTGAAGTTATTGCTAGTTTTGAGGGGGGGGGATCAAGTTTACTGCTCTTAGAGAGATGGGTTTTGAGCACTTCGTACAGTGGGATGTGACTGATATACCTAGTAAGTTGTGCTACTATGTTGTTAGCTGTTTCGATCCTGCATCCTGTACATTGAAGATGGGTGATGGACCAGGTGTTAGGATAACACCTGAGCTTGTGCAATTCTACCTTGGTCTACCTCGTGGTCCAAGGATAATTTCTGTCCCGAAGACTGTCAAGCATTCAGACTTGTACAATAGTTTTAGAGAACAGTTTTTGTTGCCTGAAATTGATGAGGTGACAGGGAAGAACAAATTGATGGAGTTTGAGAAGATTAAAATTGGGCATTTGAGTGCAGTGATCAAGGAGGCTGATAACGGTGGTGCTTGGTTTAGGAGGAACTTCATTATATTGTTCTACACGCTCTGTATAGAGAGCATTCAAAATGGTGGTGTAAATTTAAGGTTTTTGGATCATTTGGTTGACTTGGATAAGATAAGTGAGTACGATTGGTGTGCTCATCTTGTGGAGAAGTTGGTTGAGAATGTTGATTCATGGAGGAAAACAAACAATGGTTTTTTCAGAGGATCTATCATATTGTTGCTGGTATGATTGTTTAATTTGTTCATTAATATCATTATTTTGTTCATTTATTTTTGCATATTCGTTCATTAATAAGACTAATTTAGTTCATTAATTTGTGTTTTATGACAGATTGTATATTGTGATTGCATGCTGATCTACCATCTACCTGAAACTCTAAGATCCTTCCCCATTATCAAGCATTTCAACCATGATTACTTTATTGAGAGAGAGACTTTCGAGGTTAAGAAGGGTGGTTTTGGAAAAGGCTGGTTTCGAGGTTTGCCTGATTTTGTTTATCCCGGTGTTGATCACGACAAGAATGAAGGGAAAGCCCCTGCTGCTGAACATATTGAAGAACGAATTGATCTTGGTGATGGCGGTGATGTATGTGTTTTTTATTTTTGCAGTATTGTGATCTATATTTATTTGTTCATTAAAACTGGCATATCATTTGTTCATCACAAACTAACATTTGTTCATCAGGAACTAACATTTGTTCATCACAAACTAACATTTGTTCATCACAAACTAACATTTTGTTCATATAATGTTGTGTCTTTTATGTACTTATATTGATTACTTCTTTTTGCAGTCATTTCTGAAAGAACATCTTGAGATGTCTATGGAGCTTGCATCATCTTTAAAAAAATATCTTGATCATGTGCAAAGAGCTCCTACTGAAATTGCCAGTCATGGACTTTTCACCAAGATCAACGAAGCTTTTGAGAAGCTATTGGGGTTGAAGGTTGCTTCATCATCATCCCAATCTGGCACCCAAGAAGACGCTGAATCTCCAAGCCAAAATTCATTCTGGGAGGAAGCTACAAAGGTTTTGGATGAAATTGAGGCTGCAATGAAGGCAAAGAAGCGTTTTGAATTACCTTCTTTTGAACTAGGTGTGTTTCCACCTACTCTGGATGATGATTGGGCTGGTGTTACAGACATTGGTAGGGAAAGCGTTTTGATGCAAGAGGACGAGGCCAGGAAGGTTGATGGAAAAAGGAAGAAGGATTTGAAGATTTCCTTTGTTTGGAAGGGATTAACTGATGCACAAATTAGAAAAAAGGCTGAGGAAGACCGTATAAGGATTGAAGAGGAAGAGAGGTTGAAAAAGGATGACGAGGATTAACTGCAATGAAGGCAAAGGTTGATGGGAAGGAGTGTTGTTTTGATAGAAAAAGTATCTCCTGCGGCGAATAAATTATTCGATTGGCTTATTGAAGACATTCCTGATCAAAGAGGGTAACAATGTGTAGAATAGTATATTTTTTTTACATATTGCTATTTTTATACCTTTTCAAGTTGATTTTATTATGAAAATTGATCATTTTTTTGTTTATATGTTTCTGATGTTTTTGTAGTGTTAAAATCTTTAAGATGATGCATGTATCCGCTATGAAAAAGGATTTTGTTTCAATGGCGGTAAAATCTGAAGTGGAATCAAATGTCATTGGGCTTTGGAGTAGTTATCTCAATATTCAAGAGCAGTGGAAAAGTGACTCAAAACCCTTGAGGTTTTTTATGCATCCTGAGGATTTGGTAAGAAAAAGATTTTTTATATTCACATTGTCTTATTTTTATGACTTTTTATTTTTCTCAATCTAATTTATGCTTATATGTATTTTTGCAGGCCTTTCCTCTGAAAAAGGATTTTAGTGATGAGGATACGAAATTGTTTTTCACAAATGTTGTTCATGAAAGTCTTGAAAAATTCAAGTGGATTAATGTGCACAAGATTGGCCTGGTATGACATTTTTTGTTCATTGGTATTCTTTTATTTGTTCATCAGTACTAGTTATTTGTTCATAGGCATTAGTTATTTATTCATTATAAGGTTTCTTTCATGATTGTTTCTCTCTGCATTTTTTACAGTTTGTGTTTCCTATCTGTATCGAATCACATTACTATTGTATTGCGTTGAATGTGAGAGTGCCACGTTTCCACATAATTGATAACTCAATGACTGATGTGCCCTTGGAAGCAAAGTATGAGCATGTACCTGCTAGATTGGTGAGTTTTATGTTTTTTTTGTAATATTTTGTTTTTCATCATTTACACGTGTGTTTAATATTGATTGAGTTTTGTTTGTTTTATTGTTCTTATTTTTTATAGAGGATGCTCTTTGTTGATCTTTTGAAGACTCTCAAGATGTAGCGAGGGCTTCTTTGTTCGAGGATGTGGATAGGGTTCCATATGAACGTCTTGAGATGAAATGGAGAGATACCAGAAACAAGACTGATTGTGGAATTTTTATGATGCGGCACATGGAAACATACTTTGGCAGCGGCTTGTCTGGTTGGGAGTGTGGACTTAATAAACATGATCAGCATCAACTTGATGACTTGAGGATAAGGTATTGTAATGAGTTGGTGTTGAGTCCATTGAATGAGCACAAGGCAACAGCTGAAAAGCTTGTACAAGAATTTGTCCCTCATAAACCGACAGTCGCACCTCGTGCTCCTCTTACAAGGAAGGCAAAGAATAAGAAGTGATGTATGGCTTGAATTGTTGGAAAACAGTTTGTGAATGGATTTGTGTGTTTTTTGTATGGTTTGTTTAGAATACAATTTATGGTGGCGTATGGCTTGAATGGTGCAGACATTTGGTTTTCTTTTTTTTTTAGTTTTGCATTGTGAATGATGGTTATTGAACAGGTTCTTTTTGTGTTATACAGTTTGATTTTAGAAAACAGGATTTTATTGTAATTTGTTCATCGATACCATCGATTTGTTCATTCACACATTCGATTTGTTCATTCGCACATTCGATTTAATCATCGATTGAGAATGAATTTTTTATTTGAAGAAAGAAATTGTGATTTGTTATTCATGTTCTTTTTGTGTCAAGAGTAATTTTATTCGTAATTTTTCCAACAACACTTAAGATTTTTTCATCGATACATTCGATTTGTTCATCAACACATTAGATTTGTGCATCATACATTCGATTTGATCATCGATTGAGAATGGTGTTTATATTTTGTTCATCAATAACTTGGATTTGTTCATCCATGAATTAGATTTGTTCATCAAAACATTAGGTTTTGTTCATTCATTTTTTGTTCATTACTAACTGCTAATTGTTTATCCAAAACCCAAATTTGTTCATTACGTAGTAAATTTGTTCATTACTAACTGGTAATTGTTCATCCAAAACCCAAATTTGTTCATTGATAATGCGACAATTAAGAATACTATGCAACAATTATGTATCAGAAATCAATGATTAATGAGAGATCTAATTGGGAACATAGGTGCATGTCCTGCTGTTGTGTCCAAGCTTCTTGCATTTTGCACAAGTCCTTTGCTCCTTGTTTGCTTTCTTCATTGCCTTCTCTTTACCTCCCATAATACGCCCTTCTTTCTTCCTACCTTTTGTCATTGCTCGTTCAGGAGGGTGCACCTCAATAACACTCGGTTTGCTTCCCAAGAATGTTTGGATTGAACTCTGCCTTGTTGATGTAGATGATTCTCCTTCCAATAAGCTCAGATATGTTTCCTTTTTTTCTTTCAAGAAACATATCAGCTCTTTGAGTTGTTCGGTGTTGTCCCCTATTGCATTAATGCAAGAATGTACCTCGCCCAATAAATCAGCAATCAACAGCTTCTTCTCATTCATGACATCACAGTGTTCAACTGTTGAACCTTCTATCTCAAAAGTAGGAGTCAGATTCGATGTCTTCGTCCATCTATTCTTGATGTACTTAGTTGGCACCTTCCTCAACCCAATGTTTTTGAATACGAAAAACATATGGCAGCATGGAATCCCGATATTGATGAACTTATTGCACGAGCAAATGAACTCTTCATTTTGAAGCTCATGTTTCACAACATGTACCTTCCCAAACTGCCCGTTGATGTGATACTCGTGGATGTTGTCTTCCTTGAACAAATTGCTTAGACCACATTCAAATACAGAAGCAACAATTTCTGTTTGGATGTCATAGAAGACATTTATGGTGTAAACAGATGCACAATGTTTCTCTAGATCCAATGGTGTCATTAGAGTGGGAGAGCTTGTTGACGTTTCAAAGTCTAACCTCTGCTTATTGTGCTTTTGGGAATCAAGTGCACTCTCAAACTGCATCATGAAGATAACTAGAGAAGATGTGGATCCAATGAAATGCGAGAAGAAAAAGTTCTGGCTTTCAGACCTTGAAGTTGTTCTAAGAAGCCCACCCATGTTTACATCATTGAAGTATGCAGGGATCCATAAGTGACGTACCTCAAACATCAGCGGCAACCAAGTGTTTGACTCAAGTCCAAATTCAGCAATAATGGAATGCCAAGTCTCTTCAAAATCTTCCCGGCTAATTTCATTGCTCCAAACAAGCTTGTTGAACTTGCTTCTGAATTGATCATTGTTATACACATCATTTGTAACCTTTGACGATACCTTGAACATGATATGCCACATGCAGAAACGATGCACAGCCTTTTTAAAAACCTTTTCAATTGCCACTCTTACTATAGGATCTTGATCAGTGAGAATGACAAATGGTTCATTGCCCATCATCGCATCTTTGAATCTTTGGAATAGCCAGACATAAGATTCGATATCTTCTTTTAGAAACAACCCAAATGCAAAAGTAATGCTCTTCTTGTTGTTGTCAACCCCTGTGAATGGTACAAATACTATTTCATACCTGAAAGTCACAGAATTAAATTTGTTCATCAATATATGTGATTTTGTTCATCAGTATGTACGATTTGTTCATCAAAAGAATTAATTTGTTCATTGTAAATTCGTGAAGGCAAATATTAATTTTGTGCATCAGTATATACGATTTGTTCATCAAAGGAATTAATTTTGTTCATTAGAAATAAACTTTTTTCATACCTGTTTGATTTGTATGTTGCATCAGCTGAGACAACATCTCCAAAATATGAGAAGTTCTTCCTTGCAATAGGATCACACCAGAATAATTTGGTTAATTGATGTTGTTCATCAACATCGTATTCAAAGAAAAACGCGTCACATCTTTCTTTTTTCTTGAACAAGTTGTCAATAACCATTTGAGCATCACACCCAATCATGAAGGAGTTCAGATCTCTTTTAAAATTCTTGAAATCAATTATAGTTGCACCAATTCTTGCATATGAACCAACAAACTCCTTGTAGACTTGGTATGACTTGCTTGTACCAATGTTTGCTCGTATGCAATTCATGATGAAATCTTGATGGAAGGAGGTCAGTTTCCTATTGCTCTTTGCAAAGTGTTTTTGTCCATCTTCAAACATAACATGGGTGTGACGCTCTTCAAATTTCTTAACAACATATCCGTTTCTTCCAAAAAGTCTCATAGCCAGTTTAGCAATGCAACCACACCTTTTGTTTACTCTTTTTTGCTTTTTAACTGTTCCTTGTTGTCCTTCTTCCTCATGATTCTCTTCATCATCTTCTTTATCATTATCTTCATCATCTTCTTTGTCTTCTTCTTTTCGAGTTGAGTTTTTAAATCCTGCCCTATTACACAACATGTATTTCCAAACTGTAGTGTTAGTTCCATCTGAAGACTTTGTAATTGTACCAGCACGTGCTTGGAAACCACATGCATCTGCGTATGCTTTGTAGAAATTTACTCCTTGTTCCCAGGTTTTAAACAACATCCCCTCTTTAGGTCTTAAATTGTCATCACAAAATGGTATGTAGTAATGTGTGTTTCCAGGCGAGATCACGATCTTTAATTCCTTTTTATCTTCTATTTTTCCTTCATTACAAGCAAAAGAAGCATGTAAATTGTATACACTACACGTACTATTGATATTATTGAACAAATGCATGATATATATGAACAAATCAGAGTTAGCCATGCACAAATGCATGATATGTATGAACAAATCAGAGTTAGCCATGCACAAATGCATGATATATATGAACAAATCAGAGTTAGCCATGCACAAATGCATGCTATGTATGAACAAATCAGAGTTAGCCATGCACAAATGCATGATATGTATGAACAAATCAGAGTTAACCATGCACAAATACTTGATATCTATGAACAAATCAGAGTTAACCATGAACAAATGCTTGATATCTATAAACAAAATTTGGATTTAACAAATGTGTAATATCAATGAACAAATCCGAGATATTTCTGAACAAATGTGAACTAATGTACAGTATTCTCAAATAAATCATAGCAATGCTCCTCAAAACCATAAAATGGGAGTTTTCCTATTGGTAATGCTTAAACATAAACAAATTTTGACGATATATGCAATGAAACTTTTCAAAATCGTGTTGTATTAGTTTTAATCAGGGAAAAAATCTGAACAAAGCTCTTTTTTTCGATGATCGTAAATCGTTGTGTTTAATCAGTGAAAAATTCATTTATTTACCTGGTTCCATTAATTGTAATGAGTCAGATCTTCAAATTTGTAAATCTGAACAAAGCTCCTTTCGAAGATCGTAAATCGTTGTGTTCCAATCCTTTTTAGAAGCTTTATTTTCGCAGAGGAAGAAAGATCTTTTTTGGTTTTGTTTTGGAAAGAGAAAAAAAATTGCCTTTTCTTTCGGGTTAGCTTGGGCGACAAGTACGTTTGGAGCGTTTAGTAACACGCGCTGTTTTTTTTAATGAATTATTTGGACGCGCGAAGCGCGTCCAAATAATTCATGCTAGACCAACGGTGTAGATACATTCTCTTTTTGCACCCTAGCGCCCATTCGCACGTGATCCACTCTCATCAAATAATATCTTTTTAAATCTTATAATGTATTCTCATTATAATATCTTTATTATTATGCTCTTCATAAAAGACATGCAATAATAAATAATTATATTTATGTTAATATATCCTTTTCTAGTATTTTCGTTAAGTAGGAATCTCTACTATACTTATCATAATAACTTTCTATGTATATGATATAGTGATATTATCTTATTATCTATTTACAAAATTTTCCCATATATCTTTAGTTTATAAGATAGAAACACATCTTAGAATATTATTTAAATCTCATATTGATCATATTAATTACTTTCTTTAAAGAAAATTCAATAAAGTTCTTTTTATGGTATAACTTTAGTCTACCATCAAAATATCTTTGTATCCCATATTTTAACCATATAAATATATTTAAGTTGATGATAGGCTTTTTAAATGACAAGCAACCCCCTTTATCAATATATAAAGTCTTAAGATAATATTTTTCCATCAACTTGTTCTAGATCTTCTTATTTATATAATAAACTCCAAATAAGGTAATCATATTATTTATATTATGCTTTTCATGTATATTAATCTCCTAATTTAACCCCTTGATTTTATTTCACAAATTTTCCATGTCTATCATAATGTATTTCTTTATATAAACACATATGCAAATTATTTAATATAACTTTTTAGTCTTCAACTTAATCATATAAAATTATCTTATTATAAGAATATTTATCCATATTATTTCCAAGTTTACAATATGAATTTTGAAAGACCTGCAAGTATTTTTCTTATTTAATAGAGTCTTAATTTAATAAGCCTTTTATCTAGTTCTACTTCTTTTATCCAAGGTAAAAATATTATTAAAACATACTTTCCATGCTTTAAACCACATATATTAATCTTATAATTTATATGGATTTATTTATTTTAATTTTATCTTATTTAACTAACAAGACCCTTTTAACAATAATATCTTGTCTATGTTAAAGTTATTTTTATATTATGCAATTCCTTTGACTTCATATTAATATAATTCAACTAAATTTAATAAAAAGGATAAGATTTTTACCCTTACCATAATACATCTTTTTCTTCCATATAAATATCTTTTAATCTAGTATACTTAATATATATATATCTTAGTATCCATGTATATATATAAGTATAATAATGATAGTTTATTATTTTATTTAGGAAAAACCCATATCATAAGATATATCTTGTATTAAAATATCATGCATGATGAAAATCTTATCTTAGTATAAAGAATTTTAATTATTTGTATTTATCTTGTCTAACTAACAAAATCTTTAGATCATTATTTATATTAGTTTAAATCTATTATTATTATTTACAAGCTATTGGATTTATATGAAAGGAAATTAAATTAAATTAATAAAAATAAGATTAAAAGTTGGACCTTTTCTTTCTACTGTTTTTACGTAAAACAGGACTTCAACCGAGGAAGGAGGCAAGGGGCGTCCACACTAGGGGGGAACCGGCGACGACTCGGGCGGCACTCGGGTGATCTCCGACGAGCAGGTGGTGGCCGGCGGTGGTCCAAGGGAGGAGAGGAGGAGGTTTGGTGGAGCTTTGGAAGACTAACAATGGTGTTTTAATGGGAATTTTTCAGAAATTCAAGGCTCTCTAAGGCTGATTTTTAGAGGATTCAACAAGAACAATTACTAGAGAGGAAGAGAGAATGGATGTGTGAGTTTTGTTGATGAATTGAGCCCTTTATATAGGCAAGAGAAGGCAAGGTAGTGATCCATGGCTATTGAAATTGACCATAGAAGGAGAAGGAGATTGCTCTCCATTGGTGAGTAGTGTGTTTGTTTGATGATGATGTAAGGAGGGATGTCACTACGGTGGTCTTGCAAGCCAAGATGAAGAGGGGGAGAAGCAATGGCCATGGATTGGAACTACGTCACATCAATCAAGCTCAATTTGACTTTGGAAGAAGAAGAAGAAAATGACTTTATTATTAAAAGAGTGGTGAATTGAATAGATAAGTTACCATAGTCTAGTGGTTTGGAGTGTGTGTGGGAAGGGAAGACGCAAGAGGTCTCGGGTTCAAGTCTCGACTCTTGACTCCTTTTTATTTAAATTGCTTTGTACTTATTTTTAGTCTTGTACACTCCATTATTAATAATTTCGAATTTTATAAAAGCCTTATTTTTATTTGCATGTTTTTATGCCTTCATAATCCTTTATGATATATTCTTGAATTTATTTATTTAAATTATTTAAGTTCTCTTGTTATAGAGAAAAAGGATTATAAATTATATTATAATGGTTTTTACATACCTTGGGATATTGCGGGTATTACATTTATAACACTTTTATAATTTATTAAGATAATTATAAAAGTAATTAAACTCTCTTTTTAAGAGAAAATACTTAAATAGGTATCCGACTTGTATAATATATTTAATTAAATTCTTAATTGTCATTGTAGTAAACTTTTGTAACCTTTCATAATATAATATGAAATTATAAAGTTTATTAAATTCTCTATTTTAGAGAGAAAAAAATTATTGGGATAATTACCCATTTTATTTTATTTAGAATTTAGCGGATATTACACGATCCATCTGAGTTGAGCTTGACTCCAAAAACCCATTTCCAGCCGACGAGATTAGTAGCTTGATCAGGCGGTACAAGATCCCACGTATGATTTGAACAGAGAGTAGAGTACTCAAGGTCCATGGCATGCCGCCAATCTGGGTCTTTAAGGGCCTGTGTTATATTGCTTGGTTCTTTATGAGAGGGAAGAGAGGTATGGAGATTGAGTTTGTTAATGGGCTTATGGATATTGTGCATGGATCGAGTGACTCGTCGTGGTAGAAAAGGGTCAGGCGAGGCAGCGGGGTCAGGTTCATTTGAGCCACTCGAAGTCGAGGAGGCGGGAAAGGAGAAGGAACCTGGGCTGTGAATGGGCGAGGAATTAGGGTTCGGTGAGACTCCTTGGACTGCAAGAAAGGGCGGGGAATTAGGGTTTGGTGTAAGAGGCGGGAAAGAGCCGCATGTTCAAGGGGTTGATTTTGTGGGTGGGTCTCAGGAGGATAATTTGGTGGGGTATTGGATAGAACAGGAATGTGTAGGTGGGTCCATGCATGCAAATCGGGGTCAATAGTGGTATTGTAACACCCTTATTTTGCAACGATGAGTATTACCGCCAGTGACCTTGGATTTTACCGTCCAAAGTCACCCAAGGCTTTAAATAATTTAATGAGAATATAATTAAAGAAGAATTGACTAAAAGCGGAATTTTATTCATCGATAAGAACATTTGTTCACTACATTGTGAGTCGTTTTACAAATGATGTTGCAGCGGAAAATAAAGCCCATAATAAAAGGGTTAGAAAGGTGTACTAAAAATGCAAGTGTATATTTCCTCAAGACAACTCATATGATGATGATTTGCTTGGTTTAAGATAGAAGAGCTGGTGCACTATCCTTTGAATGCTTTGCTCTTTGAAAATTCATTCCTTCCTTCAACGTTGTCTTGCCTTGACCTTCTATCCTTGCATAACTCTTCTCGAGCCTTCTAGACTTTGTCTTCAAAACTTTGATGTGAATTTCCTAGAGTCTGACATTTGTCGCAAAGGGCGAGAAATACCAGCAAAAAATGCGGAAATAGTGGAATTAGTGTAAGGAGACTAAGCAAATGAGAATGAAAATTCTCAAGGGTAGTATGGTAATTTACGTTATTCGAGAGAGATTATCGGGATGTGTTTGAGATGTAGAAACTTTAAGTGGAGTTTTAAGGACATAAATGAGTAAATCTCGAGATGAGATAACTCTTAAACCGAAAGGAAGAACTACGAGATTGTAGAACTTCATAGAGTAAGAGGTATGTTGGGAACGTTATTAATTCATACAAGTTTTGAAAAGCCCTTGTCGGACCTCAATCAACCTCATCTTATTCGGTGCTCCAGATCAGGGAGGTGGCCCAAAGGCGCTTAAGTACCAAACCCACCTTGACAAGCCCGAATAAGCATTCAGATTGGAAAGAGGATCGTTTCAAGAACCGAGAGCCGGGTGGTCTTCCAAGTTGTACTATTCCGACCCGGTTTTAGTTTCTTTTAAATGTGCTTTGGCACTTATCTTATGTCGTGATAAAACTTTCACTTACGTTAATGATTTTTAAGAGTGTGGGGGGTCATGAAAGGGCCCGGATCCACTTAATGGAATGAAATTCCGGCACTTAGTTAGGGTGCACTCGTCCCTCCTCCGAGCAGGAGCAAACATAGATCATGATCCTTAAAGTCGCAGAAATTAGGCATGGTGCTTTGCGACTTAGTAAGTTATATAGAGGTGTCGGGTTAACCCCGCACCCCTTACTATTTAATCCATACCGATCTCGAAAAGAGATCTTAAACAAGCAAGGTCATACAAACAAGACTAACATAACGGTCCTATCGAACATTAATAATCGTATTAACGATAACAAGCGGGTCATTATTTCTAACAATCGATATTCCTAGATTCGTTTATTATTAGCAAACAAGTTGTTCCCAACATCGAGAAATTTCACGGAAATGGAATATCGAGGCTACAAGGAGAAATTCCACTTGCCTTGATTTGCGTACAGTTTCTTTTCGAACGATTCGGAATTAGACGACCTAGATGGATTCGAATCTTCGACCTAACGACACGAGAGATAACGAGCGAATTTCTATTAAAATTCTTATCTCTACTAAGTTATTATTTTCTCTTATTTTTCCTTTTTACAAGAGAAATTATATAAGCTAAATTATTTTATTTAATTATTTATGTGGAAGTTTTATATAATAATAATAATTGATTATTATTCTCAAATATATCTTTTTTTTAAAATAACTTTTATAAAAATACTTCTATCCATTTAAAGATGCATGCAAAGGTTGGAATAATCCAAGAATTTCCTCTTTTAAAACATACTAGCAATATTTATTTAATTTGAGAATATAAATATTAGTTCCATGTTTCTTTATTAAGTCAAAGATTATTAAAGAAATTTTCCAAAATTATTATTAAACTCTTTAGGTTGGCATGCAAATTAATTTAATTCCATAAATTCCTCTTTAATAACTCATTTGTAATATTTATTCGATTAATTTAATTAAATATTATATATGTAGAAATTATTTTATAAAAAGATATTAATTATAATATGAGTCGGAAAATTATACCGAGCGATAACGAGTCGGAAATGGGCACGCAAAACGAGGTGGGTTGACCTGCCTCTTTTCTTTCTTTCCAAGCGAACGAAAAAAAACAGCACAAGTCAAGTTCATCGGTGCACTGTGTCGTCTATGGGAGGCCAATGGTGGTGCTTCAAGCGACAGTAGTGAGTCGGACACTCCCTCTACCTACTGTTGGCAGCGGCCTGGTCTATGGAGGCTTGATGACGGCGTACGGTGGTCGGGAAGTTCGGTCGTCGCCAGCTCGTTCTCCTAGAGTGGGTGCACGTTGGTCGTCGAGGGGGGTTCGCGTGGTACTAGCGGCGACACCAGTAATTTATCGGGGCTGTAAGTTGCGATAGTGGGGACACCTCATTCCCCTATTTCTACTATCGGCAATGGTGGGGAAAATTGATGTGGAACGAACGCGTACGAGCTTGGAGAAAATCGCTCGTCACCATCCTGGAAAACCCGAAACTGCACATAGTCGACTTGTTTGGATGCGTTTTTGGCTCGATTTTTGTGGTGTTTGTGCCCAATTGATTGAGGGGTTTTGTAGGCAATTCCTTCATCTACATTTAGGGACTTGAATCACAAAATTTGGTGGAGAAAGGAGCTTCGAATCGCTCTTTGAAAATCATGCAAAGTTAGTGCAAAAATCTGGAATTTTTTTGGGGTAAAAGTCAGCATTTTGAGGGAAAAAGAGGATGGCAAATTTCTGAATTTTTATGGGAGATTATGGACGAAAATGAGAGCAGAAGAAGGTGTTTTGTGTGCTCTTAAGACTTGCCCAAATGCTCCTTTAAATAGAGGAAGGAGAGGCTTGGAGGAAAGGGAAGAAATGAAGCCATTGGTGAGGGGTGGAGGTGGCTTGTAAGAAGAGAGAAAGAGAGATTGGATGGTGAGGAGGTGGTGGAAAAAAAGAGACCTCCAACCAATCTCCATTGTTGATGGGACAAGCATCCAATGCATGTTTATGGATGCTTCTAAGGTAGAAATGAAATAAAAGAATTTAAAATACCTTAAGTTGCATGAAATACATGATGGCATGGTGGTATGGAAGGGGTGTTTAAGTAGAGAGAGTACATGAGGTTGGGGGTTCAAATCCCACCTCTAGCACCGAACCGCACGATTCGGTGCTGTTACAACCGAACCCAAGGGAGTAGAAGTCGGACATGGATGAGTTTCATCGAGGAACTTGAAAAGACCATAGCCAACTAGGATAGATTTGATTTGAGCCTTCCAGATGATATAATTTGAGGGGGTAAGCTTAAGCCATGAGGGTCGGAAAAAAAAACGTTGATTTTGATTGTGAGGAAAAAATTGAAACGTTGATTTTGATTGTGAGGAAAAGATTGAGGACCAGGCTCTGGATACCATATAAAATGTGTGAAAAGCTGATAATCTTATTAGGAGATCTCAATCTCTTTATATAAGAATTACATACAAGTGCTTAGGCTCTAAGCAATCCATAATATCTAGGGTTTCCATAACGCAAAAGATAATAACTACTCCCTCCGTCCCACAATGTTTGTCCAATTTCTTTGTAAATTTACAAAGAAATTGGACAAACATTGTGGGACGGAGGGAGTATAATATAAAGATATGAAATATTCTTAAGATAGGAAGATAATTCTAACTATTATCCTTAACACAAACTCCGCACCCATATAGGTAGATCCTTTAGTCGTATACTTATTATTGCACTTTTTAAAAGGAACTATTAAAAAGAGTAAATCTTTAAACTCAGAATTGTTCCATTTTAATATAGCTAAGTGAGATTCTATAGGGTCGTATAAACCCCAATCATATTATAAAACATTGTTCCATGCCGTAAAGAACAAAAAATAAAATCACCAACAACATAATCATAAATTTAGGCTACAACATTTATAATCCTACTAATATCACCTGAATAATAAATAAAATAAAATAAAATAAGACAAAAACGTGTAGTGGGCAAATTTAAAAAAAAAGAAGGGAAATTAGAGATTAACCTCACTAAGAAATACGTACAACGAGAGGGGAGGGATTCAAAATTCCTGCTACCTGAAGGATCCAACCACCCAAATTCAGCCATTCACGTGCGTCTCTGAGCTCCCCTCAGCAGCACGACGTCGTTTCTCCCTCTCTTTCCCTCTTTTCTTTTCTTTCTTTCTGCGTTGGGTCTGAGTGTGCAGTCCACCGCTCTGCCAGTGGCAGTCCTGCTCTGCCCCCCCTCTCTCGGTAATTGACAGAGCCCCAGTGCTCAAATTTTTATACTACTCCATTTACACAAATTTCAAATTCGTCAATCAATTTCACCCACCCCTTGAAAAAATGCAGAAATTACAATCGTTTCATCTACCCATTTCTGCTAATAATCAGACCCATCAAATTCCTTGTGTCTTACCCGTTACCCATCAAAGTCAATTGCATTGCGTAACCCCATTTCCTCCAAAAGCAGTAAATTCACAGACCACGGCGCCTCGCGATTATTGATTATTCACTGTCACCCGCCGTACATTTTTACTTTGTTTTTTCATTTAATTCAGTTGGCTCTGTCAACTCCAAACCCCATTAATTTCCTCCTTTTCCTCCTCCCTACTCCTCCTCTGGTATATGGCTGCTCAGTTTCAGTATCAGTATCAGTATCCTCTTCTGGTATACTATTTCAGTCGCTTGGTTATCTGGGTTGTTATTTGTTTTTGAATGGGCGGCGGGACGGCCCTGTCTTCCTCCCCTCCGTCTCTTCCGCCTCCATGCCCCCGCTCGCCGCCGCTCTGCCCTGACCTCTCCGGCCGCCGGAGAGAGATGGTCAAGATTCAGCTTCTTGAGAGGGAGAGGAGCTTTCTTGAGGTATTTATACTACACCCCACCCCCAGGATTCTTCTCTGTCGTCTATTGCTTCAAATTTTACCCCAACATGTTAATCCAAATAAAGATTCTAAATTTACATGTTTTAGCCCTTCAATTCGGTCATGATTCTTCTACATGCAAGGCCCTAATTGCATTTTATATTAGAGATAATTTGTTTCCGGTTTTTCAGTTAGCAGGCTTCGATGGTAATTTATCAATAGATTATACTCCCTCCGTTTCACAATAGTTGTTCATATACACTTTTTTTCTTGTTTCACAATAGTTGTTCATATAATTTTCTTTTCCACTTATACCCCTAATAATTACACCATATTAATTATATACACTTTTCCCAATGCAACTTTTAGAGTATAAAGTAGCTTTTAATAGGGGTAAATTTGGAAGAATTTTCCCCCCTTAATATATGTGCAAATTTGTCTAAGAACAACTATTGTGAAACGGAGGGAGTAAGAGTTAGCCTAGAAAACTGATGAATGCTAAATCGTCAAATTAATTTTAATTTTGTGAATGTAGATGCCTTAAGCAAAAGATTCTGATTGCTCTGCTGCAATTGTACAGGGAGAATTGAAATATATTGAAGGCCTTCAGCCTGCTTCTACATGCTGCAAAGAGTAAATAATACAATTGCATTGCATTGCCTGTCCTTGTTTCTCATCTTTAAACTTGTCACCAAAAGACCCTTTAATATGATTTTTTTACTCATTTGGCAGGTTGGTTGAATTCGTTGATACCAAGGCTGATCCTTTCATTCCAATGTGAGATCACATACTTATTCGTGCGCTTCTCTGTTTGTTTAGCATTGCAAGATTTTCTGATTTATGCTAGTTCTGAACCTTGAAAGCAGAAAGAAGAAGAAGATCAGCAAGCGATGCCGTCTATGGAAGTGGATCTGGTATATCATTCGTCACCCCTTTCCAACTACTATTTGATATAAGAAAGAAATTGTCACTCTGAATCTTAATACCGGAAATAAATTTGAAAACTTTGCAGCAAATCGCCGTGCTTAATCTTTTCATGGATTTGCTGTTGCTCCTGCTGCTCCTTCCATCCGAAAACGCCTTCTTGTCGTTCGTGCAACTGCTCTCTTCCAAAGCCGAGCTGTTCGGGGTGCTGTCCGAGTCTGCCCTCTTGCTCTTGCTCTTGCTCATGCTGCTGCAGACCGATCCCGTGCCCAAAATGTAAGATACCGTCCTCTAAATGCAGCTGCAAATTTCAGTGCCCGTGTAATTGCGGGTTTGGGTGTCCAAATTGTTGCACCATTTCAAATATGTTTTCGTGCTTCTCCTGTCCTAAATGCCCTAGTAGCTCGGGTTGCTATCCTAGTAGTTGTTGTCGTTGCCTGAATTTGAATTGCTGTTCGTTTCTTAAATGCACAAACCTATGCTGCTGTTTCAATTGCAGAAAGAACTGCTGTAACCCTGCTGCCATCTGTTGCTTTTGCTTTTAGTTTACCTCTGCTTTTGGATGTCAATTTCTTCATCTTCTTGTATATTCAGACTTTTAAACAGAACCAACTTTCTTCTAGCTTGTATAATACAATTTCTTTATACAATACTACTATTCAATTTTGTAATGGTAGTCCTATCAATATAGCAAAGCTTTAGTTTATCATTCATAAGTTCCCGGGTACCCCTCGAATGATGACAGCCTGTCACCCGCCTGCCGGGTCTCATCTCGCTGAGCCACAACGCTCAGGAGTCTCCAGCCCTTGGCCGCCTCCGGCAGCAGTCACTTCATGCCGGCGGAACCAATGCCTCCATCTATGATCGAGGGATCTAAGTGTGTCTCCTCCCTCCTCTCTTTAGTGATACTTCACCTGCAACCCCACCTCCGACAATGTTTCGGCCCTGGTGTCTGTGTCAACCACCGCCTCCAACACCACCCCACACATCTCTGGCCCCCACCACTGAAGCCAAACCTCTCTTGGCTCCTCGTCCATCGTGGTCGAGGAGAAAACCCTAACGAAATCCTCCAACACTCCACCTTCCTCTTAAATCCAAAGAGTTTACCAACATTCCACAATACCTAAACAGAAAGAGGTGAAGAAGAGCAACCTGGGAGAACACAAGTATGAAGCTATGAATGACAAAGAGCATACACACCGCAACTTTCATTTTATGGTGTTTTCTATTATAAATATGATTGATCTGTTGGATTACTTTTTGCTCTACATCCAAACTAAATATCGCACCGGATTTTTGCACACGAAATTTGAGCTATTTGCACCACGCTATATAAACGCGTAATAATTTCACGCTTTATAAACACGTAACCTATAAAAATAATAAAATATTAAGCTTAAAACCTATTTTCAAAAAATTGAGTAATACCACGCGTTGTGAAGCCGTAATATTAAGGCGTATCACAGCGTGATAAATATACCTGAGTAAGAAATGGGCTGGCCAGATTGGGCCAGCCCAATACCAGATCTTAAGCCACGGTGTGGCGTGAGATCACACCATGCTGTGGCTTAAGATCTGGTATTGGGCCAGCCCATTTCTGACCCATTTGATATTATTTCAACGGCTACAATTATCACGCTATTATATGGCGTAAAAAATTTGACCGTTGGAGTAACGGTCGAATTTATCCCTATATAAGCCCTATTTTCCACCCTATTTCATACACACCTTTTCTCAATCTTCCTCTTCTACCTTTATCATTTTACAAAATTTAATTATTTACAATGTCTTATGGTGGAGAAGAAGATGGTCAAAATCCCCCATATCAAGAAGAAGAAGTAGATGAACAAGAAGAATCGTTCGATCCGAGCAATTTTTTACCGGTACGTACGTTTATATTTGAAATCGTTTTAGAGTTCAAGATAACCGTTTAGAATTCGATATTTTTATTTAGAATTAAAATTTGAGAAATTATATAGAAAGTTATTTCGATTCATTATATTAGCTAGAATCGAGTAATTAATAAGAAATAGTTTGTAATTGTTGTAATCTAGTAGAATTGTTTATATTTGAAATCGTTTTAGAAATCGATATTATTATTTTAAATTAAAATTTAAGAAATTCTATAGAAAGTTATTTCAATTCATTATATTTGTTAGAATCGACTAAATAATAGGAAATTGTTTGTCGAAGTTGTTACAATTGTTTATGACCGTTTTCCATTCGATATCATCTTAAGTAGTTAAATTAATAATATAGATTTGTTTAGGGTTATTTTGAAATTGTTTAGAAACAAAAATGTGATGAAATTTTGTATGTGTAGCCATGTGGTACAGATTTCACAAGTGATATTACCACGGAACAATCGTGGGATGGTAGAGATGAGTTGATTAAGTGGGTTAGGCAAACAGGTCGAGATAGGACGATGATTTTGCTCATTTCAAACTCAAATGAAAATTGTGTGATTCTAAGATGCGAGCATTACGGGAAGTCTAGATCGAAAAAGAAGATAGGGGGTTCAAGGAAGTGCAACTGCCCGTTTAAGTTGGCTGGGCGTCGTTCAAGGTATAATCGAAAATGGACTTTGGTGGTGAAGTTCGGCATGCATAACCATGAGCTTTGTACTAATTTCCTTGGACATCCATATGCTGGCCGATTGACCCCGACGGAACAAGATATGATCATCAATGCTTCCGAATTATTCTTGAGCCCGAAGGCTATTTCAACTATGTTGGTGTCTGCTAACCCTGAAAATGTGACGTCAAGGAAACAAATATCGAACTTCAAGCAGAAAATATTAGTGGCAGACCGTGGTAAGTTGACGGTGTGTCAGTGGACGCTACAATTTATGCAAAACCAGGGTTATAGAGTTCGGACAGCAACTCTCCCGGCTTCTGGTGAGTTAGATATCTTATTCTTTGTCCGCCCGACGTCACAACACTTGATGAAGAAGTTTCCTTATCTTGTTGTTATGGACGCAATGTACAAGACGAACATGTATGTTGGAATTTAGTGTTTTGTCCCGTTTGAGATTTGTGTTGTAATCTTTTTTGATGTGCTATAGTTCATTGTAATTTATAGGTGATGATGCTCAAAATAGCAGAGCGAGAGGTGGGCCCGGGGTATGAGGGTCAAACAAGATCAAAGGGACCCCCAAGGTGGATCTCGGGGCCCACGACCGCAACCAATCCCTATTTTAACGAAAATTCCTGCCACCACGAGGTCCCCCGAGACCTCGGAGCGAGGTCTCGTCCTCGTAACCGACTCTACTGACACCCGCCCACCATGACCACTCAGCGATCGCCGCTCCTCGGGCCAATCACCGACTGCCTCGCCTCTAGGCCAATCAGAGCCCTTGATCTCGGGCGTCCCACATCGGACAATGACCAAAACCCAACTCTCCAATTCTCTATAAATAGAGGGTTACCTCGTATGGAGAAAGGGTCGAAAAACATCTTGAACTCAAGAACTATCTTGCTCGTTGAAGACCGACGTGATCGAAACATCGTCAGAAGGCCTCGCTATAGACAAGTGAAGTCCACAAAAAGACTTCAAGTCTCACAAAGTTCCTACTCACACCAAAGATCTCGCTACACCATCTCGCACGCCGCCTACACCTCGCTCCCATTCACATCAAAGACTTCGCTGCCCGATCTCGCAAGTCGTCAACACCGTCCCGCTAGATCAACCTCGCTCAAAAGGCCAAGCAAGCAATACTTAGAATTGTCTAGCAATTAGGAGATCTCGAACGTTGTTAGGTCGAGATCTCGGATAATCGTAGGAGATCTAGGGTGTAAACTTCCAAGCGTTTGTAACCTCGTGTTAACGTAACCTCGTTGTAAAGAAAATCATAAATAAAGAAGCAAGGTTTCGTACAGTCGAATATAATAACCTCGTGTCTTGTCTTTTAGCGAACGCGACATTTCGGGTTTCATCAATAGGTACAACATGTTCATGTTGGAGATGGTTGGCATGACATGTACGAACCTGACGTTTAACATCGGGTTTGCATTCTTGTCCAAGGAAGACACTCCACATTTTACATGGGTTTTAAGGCATTTGAGGAGAACCACGCCCAGCTCCCCTCGCCCTGCCGAGACCCCTCGCCCTCCCGGTACCCCTCGCCCTCCCAGGACAACTCGCCCGCCCAGGACCCCTCGCCCTCCCGAGACCCGCACCCTGCCCAGGAATAGGCAGGCCGACGCTCGCTGGAGGAAGGGCGTCGGCGTTTGAGGCTGCAGTGGTGGGCGCTGCAGGCGGTGGAATGGGTCCGTTCGTCACCGCTGCAGCCTGCCTTGCATCCCTCGGGCCGTCCGTCGGCCGTGCATCACTCGGGCCGCTCGAAATCCTACCTTGCACCGATCCGGTGGGATACCCACCGGCTCCACCAATTTTACCTATTTTTGAGGGTTTCGACAATTCTCAGATCTGGTTTCGTGAAAATGGCGAGGGAGACGAAGTGACGGCATGTTAAAACGTTATTTCACGTGATTCAAAACCCTAGTATCACGCCATAGGACGGCGTGATTTTTCAATTGGGCCGGCCCATTTTCCCTAATCTAAAGCCTTCACATGGCTTGATATCACGCCTTCACATGGCTTGAATTTAGCACATGGGCTGATTTAATTTAACAGCCCAATTTCTTTTTGGGCTGGTCTTTTCACATGGCAAATATTACGCCGTTATATGGCGTGATATCCCTACACATATTACGCAAAAAATTCGAAATAAGTGTAAAATCTATTTTTATTTTTATTTTTATTTTTTAGGTTACGCATTTATAAAGCATGAAAATAGTACGCGTTTATATAGCGTGGTGCAAAAAGCTCAAAAAAAGTGTGCAAAAAGTCGTAGCCCTAAATATTAACCTCACTTCAAATTACTTTCGATTTCTATTTTAGTTTGGGAGAAAGTATGCATAATTTTTTTGGGTGAAGGAGTAGCCCATGAGAGTCGAACCGAAGACCTCTGGATACTACCCTTGAGGCTTAACCGATTGACTAGATGCCCGAAGGCAGAAAGTATGCATAATTAAACCGAATATGAGCAGGGGAAATTTGGGGAATGCTGTATTGCTTTCGAATTACTTTCGAATATGCATAATTAAAAAGGCAAGGTAACAAATGCTGTATTGCTTAAATTCGGAGCCCAATCAAAATTCAGCACAGCCCAGCCTCTCATATAGCTTTGTACTGAATCACAATAACTTAGCATTTTACAGGAAAGCATAACACTGACTGGAGATCCTTCTACAAATTCAAGTTGCAATAATACTTTCTTAGAATCTTTTTTTTTTTTTTTTGAGATGGAACACCCTTCTATGCTACTTCTATTACACAACAACATCTCAGCAGTAGCAAGCACAACACAATCCCAGGATTCCCAGCCAGGGCAGATCGTTCATTCACTGGTCAAGGTTGAGGGATTATGGTTCCAATGCAAAAGGAGCGTTCCTCCAATGTTTGATCAAATTTCACATTACCTGTGTCCACAAGAAAGAAACGGCACTTCGAACCCGGTTGCGTCTGCTGGTCCACATGACGGAACCGAATGCTGATTTCGCAGCAGGCACTTCGAATCCCTTCTTCTTGACAAACGTGACAGTGTACTTCTTCTTCTCCCCAATACTCCTGAAGAGAAGCTTAGTTGGCCTCACCTTCACCCCCACCGAGGCAGGGGCGTCCACCGATACCTGGTATAGTGTTCGGGCCTCCCCGACGTTGGTCAGCTCTCTAGTGTACCTGACCACTCGTGACTTCCCAAACAAGACTGAGAAAGCTGGGTAGTTGAGCTGCCCCGGGTCTGAGAATTTTCTCGAGCAGGTTACATTTGGGTGCTTGGTGACGGTTTGTACATGGGCCGCGGTGTAGCCCAAGGAGCAGAGGAAGGCGATGTAGTCGTTCGCAGAGATGTCGTATACGAGCCCTGGAGAAACGGCCTTCTGTGGGTCGACGTGGCCAGCCCCGTATGCCCAGGGGTTGGAGAGTGACCCGTCCGCAGCGTCTCGGAGTGGGGATTTGGTGTTGTCGTGGATGTAAGCAGTCGTCATGAGTGCTGATTTGATTGCGCTCGGGCTCCAATCGGGATGGGCTGCCTTGAGCAACGCTGCTAGTCCACTGATGTGTGGGCATGACATTGATGTGCCTGCAAAAGTAAATAAGTATCAAGATCATTTGCTTTAGACCTACTCTACCCCGATCATAATCAATTATTTACTGCCTTTTGTAGAAACAAGCTTTGTTCACGGAATCACGGGGTAAAGTGCAGGAAGCAAATAGAAATCATGCAAAACACAAGTGGGGTCAGTTTATTCACGGTCCAGATACTAACAAAATTAATTAAGACAATAATAATTAAGCTCTAACATCGGTGCTCCCAATAAGCCAATTAAGGTATGTTGGGGGCCAGCTAAAGCTACGACTTGTAAGTAATCCAGTATTTGGAAGCAAGAAAACAGTATTGAGTGTATCACAATCACTAGTCATGTGTAGGAGCCTAGAATTCAATGCACAATCTTTATTCTTCAATGTTACTTAGAGTGGTTGGAAGCAAACTCAGAGCATTATAATTTGCTATTGCGTGTAGCCAGAGCTTGCAAATTGACTGACATTGCTTCAAGCTCACACCAAGTGAGCACAAAAATGCAGAAGAGTAACCCATATTCTTTTAAGCTCAACATTGGTCAACATAATAATGAGCATAAATGTTAATTGAGATAGTACTCTCTCTACACTTTTAAGCTCAAATATCGGCTTGAATGTAGTAAGCTGCAATTGCAAATCATAACCCCACAATCACAATGTCATTGTTAATCAAAAGCAATTAACCATGTTCATGACTCATGATAAAGCATAATTGTTCATTTGTTTGTACACAGTAAAAGCAGAACGCGGCCAACTGTGAATGTCTCCAAAGCTTAGAGCAGCAATGATATTGATAACACAGCACTACAGCACAGAGCCTTTATCACTTTTTACTTTTTACCACCCGCCAATCTTTGACCAATTTTGATTTTGTTCCCAATTCATAAAATTTTGAATTTTGAAATACCAAGAAAAAGAGCCGTTGCGGGGAGATAGAGATTGTAGTAACTGACCTGACATGATGTTGAACTTGGTCTTCCGGGTATCCTTCTCAAGCCCGGTGGGCCCCACGGCCTCGGACCAGGCGGCGAGGATGTTGACTCCAGGCCCGATCACGTCCGGCTTGAAAATCTCCGGAGTCACCAGATTCGGCCCTCTGGAGCTGAAGGCGGCCACCACGGGGGATGGCCGGACGTTGAGCACGGTGCCCTTGAAACTGAGCAACGCCGTTGCACGCCCACCAGCACTCTTGACGTACTCACGGACGGCGTCTCCAGCCTTCATCCCCAGGGCCACCGCCGGCAACATATGGCTGTCCGCCACCAGCTCCTCCCCGCTGGAGGCGGTGTTGGCTAGGATCATCCCCACGCCGCCGGCGGCGTGGACCACCGCCCCCTTCTCCACCCTGGCGTTGATGCCCCTGTCACACAGAACCACCTTCCCCTTCACCCAAGCGGGGTCGAGCGAACCGGGGAGGCACAAGTTGCCGGAGCTGTTGCCCTTGTTTCCGTAAACAAGACCCGCCGGCTTCGCCCCCATCCCGGAACCGCTGTAGAGCGAAGCCCCAGTGAAGCGCTTTCCGTTCCCGAGAACGGCGGACGCCGGGAAATCCCGATCTAGGGTTCCGGCTCCCACGGTCATGATCCAGGGGGCGGTGTTCGCCAATGTGGCCCTGCTCGGACCGCTGTTCCCCGCGGAGCAGGAGACGAAGATCCCCTTCTCCATCGCCGTGAAGGCTCCGATCGCGATGGTGTCTCTGTAGTAGGGCACAGATCCGCCGCCAAGAGAGAGGGACAAGACGTCCACGCCGTCCTTGATGGCCCGATCCATGCCGGCGAGGATGTCGGATCCGAAGCAGCCCGATTTCCAGCACACCTTGTAGACAGCGAGCCGAGCCCTGAGCGCCATCCCGCGGGCGCTGCCGGCGGCGTAGCCGAGGAGGCTGGCGTTGTTCACCTGCGACCCGGCGGCGGTGCTGGCGGTGTGTGTGCCGTGGCCGTCGTAGTCGCGCGGCGATTTGATCTCCACGGGCGACTTCAGGAAGCTTGTCCCGGAAGCCATTTGGTAGCCCTTGGAGAAGCTTCGGGCGCCGATGAGCTTCCGGTTGCAGGCGGTGGCTGGGCGGAAGTCGGAGGCGGATTCACAAGCCCCGCGCCATCTGGTAGGCGGCGGAGGCATTCCGGTGTCGTCGAAGCTCTTGGACTCCGGCCAGACGCCGGTGTCGAGAACTCCGACGACGACGTCTTGTGTGCTGGACGGCAGGTCGATGGAGGAGCCCTGGTGGCCGAACCAGAGGCCGTCGGGGGAGTCAAGCCCTAGGAAGGTTGGGGTGCGTGTGGTGTGGAGGGAGTAGACAGTGTCCTCGTAGACCCCGACGACGGAGTCGGAGCGGCGGAGGGATTCGGCCTCGTCGGAGGTGAGAGATGCTGCAAATCCGTGGTAGGCGGCGTCGTAGGTGTACAGCAACTCGGAACTTCCGGCGTCCGTCTCAGATGCGGGAGACAGAGATTGGAGGCTGGCGGAGTACCATTCCTGATGAGTGGCGTAGGCGGAGGGCCTCTGGTGCTGGTTCATGTGGACAATGTAGGTTCTCCTGGACGCCATTGAAGGCGTGGAGAGGAGGAGGAAGCAGAGAAGCACGAGGAGAGCCCCCATCTTGGAATCCATGTCGATTGCGAGAACAGATCGAAGCGAACCAGACGGAAAACAGTAAGAAAGAGAGAAGAGGGAGTTACCGACAGAGTGAAGTGGGGATTCCGGAAAAGGCGAGAAATAGTCGCCCGGAGAGGCGAGAGGATAGAGGGGAGTGGAACGTGGAAGAGGACGCTGTCGGTTTTTATTGAGTTTGAAATCTGCAATTAACCACCACCTTTCCGTTTTATTACCAAACTGCCATTTTCGGGATCCTCTTTCTGCGCCATCATCGGCATCGCCCACTGATTTGCGGTTGGTACTTGGTAGGGGGCCGTAGGGCATTTTTGGATTTATAGGTTGCGGGTCTGATTAGGTTCAAGACGGTAAATTTAAGGTCCGAAAATGTCTATATATTTTCAGAATTATATATAAAATTTTTGACATTGACTTAAAACTACACAGTACCAAAATGGAATTGGATTGTAATTAAACTACTTTTAACATAAAATCATTAAAATTCTATAATATTTTATGTAAAACGATCTTTACAATCTAAAATCGAACCAGATCGTAGCTAGTCCGGACCGAAATTGTAGACTGTTTGAACACCCTTTGAATGTTGCATGTGCTAGAAACATGACCCCTTTAATAAAACTTTAATTTCATCTCTTAATTTCCAATTCATCCAACGACTCACACTCAACTT
Organism: Fallopia convolvulus; assembly: GCA_964016875.1. Lineage (NCBI taxonomy): Eukaryota > Viridiplantae > Streptophyta > Magnoliopsida > Caryophyllales > Polygonaceae > Fallopia > Fallopia convolvulus. Next base: position 15,606,593 of record OZ024718.1, read on the forward strand.
CCATCTATTTACAAAAAATTCTACTACTAATGAAGCATGTGCCAAACATATAATCTAATAAAATTTCAATCTCGACATGATATTATACATGAAGCATGTGCCTAATGCATTTTCCTCACACTTTGTTAGCAAGAGTTTTGCAGCGGAAGTACTTTCCACATGGTGATTTTTGTAGCTCTTTAGGGGGTACAATCCTAGCTATACTTGGTCTAGTATTTGGGGAGCTAAATCTCTTTTACTTGATGGTTTATGTTGGCGAGTGGGAAATGGTTCTCAAGTTTCTGTTTGGGAAGATACTTGGCTTCCTAAAGGCCCCGGTTTTGTTATTCCTTTTAGGCCTTCACATTCTGATCATTTACTGAAGGTTGCTGATCTTATAAATTATGATAATTTCACCTGGAATGTATCAGTTGTAATGCATTCTCTTACCTTCGATGATGCACGACTGGTTTTGAATGTGCCTTTGCGTTTACAGCCGGTTCCTGATGTTCAATTCTGGAAGTATTCGAGGAATGGGATATATTCTGTAAAAACTGGGTATTGGTTTGGCCTTTTGGGTGCTACAACTACATGCCTTTCGTCTTCAGCATCAGATGGTTTATGGGGATCGTTGTGGTCTATGTGTGTGCCTCCTAAAATGCGAGTTTTTGCTTGGCGTTTTCTTACTGGCTCTTTAAGCGTCAAGTCGAATCTTCGGGCTCGTCATATTTTATCAACTGATGTTTGTGATAGGTGTGCTGCTACTGCGGAGTTAGTTTGGCATGCCATATTTCAGTGCCCAATGATTCAACCTCTATGGCAGACTTCGTCTTTGTATTCTTTTCTTCAGAATATACCTACTGATGTGGTGTGGGATTTGGCTCAATCGATTTTTGCAGCAAAGGGAAGTACCGGTTTTACTGAGTTTTTGTTGTTTGCTTGGAGTTCATGGACAGTACGAAATCAATGGGTCTTCCAAGGGCATGTTGATCATAGTGCATCTATTTTACAAGGTTTCTCAACCTTTTTTGCTCAATATCAGCATCATTTGAATGCTGTTAATATTGGGAACTTTTCACCTTCTTCTTTTACAGCATGGCAGGTACCATCTTCTCCCGCTTATAAATTGAATTGTGATGCTGCACTTTTCAATGGTACAGAAGTTGGTTTGAGGATTGTAATTCGAAATTCTTATGGATTTGTGGTTGTTGCGGCTGTGAGACGTGTGCAATGTTCCTGGTCTGTTGATTTGGCGGAGGCTCAAGCAATTCTTTTTGGATTGAAAGTTGCTTTATCTTTGCAATTTCTGGTCTTAGAAGTTGAATTGGATGCTCAATCAGTGATTCGCAGTATATCTCAATCAGTACCCAATCTTTCCTACTTTGGAGCTGTTATTGCTGATATTAAATCCATGTTGTCTTCATTAATTATACAGTCTTTATCTCATGTAAGTCGAGCGGGTAATACAGTCGCTCATTACGTTGCCCGAATTAGTCCTGTTTCGGGTTATGAACAAATATTTGTAAGTGATATTCCTACGAGTGTAACCGCTCTAGCGGAGCTCGATATCCAATATATTTATAGCTTTCTTCTCAAAAAAAAAAGAACCCGTGTTCTTTTTACTTTCATTTATTTACGAAAATACCATTGCATCATGTTAATGATCAAATGACTTAAGGCCCGTTTGGTATGTTGTTGAAATCGGATTAGAATCAGGATTCGGAATGGAATTAGGAATTGGAATGAACCAATCTTGTGACATGTTGTTTAGTATGTTGTTAGAATGAACCATTCCTAAAAACTATGGTTTAAATTTTAGAATTTAGACCTTATAATTTAGGGTTTATGATTTTTATAATTTATTATTTAAGGTTCAGGGGTTTTAAGGTATTAAGGTTTAAGATGAAAAATTAAAATTTCTTTGAATGGATGATACCCTCTATTTTCTGTTGGATTCAACTTTGCCTACGGGCTTGGAATGAACCATTCTTGGGAATGAAATTGATTTCAGATTTCGGTATGCCAAACGATACATTGGAATCAACCATTTTTTATTCTCATTCCTGATTTCCAGGGAATCAAACCAAACGAGGCCTAAATGTATGCATTGAAACCAACGAGCTCTAGGGGAGTCCACACATCTGCATCGTTTGATAATTTAGTGCTAATATTGATGATGTTAGTTGTTTATTTTTTATTTTGAAAGTGTAACGTTATTTAAGTGTTTGGTTTGAAGATTTGCTTATTTTTTAAAGGGTGATTAAATACCAGTAAAAATAAATATAATTAAAAGCATAAAATCCCCTACAACGAGTCCAAGATCGCCAATTTCATGTAGTTCTCGCCCATCACCGACACCTCCAAGCCCCACCCTGGCGTTCGCAATAGCCTCAATAAGTGATTGAATCGTTAAATTGTGAAATCTGATGGTGCTCAAAATGGCAAAATAGGAAGTGGGCCCGGGGTACGAGGAATAACGGATCCGGCGGGACTCCCAAGGTTGATTTCGGGACCCATTACCATACCCATCTCTAAATTAAACAAATCCCTACCTCCGCGAGGTCCCGAGACCTCGGCAACGAGGTCTAAACCTCGTTGCTCAAAATCTGACACCCCCGCCCTGTCTAAACCATTCAGCGATCACCGCTTCTCCACCCAATAGACTACTGCCTCACACTCGACCAATCAAAAGGCTTGATCTCGGGCGTCCCACATCGAACAAACACCAAAACCCAGCCTCTCAAAACACTATAAATAGAGGGGAACCTCGTAGATGGCAAGGGGTCGAAAAACATCTTGAACGCAAGAACTATCTTGCTCGTTGAAGATCGACGTGTTGAATCATCGTCAAAGACCTCGCTACAGACAAGTGAAGTCCACAAAAAGACTTCAAGTCGCACAAAGAGTCCTCGTTCACATCAAAGACCCCGCAACATCATCTCACAGACCATAATCACCACGCTCTAACTCAAACTTCTCAACCTCGCCGCCAGAGGTCGTCAAATAGCCTGTGCGTGATAGAATCTCGTTGCAATTAAGAGAACTCGAACCTTGTTAGATCGAGATCTCGAATACTCTTAGGAGGTCTGAAGTGTAATCTCGTTTGTTTGTAACCTCGTGAGCTATAACCTCGTCATAAAAAACAATAAATAAAGAGCAAGTGTTTGCACAATCGAATAAAAGTAATCTCGTTTCTTGTCTTCTAGCGCTGGTTTATTTCGAGTTTCATCACTGGCGCCGTTTGTGGGAAACCTCTTCATCCTAAGCAGTTTCCCGATTTGTGCAAACCTTGGCTTTTGAATCCCTCAAAATGGCATGTCCAAACAACTTCTTCCCCCAAAACCCCGATAACATGCCCGAAACCTCACAATGGATGGGCACGGGACCACCGGGTTGTCCGTTCGTGGTCCCTCCGGGATGGGCGCACAACGCGCCACGAAACCCTTACCCATTCCAAGGGTATAAGCCGGGCGGCGCTCCCCCAAACCCATATCCCTACCTGGGATATGGACAATACCAGCAGGGCTTCGCCCCTTCATACGTCCCCATTCCCGCCCCAGGCCAACCCCACTCCGAGTACGTACCCGCGTACGTCCCTGGGCATGTGTCAGGGTAGGAACATCGACCAATGACTCGTCAACGAAGCGGCCCCCTCGGGACCCCATGCAAATCTCGAAGTCTCGCTCGTGATGTTCGAGGCTGCAGGACTCGGAGTTGTCCGAGACGGTCGGAAGCGTGAGGCACTCCCTGAAGTCCCGCTCGTGACGTCACCCCGTCGAAGCCGGAAGCCTCTCCCTGTTCGTGGACGAGATTCAAAGTGCGCCTATGCCCAAGGGTTTTCATAGGCCGCAGATGGGGCTTTACGACAGCTCGGCAGATCAGGAGGAGCATTTGAAGCACTTCGCTGTCCAGATGAACGTCAACTCCTACAACGACGCCATTTTCTGTCGCGTCTTCCCCACCACCCAGGAAAAGGATGCGATGATGTGGTTCATCAATCTCAAGATCGGGTACGTGGCCTCGTTCGCTCAGTTGTGCGAGTCCTTTATCGCACACTTCAGCGGTTCGAGGAAGCGCAGGAAGAACATGCGGGATCTCCACAGTATTGAGCAGGGAGAAGGCGAGTCACTGGGCACCTTTTCTACGAGGTTCACAACCGCGGTGGCAGAAATCGCGCATATCGACGAATCATCGGTGCGCGACACCCTCATGGGTAACCTGTGCCAAGGGGCTTTCAAGAATAACTTTTTCTTGAAGTGCCCGACGACGTACGACAGCCTATGCGCCCGGATCACTACCCAGGTGTGCGCCGAAGATGTTGCCAACCAAAGCTCTCGACCAAGGACCGACAAGGAAATCGTCGTCGAGGCTAAGGGAAAGGCGAAGGTGGCGGCGCCAACCGCAAGGGATGCGTATGTGACACATGCCCAAAAACCTGTTAACAACAACAACAACAACAACAACAACAACAACAACAGAAACAACAACAACAACCGCAACAATAACTGTGGGGGCGGCGGTGGCAGTTGGAACTGCTTCGGCGGAAGGCAGCGAGGCTATAGGGGCAAGGGCGGCCCTTTGTACAACCCAAACGAGAAGGGGCGCGTCAACCCCGCCTCCGGAGCAAACAGTATGCCGCAGGGCCCGAGTCAAGCCAGGGCCAACAACGTCGAGCAGCAGGCTCCCGCGAAGTAGGCGCGGTTTGGGCAGACAACAACACCCGATGGGTATATCCACACCATCTCGGGCGGACCCTCACTGGCTGGGTAAAGATAGGCGGAGAGAAAGAGGTACGCGAGGGCAAGCCATCATGAGCCCTCGGTATTCAGTGCTGCACAGACGTCGCGGTCCCACGTAGGCCTGGCCTTCACCTCTGAAGATTCCGAGGGACTCCACATGCCGCACTCGGACCCTTTGGTGGTGCATGCTCAAATGGGCTCAAAAATGGTGAAGCGGGTGCTGGTGGACACGGGGTCTTCCGTGGAGATCATGTACTATGGCGCTTTCGAGCAGTTGGGCATCTCCGAGACATCCCTGAAGCCCTACGTTGGGAAGCTCACCTCCTTCTCCGGGGACGAGCTCGATGTCGCAGGTCATATAGATCTCTAGATGACGTTGGGCACCGGTTCGACGAGGCGAATCGAAATGGTGGAGTTCACTGTGGTACACCTGCCCTCGGTGTACAACGCAATCATCGGGAGAGTATCCCTGATGAAGTTCCAAGCGGTGGTGTCTATTTACCACCTAAAGATGAAGTTCCCCGTCGACGGCGGGGTCGGAGAGGTGAAGGGCAACCAAGAGGAGGGTCGCGTATGCTACGCGACCTCTGCAAAGCAGAAATGCCCGGTGTTCATGGTGGAGTCCCCCGGTGAAGCTGATCTCGAAGTCCGGGACTTCATGGTTCCCATCCCAAAGGTGGATAGAAGGGTGGTTACCCCCTTCGGGGATGACACCGAGAAAATCTACCTGGGAGAATGTCTCTTTGGAAAATCAGCAACGTCGATGGAGTCCTTGCTTTCCAGATCCCGTGAAGTGTTCGCTTGGACTGCCAAGGACCTCCACGACGTACCGCGGACCGTGGCCCAACACTCCCTAAACGTCGACATTACCAACAGCCTCGTGTTGCAAAGACGAAGGAAGATGAATGAGGAGAGGGCTAACACCGCAAACGCCAAAGAGGGAAGCTATTGTCCGCAGGGTTTATCCGCGAGGTCCAGTACCCTAGATGGTTGTCCAACGTTGCGCTGGTAAAAAAAGCCAGCTGCAAGTGGCGGATGTGCGTGGACTTCAAGGATCTCAACAAGGCTTGCCCCAAAGACAACTACCCTCTGCCCTCGATCGACGAGCTGGTCGACTCAACCGCGGGTCACGGGGTCTTGAGTTTCCTCGACGCGTACTCAGGATACAATCAGGTCTTGATGATTCCCCACGACGAGGAGGAGACGTCCTTCATCACACAGCGAGGTACATACTGCTACAAGGTCATGCCCTTCAGCCTTAAAAACACATGAGCAACCTTCCAGTGTCTCATAGACCGGGTCTTCAAGGATCATTTGGGGAGGAACGTGTCGGCCTACGTCGACGACATCATGGTCCGAAGCAAAACCCCCGAGGAGGATCTGGTCGAGCTCGCGGAGGTCTTTGCAACGCTCAGACACAATCGGCTCAGCCTGAACCCCGAGAAGCGCGTATTCGGCGTGTCGTCGGGGAAATTCCTAGGCTTCATGATCAGCGAGCCCGGGATCGATGTGAACCCCACTAAGATTGAGTCAATCCTCTCAATGAGGTTGCCTCGATCTCGCACTGAGGTGCAGCGGCTCAACGGCGCTGTAAATTACATGGGGAGATTCTGCTCCCGTTTGGCGGATAAGTCTCTGCCTTTCTTCGCCGCCCTAAAGAAGAACGACAAGGTTGTTTGGGACGAGGAGCTTGAGCTCGCCTTCTCCGGGTTGAAGGCATTCCTGTCAAAACTCCCCACATTGTCACCACCAATGGCGGGTGAGGACTTGCAGCTGTATGTGGCGGTGAGCCCGGAGACAGTCAGCGCGGTGCTCACCAGAAAAGCTATGCACCCACTCTATTTCATAAGCCGCGTGCTCCAACCTACGGAGCAGCGATACTCCCGGGCGGAGAAGATGGCCCTGGCTGTTATAACCGCCGCCAGGCGCCTGCGCCCCTATTTCCACGCACACCCCATCCAGGTCCTCTCCGACCTCCCACTTCGGCATATCCTCCATCAGCCCACCCTCTCGGGGAGGATGACGAAGTGGGCGGTCGAGCTCTCCGAGTTCGACATCAGCTACCTCCCCAGAACTGCAATGAAGGGACAGGCTCTCGCCGACTTCGTCGTGGAAGTTACCTTTCCCAAGACTAACGCAAGCTTAGAGGAATGGAAGGTCTTTGTAGATGGCTCACGGTGTGACGCCGGGGGCGGGGCTGGTGTATTCATCGTCGGTCCCTCGATTGAAACGGAGTACGCCCTTAATTTCGCCTTCAATGCTACCAATAACGAGGCCGAATATGAGGCCATGATTGTCGGGATAGAGATGGTGCTCCTCAGTGGGGCCCGCAAGATGAGAGTCTACACCGACTCGGAGCTGGTGGCGAGGCAGTTGAACGGAAAATACGACACCCGAACGGGGTTCCTGCCTGCGTACCGAGAAAAGTTAAGGCATTGGTATCCTGCCTAGAGACCTTCGCTGTAGAGTCCATCCCGCGAGCGGCAAACACAAAAGCAAGCATGCTCGAGAGGTTGGGATCGGCCCTCCCCTTGGAGGTAGGAAACTCTCGCGAAGTGTAACCAGCGAGGTTCTCTCCGTCACATTCAGAGACTGGAGGGTTCCAATCACGCGGTATGTGGAAAGCGGCGTCCTCCCTGAAGACCCCGCAGAGGCCAGAAAGCTCAAAATACAAGCGGCTCACTACTGCGTCATTGGCGGCCGGCTCTATCGCCGAGGCTTCGCTGAGCCTAACTTGCTATGTGTGCCAACCGAGGCTGCTGAACACATCCTGTACGAAGCACATGAAGGGGTCTGCGGTGGCCACCTCGGGTGGTGCGCATTGTCGCATAAAATCGCCGATTTGGGGTATTTTTGGCCCACTCTCAGGTAGGACGTGAGGGCATATGTCCAGAAATGTGAAGGGTGTCAAAAGCACGGAAACCTCCAGCACGCCCCGACCTCACGTCTGCGCTCGATCCACGCACCATGCCCCTTCGCGATGTGGGGGATGGACATCCTAGGGCCTTTCCCCAAGGCTGTTGGCCAGGTGCAATACATACTAGTCATCGTCGACTATTTCACGAAGTGGGTCGAGGCGGAGGCAATGGCAAAAATCATCTGGACAAAAGTCTGCAACTTCCTGTAGAAGAACCTCATGTGCCGCTTCGGGGTCCCCCTAACCATCATGACTGACCACGACCCCCAATTCTACTGCGAAGAAACTCGGACCTTTTGCTCCGAGCTGGGCATAACCCTCAAGTTTTCCTTCGTGGCCCACCCCCAGTCCAACGGCCAGTTGGAGAATGTCAACGCCCGCATCCTATCCGATCTGAAGAAGCGATTGGGCATGGCACAAGGTCACTGGGCGGAGCTACTCCCGCTCGTCCTATGGACGTACCGCACCACCGCACGCTGCGCAACGGGGGAGACACCTTTAGCTCTAACCTACGGAGTGGAAGCACTAGTCCCCGTAGAAACTTTGGTCCCGTCGGCAAGGGTTTTTGACTTCGACGAGAAAGAGAACGAGACCAACCTCAAGACCGAACTGTTGTTTAGGGACGAACTGCGCGAGGTCGCAGCCCTGCGCTCCAAAGAATACAAACGACGCGTGGCGGTGTATCACGACAAAAAGGTTAGGCCCTAGTTCTTGGTCACAAGTAGTCTCGTTTGGAGACGAACCGAAGGTGCCAAACTGGATCCTAATTGGGAGGGTTTGTACCTCCTCGGGGAAGAAGTCGCAGCCGGAGCTTTCAAGCTTAAGGATAGCGAAGGGCGCACTCTGAGCAAAACATGGAACATCGATCGGCTCAAAAGATATTACATGTAAACTCTCCGAACTCTACCATTTCCTAAAAAGTTTTGTGAATAAAGGGTTACATGGTATTTTCAAATCTGTCTCAAAAAATGGAAACCTCGTTGCGAAGTTCAATTCCACCCCTCGCTTCCCGCTTGGGGTTGGAGATTCTTAGTTTTTCAGAGTTCCACCCCTCGCTTCCCACTTGGGGCTGGAGATTCTCGGTTTTGCGAAGTTCAACTCCACCCCTCGCTTCCCTCTTGGGGTTGGAGATTCTCAGTTTTTTAGAGTTCCACCCCTCGCTTCCCGCTTGGGGTTGGAGATTCTCGGTTTTGCGAAGTTTGATTCCACCCCTCACTTCCCGCTTGGGGTTAGAGATCCTCGGTTTTGCGAAGTTCAATTTCACCCCTCACTTCCCGCTTGGGGTTGGAGATTGACATTTTTTCAGAGTTCCACCCCTCGCTTCCCGCTTAGGGTTGGAGATTCTCGGTTTTGCGAAGTTCGATTCCACCTCTCGCTTCCCGCTTGGGGTTGGAGATCCTCGGTTTTACGAAGTTCAGAGTTCCACCCCTCGCTTCCCGCTTGGGGTTGGAGATTCTCGGTTTTTCAGAGTTCCACCCCTCGCTTCCCGCTTGGGGTTGGAGATTCTCGGTTTTGCGAAGTTCGATTCCACCCCTCGCTTCCCGCTTGGGGTTGGATATTCTCGGTTTTACGAAGTTCAATTCCACCCCTTGCTTCCCGCTTGGGGTTGGAGATTCTCAGTTTTTCAGAGTTCCACCCCTTGCTTCCCGCTTGGGGTTGGAGATTCTCGGTTTTGCGAAGTTTGATTCCATCCCTCGCTTCCCGCTTGGGGATGGAGATCCTCGGTTTTACGAAGTTCGATTCCCCCCCTCGCTTCCCGCTTGGGGTTGGAGATTCTCGGATTTCAGAATTTAAGTCCACCCCTCGCTTTCCTCTTGGGGTTGGAGACAATCAAAACTACCATGCACGATCCAAGCGAGGCTCAGGATCGTGGCATAAAAAACTACCATGCGCGATCCGAGCGAGGCTCGTGATCGTGGCATAAAAAACTACCATGCGCGATCTGAGCGAGGCTCGGGATCGTGGCATAAAAAACTACCATGCGCGATCCGAGCGAGGCTCGTGATCGTGGCATAAAAAACTACCATGCGCGATCCGAGCGAGGCTCGTGATCGTGGCATAAAAACTACCATGCGCGAACCGAGCGAGCCTCGTGATCGTGGCATAAAAATTTTCATGCGTAATCCTAGCAAGGCTCGGATCGCGGCACATAACGGACGCCTGATGTGGCCCGAGCGGACCACAAATATTGTGGCACTCGGGCCATGGGGTTGGATCGGGATATATACAATGAACTGAATTAATAAAAAACAAAACACAAAAACGAAGGAAAGGAAATTATATAAAATAAGGCCACGAGGGACAAAGTATCATAATTACAAACCCCAGCGGGGCCACCAAAATAAAAAGAAAAAAAACAACAAGAACTACAAAAACAAGCACCCCTCACTCCTTCGGGATCTCGGCGGTGGGTTCTATGGGGACTTGGCGGACAGGTGAGGCAATAATCACCTCAGGGTCCGAGGTTGGCGCGTCTGGCGCAGGGTTGGGATCTCCGGTGGCAAGATCCGAACCTCCCTGACCGAGGTCCCCCATGGTGGGAGCCTCGGTGCTCTCGGTCGGCGCGTCCCCCTCCTTGTTGTCGAGGAAGAATTCACATTCCCGCTCGGGCTCTTCCCCAGTCTCTTCCCCCATGGTCAGCGCGTAGTTGGGGTTGAAGAAGGCAATGCGAGGATAAATGTGCCCATACTTCGCAACCGCCTGCTACCCCCATGCGAACGGCCTACCGGTACATCTTGTTAACGCTGCTCAACAGTTGTTCCTTGTACTCGGCAGACGCCACATACTTGGGGCTCGCAGCCTCCACCTCCTCCTTAAGCTCATTAACGCGTTGTCGGAGGCTGCTGATCTCCTCCTCGGCCTTCCGGAGCTCCGATTCCTTCTCCCTGAAAAACTTATGCTCCGCGGAAAGTTTGCCTCGAAGCTCCTCGACCTCACCCTAAAGGCCCCCAACAAGGTCCTTTGCCTTGATCTCCTCCTCCTTCACCCTTGCCACCGCCTTGGCCTCGTCCCTCGCCGCGACCTCCGCTGCCTTGACCCTCTTCCCAGCCTCGGCGAGGTCCTTCTCTTGCTTAGCACACTCCTTTGTGTGAGCCTTGAGCGCCGCCTCCATCTTGTCCATTCTCCTTTGGAGAAGGGCGAGGCGGCTACGATTATAATTCTCAAAGAAGGAATGCTAAAAAATTATCAAGAAAGAAAGTATGTTAGGAAAAAGGCACCAAACTTAAAAAAAAGAGGCTTTCAGAGGCAAGACATACCATCGCCAAGTAACGGGTGGCCTCGTCATTCAAGGCTTCCTCGGAGAGGTTGTTTGCCCACGCAACCTCCTCCTTCCAGTCATCCCGATTCCAATTCTTGAGGGCACCCCGTGATGGCCCGGGGCAGTGGAACTTCACGGGCGAGGGCCCGTCGGCAGAGAGGGCACGTCCCTCAAAGTTAAAACTAGGGATGACCTCCTTCCCCGAGGAACCGCGCTCGTTGTCCCCCTTGCGTTTCTTCCTTTTTTCCCAACGGGGGGATTCCGCACCGTTCCTCTTTGACCCGACCCCCTCGACGGATCCTCGGGAGGCGTGCGAGGTCCCCCGGGTAGCATCTCCCTTGGACGCCCCCCTCCATGATTTTAACCCCCACAGCCTTCGCAGGGGATGTTGACTTCGGTAGCGAGGTTGGTGGCCTCGCCAGAGGGGTCGGTTCCTTTGCTGGACCCTTCGGGGCCCGCGGGACCTGGGAGGTGGAGGTCGCAGGTTTCTTTCCCTGCGACCTCGAAGCAAGAGCGTTGAAAAGGTCCACTGTTAAAGATATAAGAAAAAAAACAAGTTAGATAAAAAGCAAAAGACAGAATATCACAAACAATCAAGGTAGTGTGATCCGAGCGAGGCTCGCGGTCATCACTAAATAAGCGAGGTATTCCCCCGAGGCTATGCATGGCCCAAAACCAAAAACAAATAACAAAACGAGGAACAAAAAGGAAAATAAGTACCCTCTTCGCCCTCGCGGGGTGGAGGTGTAAGACTTAGACCGGCCCGCTCAAGCCGAATCTGTGCCAGATACTCCCAATATGGCACCTGGCGCGCCGGTGCATACCGGGCCTTGAGGTCGGCGACCTTCTGCGTGCCCTTAGGACGAACGAAGTTGTCTGGGGCCGTGGGAAAGTTCAGGTACCTCCCAGCGGGGTCCCGGACCAAGAACTATTTGTCCTTCCACTAACCGACGTTTGACGGGGTCGTGGTGATCTTGAGTCCGGGCAAACTAAGATTTACAAGGCAGGACTCTTGTTCCCTCCTCGCCAAGAATAAGCTTGACATGATTTCCAGATCTGGTCCGTCCCCGAGCTCGTAGCTTCGGAGAGTGTAGGCACACAGAAGCCGACACGCGTTGGGGAACAGCTGCTCGGGACAGACGTGCATGGCCCATAAGAAGTTGACGAGGTGCTGGGCCAGCGGTAACCTGAAGCCAGCCTTGAGGCTGGGTAGGTGTACAACCACACACCTATCGTACGAGGCTAGGGCACAGCCCTCCCCTTCGGGAAGCGCTAGCTCGACCCCCTCCGACCAGGGGAAGTCCTTGGCAATCTTATCGAGGTCTTCCCGCTTCAGGGTTGTAGGGGCCCCCTCAGGCAAACAGATCACTCTCGCGGGGTTCAGGGACATGGGTATCCGCTCCTCAAGGACGGGCGGAGTCCTCGACACAGAGTCGGTGATATACTCCGCAAAAAAGCTCGCTTGGTCGATGGAGTCAAACGACCTCGCAACAGACCCTACCACCTCCTCATCAGAGATCGAAGACGAAGCCATTTCAACCCCAGAGGATATGCGCAGTCGTGGAAAGAACGAGTTAACCGAGATGGCGAGTCACTGGAAGAAGGGTCGCTAAATACGAGCGAGGTAGACCTCGGGTTTTGGGAATCACTAGTCTCAACACTCCTTTCGGTCTCAAAAAGCTCCTCGTAAATCCTCTCTTGAACCTTGAAAGCGAGGCCTGGTGGGGGGCTCAAAGAAGTTCCTCTAGGCATGAAAGAGTGATGTCCAAGGCACAAAAGGCGAACACCTGGAAAAGAAGAAGTTTTGAGACATCGAACAAAACCAGAAAAGAAAGAAAACGTGAGGTGATAAGAGGGGAAAGGCACGTGGCACCCTAGGGCTACTCTGACGGATGGGACGTTTTAGGAAGAATATGAAGCGCTTAAAGGACGAAAAAGAAGAATGGAAGATAGCAGTTGGAAGGCCAAACGTCCCGTCAGTCAAGCGTCGTGACGTTTGGTCTTCCGAGAAATTCAAAATTCAAAAAGAAGGGCGGCGAAGGAACCCAACCGCCGGCTGACGCGCGGAGAAGCGATAGCATCGCCAAGACCACCAACGCCACCCTCACCACCCCCGTTTCGCCGCCGTAACACCGGCGTGAAACGCCAGGAAACAACCATCCCCTACTAGGGCACGGGGCGATAAAAAAGGCAAAAAACAAGACCACCAGGGCAAGTGTGATGCCAAAACACCAGCACCGCCCTCGCCCTCTCCGCTTCGCTGCCGTGACGCCAGGGCGAAACACCAGAGGACGGCCGCCTCCCGCTAGGGCACGAAAACGGCGAAAGAAGGAAAGACACCAAAAACACGAAGAGAGAGTCGAGTACTTACTTGTTCGGAGATTTGCGCGGGGAGGTCGGTGGCGTTCCTGGCAACCGTCGAGAAATCGTCGACTGCTTGCTAAAAGATCAGAAGAATGAGAGAGAGAGAGAGAGAGTACGTGAGGAAGAAGATGAAGATGACATGTTGAGGGGGCGTGGAAGAGACGTTTTTAAAGAGGGCGAACATGGGCCTCCCCCCATCCCTGATAAGCTTATTGGGCCTAATGCATCTGTAGAGGCCCAATAATGAGACGCGAGGAGACAGGCCCAGAAGGTGCCACCATGCATGACAAAAGGAAATATCTAAGTATCAAGCCTCATAGTAATCTACCTCGCCAGAAAAGTCTTTTACAAAAGAGTTCGCCCAGCCTCCACACCTCGCTTCTCGCACCCCGGGTCTGGCAAACCAGATGATATTCATATATGACCTGCGGTCCTCGGGATGAGGTCCCCAGGCCATGGGGTTGTGATGGTGCTCAAAATGGCAAAATAGGAAGTGGGCCCGGGGTACGAGGAATAACGGATCCGGTGTAACACCCCCTTCCCACCCTGGAGGTATTACCGCCAGTAACCTCGATTAAGACTAAACCGAAGCTACCCAAGGCTTTAAACTGACTGAACAAACTAAAACAAACATTACAGCGGAATAAATACAATTGGTCTTATACAAACCTTAATCCAAAAAGATTAAATAAATAGCACAACCTTCTATTTAACCAAAATCTTCATCCAGTCTTCCTTGATTTCTTATTTCTGAAACTCAGCTTCACTTTGAAGTAGTTCAATCATGATCTTCACTCAAGTATAACCATTGAAAACCTTTCTTCAACTTCTGGAGCTTCAAACATCTGAATCCGCCTCTTGAATCAACTTCTAAGAAGAACCTGATGTATCGTATACAACGGTGGACACCAACCGACCATATAAAAGAAAAGAAAATGGACGGGTTAGTCTAATGATAGACTAGCAAGCGGAGAAACTAACTTGGTTCTTATGGTTGTAACTAAACATATTGGCATCCAAAATCCGAATAGACTCGGATTATGATCCAACAGTTAGCAGTCTTATAGAGAATAAGAAGGAGACTTGCATAATCAAGAGAGAGAACACCACCGCTTGTGGTTTCTTTTAAGAAGCATAAACAATTGTTGGGAACTCATATTAATCACATCACATTTTAAAAAGCCTCCGTCGACTAATCAGATTTACTTAATCAAAGTTTGATTAAGAATCATTCATAACTGGGTGCAAGAATGGCTTTCCGACTGGACGAACCATTCAGGTATATTAATGTGCCTAACGCACTTATCTTATATTACTTTCAAAACTTTTCACAACAAGTTGGTGGCTTTTAATCGGCCCGAACTACTGCCGAAGGAACATAATGCTACCGAGGTCAGAGGGCTTATTTCATCCTTGAACAACCCGAATAGCACGAGTCCCGATGTTGTAAAGATTAGAGGGCATGTTTCATCCATAATCATCTCAACACCAAGATCATAAGACTTAAGTTATCCTTGATCTTTCATTTTGCATATGGTGAGGTAGAGATCCCAGAGGCCTATTACCAGGTCGTCTACACTACACCGTGCTGAACCTGCACTTAGCTAGAGTGCCTATCAACCCTCTCACACGAAGAGTAGGGGAAGAGAGTCATGACTCACCATTAGGATTAGGCCCCTCCTAATGTAATATTGTTATAAAGAGAGGGTATAGAACCACTCCCTTAACTATTTTAATCACAACAATGTCTCAGCGTGAGACAACATACAAGGTCACCCATAACGGACCTAAATCCAGTTCTACCGCAAAACTGAATAAACAACATGGTCACTATTTCTAACAAATATAACAACCTATCATATTTTTATTAATCATACAAGTTGTTCCCAACGCAAATATTAAATGGGATCCAATTCCTCATTTAATAACAATAACGCAAGAGAGAATCGTCCACTTGCCTCATAAGGCGTGCTCGACGTCCTTAGCAATTCCAACAGTAATCTGTATCATCCCTATGACAAATATAACAAAAGGATTTCTCAACAATGAGCTCACAGAAACACTTCTTAGTTGTATTCTCAACTCCTACAACTTCCTAATCGATAAACGATTTAATTTCCGAATATCGATATATAATAAATCCTTAGTTATCATGCTTCAAGGAGCCATCTTGGCGGAATTATAACTAATTATCCGCTTCACTTTTGAAACAATTTTCTAAATAAAAATTGTTCATTAGCAACAGTTCTTAAAGGTTACCAAATTTCGGATCAAACGGATTAACAACGAATCCCGAGTAATTAACCGAAGTCCTTTACCTGCCAATCGGTAACCAAAACTTGTATTCGCTATAACGGAAGATCCGGACGTCCGTTTCTCGAGCGTTCGAACCTGTGGAACCGTATCAGCGTCAAGATTATAAAAACCATAAATTTAATTAGCAAAGCGGAGTCGAAAGACCCTTACGGTGGCTCTGTAATCAACCCGCTAATTAATTTCGATCGTATATACCTTCACTCGAGCCCATGGCTCGTGTGGCTCGATCCCCGAGCCCGAGGGTGGCTGGGCGTTGCCCGGTGATGGACCTCGTGGTGGTTGGTGGTCGGAGGGACCGGTGGTCGCCGGCGGCGTCATACGCAAGGCAAGGAAGAGAACCGGCGGTGAATCCTTTCCTCTCCCGAGACCGTCGTCGTCCCGCCATGATTCTCGAACTCCTCTTGCTGGTTTTACAACAGCAACAACATCCAACAATCAAGAGGAAGAAGAAGAAGAAGGGGAGGAGGAGAAGGGGAGGAGAAGGTTGTGACCGGTGGTGAAGTTCTAGCCGAGTCCGTCGTCCGTCCTTATCTCTCGTTTCACTTTCTCCTTGACAACTTTGAAGACTTTGACGAGGCAATAAAGATGTGCCAACAGAGAAAAATTCTATCTCAATCTCATACATTTCTTCTTTACTAAGGCAAAATGAGAGGCGGTTTATAAACCAAACCCGTCTCGGAACGGGACTCGCGTTAAAGCGGTAAAATTATGTACCACGGGTGGAAAAACTCACTAAACGAAAAACGTCCCGTAAATTATGTAGACCAATAAAACCAATTTTTCATGATTTTATCTTGCTACCTTCAATTTTTAAGGCTTCCGTTTCGTATTCTAAATCCCTTCCGGTACATAATTAAAAAGACGGCTTATCCAATAAATATTCTTTTTCCACTGAAAAATCCCAGAATTCACACCGATCCATAAAATCATTTCTTTGTGATTTTAGGATGTCACCAACAATTTTCTAGGATTTTAATCTCCAACAAAAATATTGGACTAAGCATTAAAACGGACCAAAAAGGTTAAAAGGATATCCGAGAAAAATTCGAAAATATCCATAAAAACCGCAGTTATTACATCCGGCGGGACTCCCAAGGTTGATTTCGGGACCCATTACAATACCCATCTCTAAATTAAACAAATCCCTACCTCCGCGAGGTTCCGAGACCTCGGCAACGAGGTCTAAACCTCGTTTATCAAAAGCTGACACCCCCGCCCTGTCTAAACCATTCAACGATCACCGCTTCTCCACCCAATAGACTATTGCCTCACACTCGACCAATCAAAAGGCTTGATCTCGGGCGTCCCACATCGAACAAACACCAAAACCCAGCCTCTCAAAACACTATAAATAGAGGGGAACCTCGTAGATGGAAAGGGGTCGAAAAACATCTTAAACTCAAGAACTATCTTGCTCGTTGAAGATCGACGTGTTAAATCATCGTCAAAGACCTCGCTACAGACAAGTGAAATCCACAAAAAGACTTCAAGTCACACAAAGAGTCCTCGTTCACATCAAAGACCCCGCAACATCATCTCGCAGGCTACAATCACCACGCTCTAACTCAAACTCCTCAACCTCGCCGCCAAAGGTCGTCAAACAGCCTGTGGGTGATAGAATCTTGTAGCAATTAGGAGATCTCAAACCTTGTTAGATCGAGATCTCGAATACTCTTAGGAGGTCTGAAGTGTAATCTCGTTTGTTTGTAACCTCGTGACCTGTAACATCGTAATAAAAAACAATAAATAAAGAGCAAGTGTTTGCACAATCGAATAAAAGTAATATCGTTTCTTGTCTTCTAGCGCTGGTTTATTTCGGGTTTCATCAAAATTAACTATTGGATATCTTCCCGTTTATGATGAAGGCGAAGAGGGAATAAGGGGTTAGGTTTTCAATCTTTCGTCTTCTTCTCTAGATCTTCAGTTTGGGGGATTTCTATTATTTTGTGCTTTATGTTTGTGTTATTAATGAAGAAAGTCTGTGGGCACAATAGGTATATAAACAAGAAAAGTGTCGGTATGGGCGTATATGCGCGGATGGGCCTAGCACATAAGTCTATGGGGTTTCATCCTAAAAGCAATTGGCAATAGGAGGAGTAACTCAAGGGTTTATATGATAGGCATTTATCTTCTAATTTTTAGATGTGAGAAGCTTTTCTTCCACACGCCCCCTCAAGTACAAATGTCTGGCCCGTAATATGCCAGTTGCACTCGACGTTCATCCCTTAAGGCCGGCTAGCTCAATAAGACCAAGAAGTCGGGACCTAGACCGAACAAGCTTTGATACTATGATAAGCACATAGGCTTATGAGTGCTTATAAGCAATTGAGTGGTTATAAGCACCCAAATAAGCACCCACTGAACGTTCGGGTGATGATTATTTATGTGCTTATAAGCACACAAATACTTACGGTGCGTTCGGGTAAACTTTGCTGATAAGTTACTGATAAGTCGATTGTGTTGATAAGTTTCGATGCTGATAAGTCGATGCTTGTTTCTAAGATAAGCAAGTAATGTTCGGTTGGAATGTTTGCTAATTTTTAAAAGGAGTATAAGGAATTGTCCAAAATACCCTTAATGCAAATATAACAAAATTCAATTTTTGTATGAACTTGAACATGGGCCTTTGGTGAAATTCTTTCTCCTGAGTCATATACCGTTCAAATTCTCTCTCTGGTTCTTCTTCTTCTTCCTAGGGCCTGTGTATAGGCTGAATTAATGAGGCAGAGAAGGCAAGCGCCGGCGGTGAAGAATTTCCTTCTAATGAGTCCGCCGTCCGTCCTGATTCTTTCTCCCGAGTCTGTTGTCGTCGTTATGTCCAAATTCTTTCTCTCGAGTTCGTCGTTCCATCCGTATTTTTCTCTCTGGTTCACACCTTCCTTGGGTTGTTTATCAGTTGGATGAACTTGGGCATGCTTATGAGACCAAATTGTAGACTTTGACGAGGCAAAGAAGAAAAGTCGGTGCCAGCGGTGAAGAATTCAGTCTCCCGAGTCCATCGTCCAGGTTCTATATTTGGTCATGAAGGATTCCCTTAAATCCAGATCCCCCTTTGTTATAACAGCTTGACGGTTGGCATTGTGCCGAATTTCATCCAATTTTGCCCTAAATCTGGATTACGACATTTCCGACCTGGTGCCAGGTTATTTATCAGTTGAATGAACTTGGGCCACAATGGCATCTCGTGGGGAAGAGAGAATTGTGGGGATTCAATGGCCAAGGACAGATATGAAGCTGATAAGAAATTGTGAGGGTATTGGGGATAGTAAAAAAAATGGAGGAAGAGGCTTCAATGGAGCTTCTCGTGGGGGCTTCAATGGAGCTTCTAAGGGAGTCATGGGGAAGAAGGAGGTGAGGAGAGGCATAAATAATTTGATTTTTGGTTTGGGGGTGGCAGGGGTAGTAAAATATATATATATATATAGGGCCCATGTGCTTATATTTTTAGAGATAAGTTTGCTTAAGTCCGAAAAGCATGAGAGTGTTGATTGTTTTTTCTGCTTGTAAGCATCGGAAAAAATTTGCTTATTTTCGATAAGCAAAGTTGACAAACACCCACTTTTGTTTCTTATTTCTGCAAATAAGCATTTTTGTGCTTATAAGCACACAAATAATTATCACCCAAACGCACCCTTATTTGCAGAAATAAGCAACAAAAGTGGGTGTTTGACAACTTTGCTTATCGAAAATAAGTAAACTTATTTCCGATGCTTATAAGCAGAAAAAATAATCAACACCCCATGCTTTTCGAATATAAGCAAACTTATATCCAAAAGTATAAGCACACGTGCCCCACCTCCAAATTTTTTTTATTACCCCTCTCATATTTGTATCTTCTCTCTCGGATTCACATCTCCTCTCCCCAACCATTGATGCCTTCCCAACCATTGAAGCCTTACCCGAAAGAAGGTCGAGGTCGCCGGCAAACTCGCCCATGCCGACAACTACCCCCAATACCCCCAATCTCGAATATGTCTTCTCTCTCTCTCGACACACCTCTCTCCCCGTCACAAGAAACTCCATTGATGCCCAACAAAATTACAGAGAATCAAACAAAAAATACATATCGAAATGCTAATCAGGTCCTCCATTGAAGCCATGGAAGCTCCATCTTCACCAAACCATGAAAGCTCCCCCAATTTCGTCTCAAAAATTGATCGGTTTGAACTTGTATTTCTTCTCAATTGAATTCTTCACCGTCGGGAGTGAATCTAGAAAGAACAACGGGAAAGAACCTGGACAGAACAATCCCGCCATTAATATCTTCTCTGCCTCGTGAATTCGGACTCGGGAGAGAATAAAAAATTCTGCACCACCGGAAGAGAATCTGAACTGAACGACGGAGTCGGGCGAAAGAATTCTTCACCGCCATTAATATCTAGTTTGCATCGTGAAGTCGGACTCAGGAGAGAAATTCACCGATGGCATATATCTTCAAAGTGTAAAAAAATATTTTTTAAAGTTTTATTATATAAAAAAAGATTCACCACTGGCATATTTCTTTGCCTAGTTCAAAGTCTAAAAATTCTATAAAAAAAATTTAAATTTTTTTTATTAAAAAGTTATTTTGTAAGGGTAATTTTGACCTTTCCTTCATTACCTTTTAAAAAATCAGAAAACCCTCCAACCGAATACCACTTGCTTACCTCAGAAATAAGTTTTGACTTATTAGCATCGTAACTTATCAGCACAATCGACTTATTAGTAACTTATCAGCACAATCGACTTATCAACAACTTATCAGCAAAGTTTACCCGAACGCACCCCAAGTATAAAGATGACGAATATTTGAATCTTACTTTATTAATATTTCTTGTTTTGCATATTAATACATTACTTATGTATCAATTTTGTTTACATCTTACTTATTTTGATATTATTTTTTAAGGTGAATTTCACAAAACCACCCATGAATTATAGATTTGTGCACAAAACCACCCGTAAAAATTGAAATTTCAGCAAACCACCAGTAAAAATATTTCGTTTGCAAAAAACCACCCGTAAAAATATTTCGTTTGCAAAAGACCACCAAGTCAATAATTCTGTTAAATTTTCTGTTATTTCTAACGAAATTTTATTATTTTCCCTACTTAAACACCAATTTTACCCTTCAAATACAAAAGTCCAAACCTTAGATTTTGAATTTGTAATTTGTGAATGTTTTCTTACATGGATATGAAGAACAAGATACCAACACCCCTGATTCTTTCAACCAAAGCTGAAACATGAAATACCAATTCATCTCCTTGGATCGGAGAATTTGGATTGATTGAAATTCATTCATCCTCCCCATTCTTTTCACGCGGAAAATGGAATTTGAGTTTTTGTTTTTACAGTATTAATCAGATAAGAGAATCTTTGTAACTTTCTTAGTAGCTATCGGAAAATGTAATGAAATTATGTACTTGGTTGTATCTTGTTTTCAGATTTAGGTAAGAAAACATTCTAATATCACAAATTCAAAATCTATAATTTGGGTTTTTGTGTTTGAATAGTAGAAATTGGTTTTAGTAGTAAAAATAACGTAATTCCAATTTTCTAACGGAAAATTTAATGGAATTGTTGAGTTGGGTGTTTTTTTGCAAACGGAACATTTTTATTTATGGTTTTTTTTTTTTGCAAACGGAATATTTTTGCGGATGGTTTGCTGAAATTTTAATTTTTACGGGCGGTTTTATGCACAAATCTATAATTCGCGGGTGGTTTTATGAAATTTACCCTATTTTTTTAATATAAATCAAATTTCTATCCGGGGAACGAAAATAGTCGAAAAAAACTTGGTGCACAGTAGCACGCCAGCACAGGTGACGACAATGGCCCACCCATCCTCCATTGTCCTACTTATTGGCATCCATCCCCGTGTATTAGCATCCCAAGGTAAAATCCTAGGCCCAATGCACAATTTACAATTATGTGCGGCGTGCCCTTCTTTACTACTCTATCTGAAGATATTTGAAAATAAACTGAATTAAATAATACTCCAACACTGCCAAGTTTTCAATTTGGAGTAGTAGTACTCCAAATTGCAGAGGCGGAGGAATTTTGTGGTTTGATTGTCAGCTTCCACATTGCACAAGTGTGACTTTCATTCTTTAATAGTTTAATGTTTTGTTTTGTAATAAAGGAGAAGTTTCTTGGGCTGGTTCCTTGGAAATTGGAAATTAGAAATTGCAATGCATCATGTTTGGGCTAATAAAACGTACACGCTCAAGGCAGGATGATGCTTGATTTCACATGCAAAGATGCTCTTAATCTGTAGGGGTACTCCGTATGATATAAGCTGTTATCCCCTGACACCGCCATTCCATTCCACCAGTAGCCAGTAGGTGGTACACAATTGCCCGCTCTTTGTATTTTGCGCCGAGAAACAAGGATCTCTCTGCTCCTCTATTATTCATTTATACCTTGTATTAATCATCTACTTGTGTTTTGATAAGCCCTATATGCTCTACTAAAATTTGATGTCATCATATCAAATAGAGTACAAACAAACATTGATGAAAGTTTACGACTTAAGATTTTAGTAGCCTCACCACGTACAGACTTGTACGTGGTGAGGCTACTAATATTATATCCGTCACGGAACGTAGTAATTGAGGAAATTCCCTCCAATTTATTTATATAATTTACATTCCGAAGACAGCCAAAATGGCATGATGTGTTATCAAGTAGTACGTGGTTCACTTCAAACCGATCGTTTTGTGATTTTGTCTGTGAAAGTCACTTTGTTTTCCCCTTCTACCAGATTTTAATTACAAAATTTGGGCTTTTGGGCTCAATGGTTAACGGGTCTTTCTGTTGGACTTGTGCCCAATTTACCCTTTCAAAACGATTCAAGACAGCAGGATCGGTTTTTTTTTCCTTTAGAGTATTCTCAGCAGTTAATCAAATTCTGGTCATCAGTATAAAAAATTATTAAATGCGGTGAGAGAGTGTTAAAAAGTAGGAGAGAGATTAAAATTCTGGTCATACCACTGACCAAGAGTGTGTTTGGGCATACACCACACTTGTTGACACGTGTAAAAAAAGTGGAAAAGATGAGAATAATTAATTTAAAGTGAAAATTTAAATAAGGAGAGAGAAAATCAATAAAATAATGTATGACCAAAAAAAAGTGGTGAACCACTCCTAATGCTCTTAATTCAAAGGTAACAGGGTCTTTCTAGGGGTGTTGACCGGGTGGGTCGGGTTGATTTTGTTGAGTTACGGAGCCTAATTTGGGATTAGACAGGGTAAGAGGCAGAACCACAATCGCGGCTTGAGATAGCGCGGGCAAGGGAGCCAAGACACGACTGCGTCCCGTGGGTTGGACCCATGCCATGGGGCTCGCAACGTGAGCGCGGGCGGGATGACGCGACCGCGGTCTGGCGGACCAGACTGCGTCTTGCTAACAGAACGCGCGAGGAACTGAGCGCGGTCCGAGAAGAGATGACACGACCGCGTCTTCCCGAACGCTCCCGCGCCTTGCCCGAGTCGGTGAAAGGTGGGGTTTTCTTGACGGGCAAGTTTGACGAGATCTTTTTTTTGGGTAGATTGTCTCTTCTTATTTTTGGGAAGATAATATCTTGTATCTATCTTTAAGGCCTTGTGTTCTCTATTTAAACCCAACTATAATTATTGTAATTATGTGTTGTAATATCTTAAAAAGCTTGAAGAGAAAAATCTAGAGAGAGCTAGAGTGGTTAGGTTAGACTGTTCAGATCAATTTAGATCGAAAAGATCACGTCTTGGAATCCTTAGATCTAGTGGAAAGTCCCTAGCTTGGTAGTGTGCCCAAACATATTTGATCATTTTGACGAACTAGGTCAACAAATTTTTATGTTCTTCTCTTCTTGTTTATTTCTTTATTCTCATGTTAGTGTGTGTGTGTGTGAGTCCTCCCTTACTGTGGGGAGTCGAATTTCCTAACAATTGGTATCCGAGCTTGGTTCCTACGGTTGTAATGGGACTATGGGAGATAAGAAGATTCTTGTGGAGAAGTTTGATGGAACTGATTATGGTCTCTAGAAGATGCATATTGAAGATTACCTCTATGGTAAAGAGCTTCACGCGCCTTTGGGAGAGAATTGAGGCCTACAGATATGAAGGATGAAGACTAGAAGCTATTGGATAGGAAGACGATGAGTGCAAAGGTTTTGATCTTTTTTATTCTCATCGAACTAAAAGGTTTGATTCGCTTGTCTCTGTCCAGGAGGGTAGTGTATCACACAATCAAGGCAACTACATCAAATGGTTTGCTTGCGATCTTGTCCGCACTATATGAGAAGCCATCAACGGTGAACAAGGTGCATCTGATGAGAAAGTTGTTCAACCTGAAGATGAAGGAGGACATACTGCATCCAAGCACTTAGTGAATTCAACATGACGATTGCACAACTGCAGTCAATGAAGATTGAGTTTGATGCTGAGGTACAAGTCCTAATTTTACTTTCTTCTTTGCCTAAGAGTTGGAGCGGAATTGTCATGGTTGCCAATGCTTTAGATTGGAAAGGAAAATTTAAGGTAGATGATGTGAGGGATCTGATGATGAACGAGGAGATTCGTAGGAAGGAGTCAGGTTCTACATTTAGATCAGATCTGAATGTAGAAAACTAGGGCATGTTTGGTCATGGTGGGTCAAAATCTAGAGGGAAGGAGAAGAGTAGAAGACTACCAAGGACAAAAGCCAACTAAATTAGAAGAAGTAAGAGGCAACAAATATGGAGAAGAATCGATCGAAAAAGGCAAATAAAATCTCAAGAGGCTGAATAAGACTCATGTAGCTTGTATTCTAATATGACATGTAAAAGACGAAAATGTCCCACCGTTTATAAAATCATTAAAAGATGTATCTTGATCCTGGCCATTAAAAATACTCGATCGAGCGGCTTAAAAATGCTCGCATATTACATTGTAATAGTATTCCGCATTTGGTCGTGATTCTATATATATTATCCATTTATCATTAGGATAATAGTAGCTATATAGATAGAGTAACTCACATTTTTTGCACTGTAAGAGCATGTTTATCGAGGCAAATTTCTAGCATCAGTGCTAGAAGATATTAATTGTTCAATGAATTTGTAGGGGGAGAGTAGGACTATTGGTGCTCCGTTTGTAGATTGAAGCTGATTCGATTGGAAGCACTGTTCTAAAAATCCCTTCTAGGCGCCGTCTAGGCCCCGCCTAGGCGCTGGAAGGTCCCAACCCGCCTAGCCTTTCAAACCGCCTAGGCACCCGTCTAGGAACGCCTAGGCAACCGTTCAGGCCGTCTAGACGCTAGGCGGTCCCTCTCCGCCCAGGGTCCGCCTAGCGTTTTTTAGAACATTGATTGGAAGCAACACCTTTTTTTTTCTATGCACAAAACACATGAGAAGACAAATCTTCTCCAGCCACGCGTCACACTGTGATTGATTGGATGACGTGTGGTTAATTAATTTATAAAAGTTATTTTTTGTGCATGTAAACCTAAAAAAAACCATAAATTTAGATTTATTTTCTCTACATTTAGACATCAATTTTAACTATATTTCACGTATTTATAAAAATTTTGTGTATTTTGATATCTTTACCTCCAAAAAAGAATTTTTCTTCAATTTCGTTTATGGTGTAAGGCACATGAACGCCCGGTCTTCGATGTCGGCTCCTTCTCTCCTAGGGCTAGGGCGGGCAAATTCGGACCGGATTTTTGGACCGGACCGGACCGAGACCGGATCGAGGGTATACCGGTCCAGTCCTCGGTCCATGAATTTTAAAAATTCCGGTCCCGGTCCGGACCGACTTTTTTAAAAATAAATATAAAAATATAAATTTATATACATAAATAATATTTCTTATGTAATAAAATTAATTTTTTATTATTTAAGTTTCACTTCATGTATATACTTCATAAAATTATACTTTTTTAGAAAGAATATATAAAAAATTTCAATAAAAACATAATTTTTTCTTTAAAATAAATTAATTTTTTGTTAAAAAAAATAATATCCCGGTCCAAAACCGGTCCGAAGGTGGACCGGGACCGAGACCGGACCGGACCGGGAAACTCTGGTCCGATCCTCGGTCCAAAGATTTTGAAAACTCGATCCCGGTCCGGTCCAGTTTTAGACCGTTGCCCACCCCTACCTAGGGCTTCTACCAGATTTTTATTACAAAATTTGGGCTCAATGGACGTTTCTTACTGTTGGGCTTATGTTCCGATTTGCTCTTTCAAATCGATTCAACACAACTGCTTCTTTTTCTTTTCTTTCTTTCTTTCTATCTTTTTTTTTTTTAGATTCAAAAGGCAACAGGTTCAAAGATGTCTTACATTTTGCCGAGTATAGTCTAGATCCCTCTATAAATTATGTTTATCGCATTGTAATCTAAAACGTGCCAAATCAATCACTTGTACGTATTTGTTAGAGAAATTAAAGCTGATGCGCACAAATGAATAATAGGGCAATATACACGTTATTAATTAAAAACCTGCATAAATGTGGCCTTGTAAGAGACCATGACAAGCACGGACGTGTGAAGTACGGATGGCCTAGATAGCTTTATTCAACAGCACCGGGAAATTAACTAAATGACGGATCAAATGGCCGGGACATACAGACACGCACGTAGTACGTACAATAATAGCATCAACAAACTTAAAAGCAAATAATTAATTAAGAAGCACAAATAAGCCAATCAACACATAGAAACGTTGAGGCGCGCGCGCGCAGATCAACATTGGAAGCCAGGAGGGGGGTTGACGCTGCAGACGTTGAGGAGGAGGGTGAGGGAGAGCGGGATGTTGAGGTTGATCCCCAGCACGCTGGCCCGGATGGCCGTGCAGAGGCAGGCCGCCGCCTCCAAGTCGAGGAGGCCCTGGATGACGGAGCAGCACGGCTGCACGGGCGGCGTCCCCACTGTCACCCCCAGCAGCCCACTCAGCACATTTGCGCACACCCCCAACTTCAGCGCATCCCTCGGACACCGACTGCTCGTGCTATTCCCACCGCCCGTGGAGCCTCCTCCGGAGCCGCCGCCTGAACCACCACCGCTGCCAGAACCACCTCCCGTGGAGCCGCCTGAACCACCGCCTGTAGAGCCTCCGGAACCACCACCACGGCCCCCACCTCTTCCTCCGCCACCTCTTCCGCCACCCCCACAAGTGGGGCAAGCGGAGGTGTATGTGAAGAGGAGAAGGTTGAGAGTGAGGAAGAGGGCGAATGTGGTAGACACCTTACAAGCCATTTCTAAATGTATATATTGTGCAAACAAGCTTGAGGGAAATGGCAGCCTTTTATAGGCACTACTTACTTACTGTTCGAGTATCATCATATTCCCATTATTAATTAGGGCAATAGATCGATGGTAGCTAAAATTAATTACAGGAGCTATAGCTAGTGAATAGTTAATAATCATGTGTGAACAAGGTGAAACTTCAATAATTAGCTGCTGCTACAGAGTTTTCTTAGAAAAAGAAGAAGCAAGCTATAGCTAGCTAAGTTTGTTGCAATTGCATGCATGTGAACGAAACTGTTTTGGAATTTTGCAGGTTTAGAGGACTTCTGGGCCGCCCAATAACTTAACCCATGTTACCGCTCTTGTCTTCTACTGTATCTTTTTTTTTTGTTGAGGCAAACCTCTTGTCTTCTATCCATGTTAGTTAAACCTAATTAATTAATCATCTTTTTCCTTTTCCCAGTATCGTAGATGGTGCCAACAGCTCTAGTCTAAATCTATAAGCTTGAATTGTTATACATTACACTGGGTGTGATGTCTACTGCAGTTTGTCAGTGTGTAGGAAAAATTCACAAATTCTGCGTTGGATGAATGTGATGGAACGAAAACTTTATGTCCATCTTCGATCATAGGTACATATATGTAGGTCGGAGGGATTGATCGAACAATGCAGCCTAAAATAGTAGAACATCATCGAGATGATAGGTCATCAATCATCCAGCTCAATTACGTACACGATTGATATGGAGTATTAATTAGTTTTGTATAACTATTGATTCGTGTGTGCATGAATTGTTCAAGCTATTAATTGCGAGATTACTTCTATTAATTAGCTGTAGATTTGTCGTAGGTATGAAGATTTTATCATTGTGTCATGATAGCGTAGACGAGGTTACGGTACGCATGTGTCAACTAGATTTACGTACAATTAATGCATCCAATTATTGAAAAAACTTAAAATTGAAGAACGAGTTAGTGTTAGCTATGAATTGGGGAGCACGAAAGAGCTAGAAAGAAATTTCTTTCAAATCGGAGTTTACCTTCAGTCAAACTGAATTATAATAAGGGCATCCACAACGGTAGAATGAACGCATCAAGTCAGAAATACAATAAAAAAGAAATTTTGTTTGTCTCAAAAAATAACGATACATGGAATGACTCTAAAAAACAACAGAATTTATCCAGTGCAAGCGCGTGACTGCAATTGAAACGCCACATTTCATTGCCACGGGAACAAAAGTGATGCATTTTACTCATTCGCTGGCAAAAAAATAATTAAAGAATGCGCTTAATTAAGGAATGTGTTTTACTCTCTCTATCCGATGTCATTTTTCCTTGTTTTGGTCTTTAGGCCTTTTTTACACACCCTCTCGATTTTAGGTCGAGGGAAAGGTTGTTGTTGTTGTTGTTGTTGTTGTTGTTGTTGTTGTTGTTGTTGTTAATTATTTCATATGTTATTTGTTGTGTGTTTTCTTACGTTGTTTTTTTTATGTTGAGATGTACTTTGTTCCAAGCTTTGAATTTCATTATCTGTCTAATTATGATGTTAACTTTCTTTAATTTTATATATCAATATCCGCTTAATTAAGAATAATATAGTATATGAAATTCTTAACAAACATACAATGGCTTAAACCGAAAATTATGATTTTTTAAAAAATTTGCGATATAATTTTTATTTATTACACCATTACAATCAAATTATGAACTAAATTATTTATAACGAGGGGGTATATATGTAATTTTTATTAGAGAAATGGATATACTTGTAATTGTATATGGAGAGAGAGAAAAGTATTGAAAATAGGAAAAATAGGGGTTCATGGGGTGCATGGATGTAGAAATAAATTATAATGGGGTGCATAGCTGATGTGGCAGAGAGAGAAATGAAAAAATAGGGGTGCATGACAATGTAGCGGAGCATGGTTGTGGAAGCTCTAACCTTTTATACAAAGCCAAGAATAGTAGACTGGAGTTAGTTACCTATTAACTATAGTAATAAGTAATAAAATATCTTAGCCTAGAAACCGGATAAAGTTGTCAACTGGTTACAATATATTTAATGACTCAATACACCCCCCTAAAAGTGGAACTTGTACAAGTCCAAGCTTGATCATCAGAAAGTCATACTGTGTTTTGGGTAGAGCCTTTGTCATAACATAAACAAGTTGCATTTCGGTTGGCATGTAGCGATGTAGGTTGTTTGTAGAAAACCATCTTGCTGTGTAATGGAAATCTATTTTTAGATGTTTAGTTCTTTCATAAAAGCATGTGTTTGCAGGCTGCAACTATTTAATGTGCAACCTTATTTTCACAGAAGAGAGTCACTAGGAAACACACCTTCACCTTCAGTTGTTGCTGCTGTCATACTCGTGTATTTGGCTTTTGCAAAGGACCTTGACATTGTCTTTTGTTTCTTGAGTTTCCAAGAGGTGAGAGATGTCTCAAGGAAAACACACCATCCAGTTAGAGATCTCCTAGTGTCAAGACAAGAACCCCAGTCTGCATTTGAAAAACCAGTAACTTTGTAGTTGCATTTCACATAGTCCCTTTGAGGTATTTCAAAAGGTGTAGAGCAGCTTGGAAGTGAGACTCTCTTGAGCAGCTTGGAAGTGTTGGATTGTGTATGATTTCTAGCCTAGTGAGTGCTAAATATAGCAATCTTCCCACTAACCTGTGATACTACTCTGGATTATCCAAGAGTTTTCCGTTTTCAGCTGAAAGTTTCAAACCTTGTACCATGGGACACAACCTCTTTTGCATTAATCAAGTGTGCATTTGTCGAGATGTCTAAAATATACTTTATTTGGCTTAGATAGGTTCCTGACTCGATCCTCAAAATCTCATCATCGAGGAAATATTTGGCATGCCCTAAGTCTTTGATGGTGAATTTGTTATGCATCTCTCTTTTAATAGAGTTTAATTCTTCCTCGTCATCTCATGTAAGTAGTATATCATCTACATATACCAAGAGTGCAATAAATGACTTCTCTTGTGATTTCAAAAAGAGTGAGTAGTCATTAGTAGATTGAACATATCATAGGCTTGTCAATAAAGTGGTGAGTTCATGATTCCATGCCAATACCTTGATGCCTATTTGAGTCCATATAAGGATCTTTTTAGTTTGCACAATTGTTGAGTTGAGGTAGTTGGATAGCCTATGGTGGTTGCATGTAAATGTGTTCTTCCAAAAATCCATGGATGAGGGCATTGTTTATGTCAAGTTGGGATAAGGACCATCCTTTTCTAGTAGCAAGAGCAATCAGAATTCTTACTGTTGGAAGCTTGGCTATTGGGCTAAATGTGTACTTGTAGTCTTTACCAAGCTTTTGATTGAATCCTTTCACCACCAAGCGCGCCTTATGCCTATCAATAGTGCCACCTACCTTCACTTTGATTTTCTAGACCCATTTAGAGCTTATTGCCTTATGCCCAGCCGGTAGTTTAGTCATTTCCCAAGTTCCATTCTCTTCTAGAGCCCTAAGTTCTTTCTCCATGGCCTCTTCCCATTTAGGATACCCTTTAGCTTGAGATTAATTACTTGGCTCATGAAAATATTGTAGTTGAGACATAAAAGTTGTATATTGTGGATCATAATCCTTGTGAATCTGAGCTACTGCAGAAGTAACCACATAATCTGAGCTAATATAGAAGTAACAACAAGACGAGCTTTATAATGCTTGATTGAACCGTCAAAATTATACTTGTTGGTGATTTGTGAAAAGTCATCAATCCCATTGTATGCATGTTGAGGAAAAGAAGTCACAAAGGAATGTCAATTGATAAAATTAACTATGTGACTTGTCATGATATGATAAGAGAAGTAAAGTGGTCATAGAAAAGAAATGAATCCAAGAGATGCACACCGATACCGAGGCACAGAACCTCGTATGCAACGGCACACGGTATAGGGCGCGCCTTGTTGGCAAAGGTGTGGCACAAGCGAACGCTCGGACTAGGCACACCGACGCATGTCAAGCGGCACAAGCAACGGCGCACCGGTGCATGGTGTGTGCGCGTGCACGATGCAATGTGGCGACACGATTGTGCGAGCTGCTGGGGCGCGCCTACGCCTTGGTGATGGCATGATCGAGTGTATGTGGTTGTTTGAAGCAAGGGCGTGGTGCTTGCGGCGCACCTAGGGTTTAGGCACAAGGTGTCGAGTACGTGTATTGAGCTAAGGTTTGGTTTTGAGCATAGTAAGTAGAGTCTTATAGCTTTGTGCAAGTTTGATTGAATGTTTTGAAGCTTATCTAAGCTTGGTTAATGTATTATACAAACACAAAAGCATGAGAATAGCTTGGCATATGGTTATGAATACTAGAAAGGAGTTTGAAGGCTTCAAACTAGTTCTAAGTTAGCTCTAGTAGCTTGACTAAGCTGTTAACACATAGAACGAGCTTGATAGGAAGCTTATGTAGCTAGGGTTTAGCTGAAGGAAGCTCAAACTAGCTAAGGTTAGCTCAAATAACTTGTAAGTAAGCTCAACGAACTAAAACTTAGTTCAAGCCAGCTCTACTAATTGGATGCTAGCTCAACTAGCTAAGGGTCAGCTACACAAGGTAAGTGACCTAGTTAGGTACCTAGCTATGCTAGCTTGCTATGGGCCATGGTGGGCCCGCCAATGGGGCGTGCCATTGGGCTTTATGGGCCGCACATATAGGCTAGGGTTTGGGCCTAGTGACATGCCATTTTGGGCTTTACTTGTGGGCTTTGGATTGGGCTTTTCTAAGGGAGTTTTGGACCGTTTTCTTGGGCCTTTCTAGGCTGGATTTTGGACAGCTTTGGACGCCTATTTAAGGGGCCTTTGATCGTCCATGGAGAGGATATTGTAAGACACAAAATCGGTGCATTGCACACTAGTAGTCAGTGAAGACTAGGATTTGTCTGAGCGAGTGTTTTCACAAGAAAATCAAACACTTTCGTGTGATACAATGGAGCGTCTTTTAGGTGTGCAAGTGAAGGAAGAACCTCAAGATCCATGGTTGGATGGTTCCGTTCAAGTGAAGGAAGAACCACAATATCCATGGCAAGATGGCTTCATCCAAGTTAAGGAAGAAGAGGAATTGTTTGACTCAAACATGGTACGTTTTGTTCTTGATATAATCGTCTTGCCAACGTTTCTATTGTTGTTGTTGGTATGTTTTATCTCACAACAATATTGCGGAATCCCTTGGAATGGAATAGGGGCAATATTCGTTGAAGGAAAGCTCGAATTATTTGAGTGACTCGTAGCCTTTATCAAAGTAACTTTATAAACTTTTTTAATGGGTAGGTGGTGATTACCTTAATGGTCTACACCCAAACGAGACTACCCTTCGTGGTCTACTCACGAGATTACCTTTTGAGGTCTACTCAAACCGCCTTGTCATACAAGGGCCGACCTTTACTTCAACTTGACTTTGCAAATGCTATTCCTTGTACACTTAAACTCAACAATCTTCGACGAATATTATGTTTATGTTATTTTGCATTGTTGTCTTTGTTATGTTAAGTTTGAGGATTTGGCTAATCAAGGGGATAAAACGGTTGATGACGTGACCTCTTACTTGAGGGAAGTGAAGATCGAACCCCATAGTTCCATAAGGCCAAACGAAGTGGACAACGGAGGGCTCCAAGACTTCGATGAGTGGGCTGGCGAGTACAACCGAAGCATGGCATTTTGGGATTGGTACATCACTAACGTGAGGGTTGAACCCAATCTCGAAAGTGATAAGGGAAAGGAGGTTCTTACGCCTCAACCCTCCAATGCTATGGAGGCTCGTGATCCTAACCATGGACATGAGGGAAGGCAAGGGTACTCGAGGTTCAAGCGGCGCACGAGGTCTAAGGCGAAGCACACGCATGCCAAGCCTAGGTTGAGTGCCCCTAAGGTCGAGCCTATGGGGGATGGAGGAGCTGTTGTTGCTGGAACCTATTGGGTGAACGTCTATGGGGATCGTAGGCCTATAAGGCCGGTCTTTTGCTCGTTGTGTGGCGTTAGGCGCCATACTTGAATAATGCAAGTTTGTAATTTCCTTTGTACACATGTGTGTGTGTGTGTGTTTTAGCATAGAAAGTGTGCTTTAATTTTATGTATGTGTGTATACCTTGAATAAAGGGTAATAGTGTATGTTTTGATCGATGAAAACGACATAGTGGTTTATAGTTGAAATAATAAACTATGTTTTGATTTAGAAATGTGTTCTTAACAACATGTGTGCAAGAAAAGGACTAAGTCCTATTCTTAAGATCTACTTTGAAAAAGTCGATTCTTGGTTCATTTTCTTTTGGATGATCCTAAACAAATTACCCTTGAGTCGACCATCCTTTGATTGGGACAACTCGTGCTCTAGACTACCTTCGGGTCTACTAGAGTAATTAGACTACCTTTGGGTCTACTAATGTAAGGGCCTACTGGATTGCCCTCCCACGTGAGAGGGTTGACATATGTTGGCCATGTATACACTAAAGAATACATAAAAGAGATGATGAGAGCCTTTTTGACAAGATGCATGTGGAAGATCACTTATGTGATTTCATGAAAACCATGCTTCTTATGGAAAAGGAAATTTAAGATTCTCGATTG
Source organism: Fallopia convolvulus (assembly GCA_964016875.1). Classification (NCBI taxonomy): domain Eukaryota; kingdom Viridiplantae; phylum Streptophyta; class Magnoliopsida; order Caryophyllales; family Polygonaceae; genus Fallopia; species Fallopia convolvulus. The sequence goes on from OZ024718.1 coordinate 15,639,928, forward strand.
GTTTAAGTTAAGATTTCTTGCATATTTATATTGAGCAATGAATTCATGAGAGTGATATCTCTTATAGCTTAGTCGAACAAAAGTTTGACAAGGGAAGAAAGTGTCGAGTGCATAGGTTTCGACATTTGGCATGACTAGGGTCGGTCATGACTTGACCGGTCTTGTCGCGCATGTATATCCATAAACGTTAATGGCTTGAATTTAAAATGAAGTATGGCTATTTGTTGGCTGGTCTAGGGTCAACATGGTATGTGCCTTAAATTGACAAAAACTAATGTCAAAAAGTATTGCCATGAAAAGAGGTCGTCGCATGACATGTCTTGGAACGAACCAAGACACACCCTTGTTTGGGCCATGATGCGCCTTGGGAGTGCCAAGTCAAGGCACCGCTCTTCATGGCTCTCGGTGTAAGTGGTCGTGACACATACATCGCACCACAAGCACGCCCATGATGGGGCCGGTACATCGACCCTCTCGGCGCTAGGAGACGCCGCACATGGGTCGAGTCGTGGGTGCGCATGTCCAAGGTTTTGCACATGCCTCGGTGCATCGGGACTTGGTGCTCGGTGTTTGGCGTGCTTGGGCTTGCGACAAGGTAAAGGCGCACACATGCCGTCTTGATGTGCCGCTCCTTGGTTGCGCAGCGCTCGGCGCCCTCGCCTCTTGGCAAGTCTCATGGCACGGCCATGGGTATCGGGAGGCGCGCCGAGGCTGATCGTAATCAAGCCCTGTCCATGGCGAGTGCTCGGCGTATTAGCATCGTTTCCCGTCTTGGTGGTTCGTGGACGCGCCTACAAGAGGCACTTGAATTTGATTGTTTAATCAATGAAATAATACTTGAAGTCATGAAAATGTTTCCTAATTTTGGAGATGTTAAAGAGGTGTGATTAATTTTTAAAACTTGGATTATCACATACCCCATTAGATTTTTGGGGTGGTTCATGTTGAATATCATTAGGTTGGATTGGAAAACCTCGTTTGGAAATTTTTGAAAGGCTGAGGATTTGGCTATCAAATTTGACAAGTGATGGTATAGAAGAGACCTATGAGAAAGTTGACCAATGTTCGGATCCAAGCAGTGGCGGAGCCAGGGGGCAGGTGGGGGCGGCCGCCCCCACCGGCGACCGGAGGAGCGAGACTATAGAGAGTGCCGCTCCCGGGATGGGGCGAGGGCGGGGGCGGAGAAGATAGGTGGAGGGCAGGGGCGCAGATCTATATAGGATTGCACTATTGAAGTGGCGAAGTGAAGTCGGATCTCGGAAATCAGATCTCGGAATTTTGTTGTCTGTACGCAGGCATGAAATTGGGGAAGAAGACATTAACTTAAAAAAATAAAAAATCATAATAGATTTTGGGCTATTTTAATTAAAATGCGCTTAAATGAATTGGGTATGGGCGACTGGGCCTATTATAGTTTTATTGGGCCATTTACTTTAAAAAATCAGAAAATAAAAAATGTTCAGACTTAGGGTAAATGTTCAGGTGATTGGTCTTTGCACAATTGCACCGCGCAGCACGCCTCTTTGGCTCTTTGGATCACACCAGTCACCAGCGGCGCGAGCGCGACTCGCGAGCGGCTGCAATTGAAGCCGCGAAGTTGGAGGCCACGGGCCGGAGGCTTGGAGCTGGAGTGCTGGACTGCTGCGTGTTGGAGGCTGGCTGGAGGCGACGACTCGTCTTCTCAATTGATGTGAATTTCTGCCGGTAACTTTCGAACTTTCAATTTATTTTTCCATTTAATTGTGTTTTGAAGACTTTAAATCTTGAATTTCTCTCTTGTGATGTGAATTTCTGATACGGTATTGTACATTTCGGATCTGAATTTGTGAATCAGTAGACTAAGACAAGCTTGTGAAATGTGAATAATTACCTAATTGTTAGTTGGTATATAGCTTTTATAACTAATTGTGAATAATTTATATATAAATCGTGATTTGTGAATTGGTTTATTTGGTTATTTAGTGTCTGCCTGGCTGCTGAGTGCTACTGTTGAGTTTTTTGTTTGTTGGTTTGCTGTCTGCCTCTGTGCTGAGTGTTGAGTTTGCTGAGTTTCTGAAATGGAGAAATATTACCCCAAAAGATTAAAAACTTCAATTGATTCACGTAGTATTGCGCAACCGCCACAAACTTCGAATGTGAATGCTTTGAATACTAGTGTTGAATTGGAAGTTAATCCGAATGAGGCTAAAATTGTTGATGTTGATATTGTTGCCGATCCTGGATTACGCAAGCCTATTGATGACTTTGATGCTAATGTTAGAGACCGTATAAGGAGAGCATATGTGGCCAAAGGTCCTTGTCAACCTAAAGGGCATGCTTTTTCGAAAAAGAAGTATGGGAAAGATAATAGGGGTTTCAGAGATGCTTGGTATGATGATTTTAATTGGTTGGAATATAGTGTTGCGAATGATGTTGCATATTGCTTTTGTTGTTTTCTTTTCAAGTCTAATGTTGCCAACATTGATGAAGCGTTTACAAAAAATGGATATTCGAATTGGAGAAAGGCAATGGAGAGATTCAGGGAGCATGTTGGTTCAGTTGGTAGTGCACATAAGAAAGCAAGAATTGATCTTGAGAATTTTAAAAATCAAAAACAGAGTGTGGGTTATGTTGTCAAAGGAAGAGATTTGAGAAGAGAAGAAGCTTATCGCATTCGCTTGACATCAACTCTAGATGTCATTCGATTCATTTTAAGTCAAGGTTTGCCTATGAGGGGACATGATGACCCTCTACTTCTTTGAATAGAGGTATGTTTTTGGAGTTGTTAAAGTGGTACAGCATGCGAAATCAGAAGGTTGGCAATGTTGTTTTGCATAATGCACCCGGGAATAACCAAATGACATCTCCACCGGTACAAAAAGATATGGTTCATTCATGTGCAGTTGAGACCACACTTAAGATATTAGCTGACCTTGGTGATAGGTTGTTTTCTATTCTGGTTGATAAGGCTCGTGATGTCTCTATAAAGGAGAAAATGGTGGTTCTTATTAGATATGTAAACAAGCACGGCCAAGTGGTGGAACGATTTTTAGGTTTGGTTCATGTGAGAGAGACATCCGCAATATGTTTGAAGGAAGGTATTGATTCTTTGTTTGCCAAATATGGGTTGTCTTTATCTAGATCGAGAGGTCAAGGCTATGATGGTGCATCAAATATGAGAGGTGAGTTTAATGGCTTGAAGGCACTTATTTTGAGAGAAAATCCTAGTGCTTGGTATGTGCATTGTTTTTCTCATCAACTTCAATTGGTAGTTGTTGCCGTATGCAAGGTGAATCGTTACACTTGTGACTTTTTTAATTACCTTGGAATAATTGTGAATATATGTGGATCTTCTTGCAAAAGAGCATATAGCCTTCGACAGTTGGAGCATACTAAAAAGGTTGTACAGCTTGAAAATGGTGAAATCAGTTCTGGCACTGGAAAAAAATCAAGAAACCTCTTTGACAAGGTCGGGTGATACTCGATGGGGATCACACTATCTAACCATAGTTCGCTTGAAGGATATGTGGTCTTCAGTTATAGAAGTTCTTGAAAATGTGTTTACAAATGGCACTCAACTTCAATCACGGGCCCAAGTCAGAGGTGTACTTCGCCATATGGAGAGCTATGAGTTTGTCTTTCCTATGTTGTTGATGAAGCGTTTGTTGGGTTTGACAAATGCTTTATCTATGGCTTTGCAAGAAGGAGGTCATAACATTCTAAATGCCATCAATCAGATTAGAATTGTGAAGGAGCAGTTGCAACATTATAGAGATTCTGGATGGGAGAGTTTAGTAGAAGAAGTGGAGACATTTTGTCAAGCTAATAATATTCCAATAATTCATATGGAAGATGTAGTTCCAAGGGTGGTTCATGTGAAAAGAGACGGGATAACCACCACTAATCATCACCATTACAAGTTTGAAATCTTTTTCGAGGTAATAGAAAAACTCATAGCTTTATTCTTTATTTTGTTTACTTGAAGTTGGATATTAATTGATTTAATAATTTGTCTTGAAATGTTAGGTTGTCGATTCGATTCTTGCAGAGTTTAATGATCGTTTCTCAGAAGCAAGCACAGATTTACTTGATTGTTTTGCATGTCTTGATCCAAGGAATGGATTTTCTAATTTTGATGTGGAGAAGCTTGCTCATCTTCCTCTATTCTATCCAAATGACTTCTCAAAAACAAATTGTTCATTGATGCCTCAAGAGCTTGAATCATTTATAAGTGATATCAGAAGAGATAAACGATTCTCTAATGTGGAGGACTTGCGAAGTCTTGCAAAGAAGATGAAGGAAACCGGAAAAGATAGAATTTTTTCATTGGTGTATCGTCTGGTTGAATTAGTTTTACTACTACCAGTTGCTACCGCATCTGTTGAGAGGGTATTTTCAGCTATGAAATATGTGAAGAGTGATTTGAGAAACAGAATGGGAGATGAGTGGTTGAGTGATAGCTTGGTAGTGTTTATCGAGAGAGAGATATTTGCAACAATTGATAACAGAACTATTTTGAATCATTTTCAGAGTCTAGACACTCGTAGATGTCAATTGTCATGCAGTAGAGAAACAAATGTAGCTTGAATTATATTTCTCTTATGTTAAACTACATTGAAGTTGCTTTTTGTGTACTTTATATATGCGGTAAATCTTTTATACATGTCAATATATTAACCTAGTCGGTTTTTCTAAGGAAAGTTGTTCGAGCCCCCCCCCCCCAAACTTTTCTGGCTCCGCCATTGGATCCAAGGTATTAAAAGCAGTTGTCGATACGCCAAGAAGGCTTAATGTTGACAGATTGGGAAACCTAGTCATATGGTTAAGAGGACCATTGAAATGACTAAGGTATTAATAATGGCATGTTTAGTGAAAGACCAATCTTAAACATGTGTAGTGAACATTTGTGATAAGATGATCGTCTTGTGAGCATAATTCTTCAAGTTTCTTCAAAGAATTTTAAGAAAAGGAAGAATTGAATCATCTCATATCTTTGTATGGATTATGATCCTATGGATTTTCCAATGAATTGGTGGTTAGGATGAAAGTGGTACATGAAGTGAAAAACTTTATGTTAAAATGGCCAAAAGGAAAAGAATTTCATTTGGGAAGTCTTTCTAAAGAGTAAAGACTCTATGTATATGCTTATAGCATGAAAGAATATAGTAAGTTTAATAACTCTGGTTAAGGAGTTTTTAATAAGTCTATATGAAAATGACATGACTGATTTGGTAGAAACCAAATGAAATGGATGAGATGTGAAGTGTCTTGTCTATAAAATTCTTCATTGATAAAATTATGAAGATAACAATGTGAAAAAATGAAGGTGAATTAGATTTTCTAAATCTTCATTTGGATTAATAATACATTCCAAAGGGAATGTAAATTCCATGATTTTACACATGATTAAGACACCTATGTCAAGGGATACACGGTTCTAGAGTATGTATGTCATGACTTGAGGACTTTCAATTGATAGGGTGTTGATACCTTGACATGGCCATTGTCAAAGGTATGATATTTAAAATGCTTAAAGCATTGGATGTGTGGAAATGTTTTCCAAATATTGGAAAGGATAAGATGCAAGTTGGATCACCGAATTATGGAAGACCTTTAGTCGAAGATTGGTCGTGAATTTCTATTTGGGTGATGGGTGCACATTCTTGAGAAATCTCAAGAGGCAATCTTGCATATGATTCGACTTTGGGTCAGATTTTGACATTTAGGTGTGAAGGGACATTATTTTGAGAAATAATTCACACTTAGAGTCATCTCATTTGAGTTTGAAAAACACAATAAGGTTGTTGATCTCTCTACCAAGAGATTTAGCATAAGGACTTGCGTTAAATTCAATTTGAGGGATGGGTTAAAATCCTAGTGATCAATTTATGACTTGGACGTCCAATTCCCCCTTATCAAAAGTAAGGGCTGAATTCAATGTGTTAGGCCAAGGACATAGGGTTGGAGAGCATAAAACGCCTGACGAGCACTTTTATGTTGTGGTAAAAGCGTTGTCAAAGAAAAATCCTAACTTTCAAACCTAAGTATAGCGAAAGCAAGGGTCGTACCCACAGAGACTCAGATTTCTAGTGTTTAAATAATATTACTAAAGTAATATAAGGGAATTTTTAGAATTCAAATTAACTAATAACCTAAGAATCAAAAGCAAAACAAGTAAAATAATTGAGTTTTCAAGTAGAAAGAAAGCGTGCAACTAGTTTCGTATCGATTGCATACATGAGTTTTGATCATTGATTATTCTTAATTCAACTCCCTTGACTAATCTATTGTGAATTCATGGAATTCAAGGTCAAAATGGTTATCAATATGCACCATCTTTAATAACCTTTTAACCAATTAACCTAGAAAACATTCTATGTCAAATTGATCATACAAATTAGTTCAAAACATTCAATAGAAACATCGTTCATAAATTCCACCGCCTAATCATGAAGTTTTGTGATTGAATTCTCCTCCTTTGATTAACCTTATTCCACCTTATATAATTTTAATATAGGATTCATCCCAGAATAACCAAATTCCACCGTATATTTAGTTATTCTAGTTGTAATTCAACCTAGAAATAGAATAGGTGATCAAGCTATTATAATCCTAAGTGAATTTAAATCAATTAAGCATGAAGTAATTCAATCTAGTCAAGGCAAATTGAAATAATTCAAATCTCACAATCAATCATGCATACAACTTCAACTAACTAATTGGACATGGAAATTAGCTAGAAAAAGACATTAAAGAAATTAAACTTACAAGAGTCAAGTTTCTCTTCAATTCTTTCTCTAGGGTTTAGTCTCCCCAAAATTCTCTCTAAGTTGAATAACGTAAAATAAAGCTTAACCCTCAAAATAAAACCCTAAAGAGTATTTATATCATAATCTAAAAACATCCTAAAATAATAATAAGTCGGCCTAAAGATAAATCGAAGTCGAAATCAGCGTCGGATCAACGCGGCCCTGGGCGTGGTCAATCCCCCCAGAGCGCCGTCGCGCTCCACCTGTCCTTGCCCGCACTCAGGCCTCAGCAACTCCATCTTCTAGGCGAGGTTTGATTCTCTTGAGCGCCCTTGTGTTGGCTTGTCCTTAGCTATGCTTTCCCTCTATTTCCTCATTCCTTGCACTTGTTCCTAGCTCCATAGCTCCGGTCCCTTACTTGACATCCACCAAGCTCACCTCTTGATCCTGAAATGAAACACAAAAGAGCGTAGATTCCGAACTAAACCAAAACAAAACTAAACTACGAATTAAAGTGAAAAACTAGCTAGAAATGCATGAAAAGAGAATAGAGACATGATCTAAAACCTATAACTATATGCTCTATCAACGCCCATCAAAGGAGATGCTCTAGCCTACATAAAAAAGGGGAAGTTTTGAAACTTTGTTTCATCAATGAAACTTTGGAAAGTGCCTTTGTAGGAGCACGTTAGAAGTTTCAACTAAGCATATGTGGAAGTATAAGGCTTCTTCCAAGGGAGTTTTAGGGTTGCTCGCCTAAGAGCATATGTGAAATGGATATGGGACGTAAAAGCCTTTTAAAAGCGTCAACTTTCATGTCGTACTATTACTTGATGTACTTAGACAACTTGATGTGGTTCAATTCTTAGAACTCCACGATTCCTTAGTGCACAATGTTGATAGCTACAAGTTGTAAATTCAAATCCTTGGGATATTTACTTCTATGATATAGAGTTTGGAAAAGTTTTCGAGTCTTGATGACATTGCTCAAATGGGGGAGGAATGTTGGTGATTTGTGAAAAGTCATCAATCCCATTGTATGCATGTTGAGGAAAAGAAGTCACAAAGGAATGTCGATTGAGAAAATTGACTATGTGACTTGTTATGATATGATAAGAGAAGTAAAGTGGTCATAGAAAAGAAATGAATCCAAGAGATGCACACCGATACCGAGGCATAGAACCTCGTATGCAACGGCGCACGGTATAGGGCGCGCCTTGTTGGCAAAGGTGTGGCACAGGCGAACGCTCGGACTAGGCACACCGACGCATGGCAAGCGGCACAAGAAACGACGCACGGTAAGGCGCACCGGTGCGTGGTGTGTGCGCATGCACGATGCAATGTGGCGACACGAGTGTGCGAGCTACTGGGGCGCGCCTACGCCTTGGTGATGGCATGATCGAGTGTGTGTGGTTGTTTGAAGCAAGGGCGTGGTGCTTGCGGCGCGCCTATGGTTTAGGCACAAGGCGCCGAGTATGTGGATTGAGCTAAGGTTTGGTTTTGAGCATAGTAAGTAGAGTCTTATAGCTTTGTGCAAGTTTGATTGAATGTTTTAAAGCTTCTCTAAGCTTGGTGAATGTATTATACAAAGACCAAAGCATGATAATAGCTTGGTATATGGTTATGAATACTAGAAAAGAGTTTGAAGGCTTCAAACTAGTTCTAAGTTAGCTCTAGTAGCTTGACTAAGCTGTTAACACATAGAACGAGCTTGATAGGAAGCTTATATAGCTAGGGATTAGCTCAAGGAAGCTCAAACTAGCTAAGGTTAGCTCAAATAGCTTGTAAGTAAGCTCAACGAGCTAAAACTCAGTTCAAGCCAACTCTACTAGCTGGATGCTAGCTCAACTAGCTAAGGGTCAGCTACACAAGGTAAGTGACCTAGTTAGGTACCTAGCGATGCTAGCTTGCTATGGGCCATGGTGGGCCGACCAATGGGGCGTGCCATTGGGCTTTATGGGCCGCACATATAGGCTAGGGTTTGGGCCTAGTGACATGCCATTTTGGGCTTTACTTGTGGGCTTTGGATTGGGCTTTTCTAAGGGAGTTTTGGACCGTTTTCTTGGGCCTTTCTAGATTGGATATGGATGGCTCTTTGGATTCCTTTTGGGCTGGTTGGACACCTAAAAAGATGACAAGGAAAGAGAGTTTGGATAAGGATAAGTTGGTTACAACTTCCCTAACTTCTCTCAACTTCTCAACCGATTTTTGTAACCTCTCTTAACCGAATTTTGGACAGCTTTGGACGCCTATTTAAGGGGCCTTTGATCGTCCATGGAGAGGATATTGTAAGACACAAAATCGGTGCATTACACACTAGTAGTCAGTGAAGACTAGGGTTTGTGTGAGCGAGTGTTTTCACAAGAAAATCAAACACTTTTGTGTGATATCATGGAGCGTCTTTCAGGTGTGCAAGTGAAGGAAGAACCTCAAGATCCATGGTTGGATGGTTCCGTTCAAGTGAAGGAAGAACTACAAGATCCATGGCAAGATGGCTTCATCCAAGTTAAGGAAGAAGAGGAATTGTTTGACTCAAACATGGTACATTTTGTTCTTGATATAATCGTCTTTCCAACGTTTCTATTGTCGTTGTTGGTACGTTTTATCTCACAACAATATTGCGGAATCACTTGGCATGGAATAGGGGCAATATTCATTGAAGGAAAGCTCGAATTATTTGAGTGACTCGTAGCCTTTATCAAAGTAACTTTATAAACTTAAAATGGGTAGGTGGTGATTACCTTAATGGTCTACACCCAAACGAGACTACCCTTCGTGGTCTACTCACGAGATTACCTTTCGAGGTCTACTCAAACCGCCTTGTCATACAAGGGTCGACCTTTACTTCAACTTGACTTTGCAAATGCTATTCCTTATACACTTAAACTCAACAATACTTAATACAATAAACCCACTTATAAGCAATGAGATTTTTACCCGAAGGATGATCCAAAACAATCCATATTTGGTTTTGTTCAAAAGCATCTATTTCTCGACACATAACCTCTCATAAGTGAGCTTGTTTTACGGCTTCAGAGAACGAAGCTGGCTCATGAGATTCAGTAACAGCAACAAGAAACTTGTTTGGGAGGCAGAAAATTTCTGACATGAGTCATAGGCAACAATAGGAAATTTCATACCTGAGGAAATGACTTAGCCAATGGAGTGGGTGATGGTGGAGGAACGAGGGGGGTCTATTATGCGGACAGTCAAACGAACATAGTCTTGAAGACGTATTGACGGCTACCAATCATGATTAATCTTTCGTACAACCAATGGAGCAGCTTCATTATCGATAGTACGAGGATCAACTGGTGGTGTCAAAGGGACCGATGATGTTTGTTGTTGTGTTGGGGAACTCCCCTTGTCGTTAGACCCCGAGAAATCATCAAATGCGGTTGGATTAGGATCCAAAGTTTGATATTCTATAGGAGGGGGCATCAACACATAAGGAAAGTGTGGCTTGTAAAACACAACATCACGACTCACAAATGTAGATTTCTTGTCAAGATCATAAGCACGAACAAGCCAAACAAGACGGTTGAATTGAGTTGAAACCATGGTACAAAACTACTTAATAATTGACACAACTTTAGTCTTGTCAATCATGAGATACACCCACACAACACAAGAGAAATCATCCACGATTGTTAGAAAATACGAAGCACTAGTAGAAGACGGAGAGCTATAAGGCCCCCAAACATCACATTGAACTAACTGAAACAAATCTTTTTTTATTATAATAAATGGAAAAAGGAGTAGGTATTTGTTTTGATTTATGACAAGCCTCACAAGGCATTATTTTTGCTAATTCACTATCACTAACATTCAAATTTGAAAGAGAAGATAAAGTTGTAAAGGATGGATGCTCGAAACATTGATGCAATAGGCTGGCCGAGATCCCAAAAGACGACACAATAAAAGGAACATGAGTCTCAAAAGTAAATGTTTGAAGCCAATAGACCCCACCATTTTGCTCACGCACTCCAATCATCGTCCTCAAATTGAGATCTTGTAATACACACCTATTTTTTTTCAAAATAACTAAGCACTGCATACTAATTAATTTAGCAAATGACAACAAGTTACGATTGAGATTGGGAATGTAGAACACATGAGATAGAAAAATGGAACCAAAATTAAGGGTCCCTTCCTCTACTACAATGGATACTTTACCATCAAGCAACAAAACTGAAACAAAAGCAACATCAACAAGATCTTGAAGCAAGCCCTTATCACCAGTCATGTGATAAGACACACTTGTATCGAGTATTGATATACACAATTATATTGTGTATTTAGGAGGAGTTTTAGCATGAGTTTATGGTATTTTTAGGTATTTTTATATGCTATCTACAACTAGGAAGAAGAAGACCCGAAGATGCATATTATTGGAGTTTTAGAGCTGGATTGAAGAGAAGATGGAGTCCTGCGTTTTGTTGTTGGCGGCACCCGCCGCCCCTGCCAACGCGGAGATCCTTTGGTCGACACCTATTTTATCTCTATTGGCTCTTCCAATGTCAGCTTTAATCCGAGATATATGTATTTTTGGATAGACTTTTTAGACCTAGTTCTATATATTAGGTTTTTGAGAGTTGCATCTCATATACATTATTATCATATTTTTTTTCTTTCATAGTTTTTTAGCTTTTCTATGGAGAACTAAGCCCTTTTGCTTAGTCAGACAGTTTGAAGCATCGTTTGACTTTCAGTTGTGAGTTTTGTACTCTTTATCTATTGCATGCAATTATTTTACTCTCTTGTTTGAATTGTTTATGTGATTGATTTCAGCAATTTCTAGGGTTGTTGTTATTGAATCTCAATTGCTAGATCTAGAGAAATTATTGGTTGAGTTTCTATATTTCATAGTAGCAAACTGCATTGTACTAGTATATGGTTGTGCTAGTCTATTGTAGAAGAGAGTTTAATTGCATTCTAGTATAAAAGCTGGTTGTTTTATGCTAGATTTGTATCCTGATTATATTCCTATTCTTAATGCTGCTTTTGAATTGAATCTTGAGAGTTTCAAGGTTATTCAATTAGTTAGGATTGATAGTATCTGGTTGTGCTATTAATTATCTTTGAAAAGGAATTGGAATTCCATATGCATGTGATATTGAGTGAAATCTATGATCAATTAGTTAGGATTGATAGTATCTGGTTTAATTCCCAAATTGATAAAAACTTCAACTTTAATTGATTTATTAGTTTTTGCATGCTAGACAGTAGTTTAATTCATAAACTCCCCTTTACTTTAATTGTCATAAAATTTACATAAAAGATAAATCTACCTCCCTGTGGATTCGACCCTTACTTCCCTAAGATTACAATCTTTAGGATTGTTAGGACTCTTTTGCATAGCCGTGATTTGCACGACCATTTCACGCCTATCAAATTGGCGCAGTTGCCGGGGATCGAACCCTGGTCACCCGCGTGACAAGCGGGAATACTTACCACTATATTACCTGCCGCCAGGACGGCGGCACCCGCCGCGACGGTGATAACCCGCATCCCACTTTTTCCGAAAAAAGCGGCGATTGTCGCCCACCTGCTAAAGCCGCCGATGAAGAAAAATCGTCAGTCCTCCCTGAATGGAAGCCAGTTGCTCTGTTTCCATCTACATTAAAGCATACAGAACCTCTAAAGCAGGACAAAGACATGTTCAAGATGTTCAAAAACGTTGAGGTCAATATTCCTCTCCTGAACTTGATCAAGTCAGTCCCACGCTATGCAAAGTTCTTGAAGCAGATGTGCACTACAAAGCGGATTCAGGACAAAAACAGTAAAAAGAAGGTGAAGGTAAGCGAGCATGTTTCAACTGTGTTTCAAAAACGCTTACCTATGAAGTGCGGGGATCCAAGTATGTTTACTATCCCTATTACAATTGGAGGTACTAAATTTGAAAAAGCCATGCTAGATTTGGGTGCTTCCATCAATGTAATGCCTTCTACTCTCTGTGAATCTCTGAAACTTGGACCTATGCATGCCACTAATATCTCCATTCAATTAGCTGATAGGTCTAATGGTCGTCCCATAGGTTTTGTAAAGGACGTTTTGGTTATGGTTGGTGATCTCACTTTTCCTGCTGATTTCTATGTGCTTAAAATGGAACATGATGATCATGCAATTCCTATTCTGTTAGGGAGACCTTTTTTGAAAACAGCCAATACTAAAATCAATGTGAGCACTGGCTCTTTAACCATGGAATTTGATGGTCAAATCATTAATTATAATATTTATGAAGCCATGAAATATCCTTCTGATGATTACTCTGTTTATGCTATTGATATGCTTGAGCCTGTGGTGCAAGATGTTTTTGATGAAAATAAACTAGATGATGTGCAATCTATTATTGTTGATTCTAGTTTGGATTTTACTTTATCAACTGATATACAAGAGATTGTAAACGAGATGTATGCTTATTACAAGCTTCCTCTTGAGCCACCTGGCAAAACTCCTTTACAATTAACCCCGCCTAGGGAAAAGCTGTTACCCTCTGTTGTGTAGGCACTGATGATTGAGTTGAAGCAACTCCCAGACCACCTCAAGTATGTATTTCTTAGAGACAAGGAAACATTACCAGTGATCATCTCCAACAAGCTCACAAAAGACCAAGAAGACAGACTAGTGGCAGTTCTAAAAGAGTACAAGACAACAATTGGTTGGACCATTGCTGACATCAAGTGAATCAACCCCACCACTTGCATGCATCGTATATTGTTGGAAGGAGAAGAGAAGCCATCTAGACAACCACAGAGGCGTTTAAATCCACCTATGATGGAGGTGGTGAAGAAAGAAGTTTTGAAACTCTTGCAAGCAGGTAGGATTTTCCCTATCTCTGAAAGCAAATGGGTTAGCCCCACACAGGTTGTACCAAAGAAAGGGGGAATTACAGTGGTGGAGAATTAGAAAGGAGAATTGGTCCCTACAAGACTGCAGACAGGTTACAGAGTTTGCATTGACTACCGCAAGCTGAATGCAACCACTAGGAAGGATCACTTCCCCCTTCCTTTCATTGATCAGATGCTTGAGAGATTGGCCAGCAGAGCATATTATTGTTTTCTAGATGGTTACTCAGGCTACTTTCAGATAGCCATTGCCCCTGAAGATCAAGCCAAGACAATATTCACTTGCCCATTTGGCACTTTTGCCTACCGTCGGATGCCATTTGGTTTGTGCAATGCCCCTAGGACTTTCCAAAGGTGTATGGTAAGCATCTTTTCTGAGTACATTGAAAATTTCATTGAGGTTTTCATGGATGATTTTACTGTACACGGGGATAATTTTGATGCATGCCTAAATCACTTAACTCTTGTACTTGCTAAATGTGTTGACACTAATTTAGTGCTTAATTCTGAAAAGTGTCACTTCATGGTAGAACAGGGTATTGTACTTGGTCATATAGTTTCATCTAGGGGTATTGAGGTCGATAAGGCAAAGGTTGAAGTAATTCAATCTTTGCCCTATCCTACTAATGTGCGCGAAGTTCGTTCTTTTTTAGGCCATGCAGGTTTCTACCGCAGGTTTATTAAAGACTTCTCCAAGATCTCATCACCTCTGTGCGAACTGTTGAAGAAAGACATGTTGTTTGAGTTCACAACTGAGTGTCAGGCAGCCTTTGATGATCTTAAAGCTCACTTGACAAGTGCCCCTATTATTCAGGTTCCTGATTGGTCTAAGCCCTTTGAAATAATGTGTGATGCTAGTGATTATGCGGTGGGGGCTATGCTAGGACAAAAGGAAGCCAAAGCTTCTCATGTGATTCAATATGGATCAATGACCCTGAATGGTGCACAGAGGAACTACTCTACTACAGAGAAGGAGATGCTTGCAGTGGTATTTGCACTTGAGAAGTTCAGACCTTACCTCCTTGGAACAAAGGTCATCATTTATACTGATCATGCTGCCCTGTGATACCTACTGACAAAGAAAGAAGCAAAGCCAAGATTGATTCGGTGGGTCTTATTGCTCAGTGAATTTGATATTGAGATCAAGGACAAGAAGGGTGCTGAAAACCTGGTGGTTGATTATCTCAACAGAGTTGTTCAAGAAGAGAGCACCCCTCAAAAGTAGATTCAAGCAAGCTTTCTTGATGAGTCCTTGTTCAAGATGAGCACCATAGAGCCATGGTATGCAAACTTGGTGAACTTCCTCAGCACATGTGAATTCCCTCAACCTTTCAACAAAGCTCAGATGGATAGACTACGCAATACAGCTAGATTTTTTGTCTGGGATGACCCCTATCTTTGGAAGCACTGCTCTCACCAGGTAATCCGCCGTTGCATTCCAGAAAATGAGGTAAATCCTCTCCTTACACTTTGTCATTTTGGAGCATGTGGGGGACATTTTGGGGTTCAAAGAACTGCTAGGAAGGTACTTGATGCAGGATTTTGGTGGCCTACCATCTTTAAAGATGCACACAACTATTGTAAATCCTGTGACAAGTGCCAAAAAGTTGGAAATATGTCCAGTAGGGATGAAATGCCCCAAACTAGTTTAATTTTTTGTGAAATATTTGATGTTTGGGGTATTGATTTTATGGGACCTTTTCCAAACTCTAGTGGGAATATTTATATTTTGCTTGCGGTGGACTACGTTTCCAAATGGGTGGAAACGAAGGCCACCAGGATTGATGATTCTAGAGTTGTTGCAGATTTCTTGAAGCCCCATATTTTCAACAGGTTTGGAATCCCCAAGGCCCTCATAAGTGATAGGGGAACTCACTTTTGTAATAGGACAATTACTGCCCTGTTAAAGAAGTATCATGTCAACCAAAGAGTTTCTACTGCCTATCATCCTCAAACAAATGGCCAAGCTGAAGTATCAAACAGGGAGATTAAATCCATTCTGGAGAAGACGGTGTCTCCTAGCAGAAAAGATTGGAGTCAGAGGCTTGATGATGCATTATGGGCCTACAGGACAGCTTACAAAACACCTATTGGTATGTCACCTTTTAGGTTGGTTTTTCGTAAGGCATGTCACCTCCTAGTTGAGTTGGAACACAAGGCCTATTGGGCTATCAAGAAGTGCAATTTACAACTTGAAGAAGTTGGGGAGCTTAGAAAGCTCCAATTACAGGAGTTAGAGGAGGCTAGGATTGAAGCTTATGATAATGCTATTCACTACAAAGAGCGAACTAAGGCTTGGCATGACAAAAATATCTTGAGAAAGGACTTCAAAGCTGGTGACAAAGTCCTTCTATTTTAGTCCTGCCTTAGACTCTTTCCAGGCAAGCTGAGATCCCGTTGGGCAGTGCCTTATGTGATTGCTCAAGTCTTTCCCCATGGTGCAATTGAGCTCTATGATTCCAAAACACATGCATTATTCAAAGTGAATGGTCAAAGAGTAAAGCAGTATTATGAGGGATTTACTAAGGACACAATTGAAGAAGCTGTCCTAACAAAGCCCGACGCTGAAAACTGATGAATTGGCATTACGTCGAGCCACGACGTTAAATAAGGTGCTTGTCGGGAGGCAACCCGACCTAGGTACTTTTTTTGTTTTTCTTGTTTTCTAGCTTAGTTGTTTTTGTTTCGGTTTTTTCCTTTGTTTTGTGTGTACTAACCTGCAGGAAGTAGTAAAGGAAGACAACGTAACTGGCGGCAACTGCCGTAAGTACGGCAGCACCCGCCGCCATTTATTTTTAGAGACCCTTAGCTACGAAGTGCCAGCAGCGACCGCCTTAATCACGGCAGCACCCGCCGCCCGTCAGCGGCGCCCGCCGCTCCTACCGTGCAGGTATATCTCCTTTCCTTTAAAAAAGGAAAAAAAGAAAAAATGCTGAAATTATGAGAGAGATAAAACAGAAAGAGGGTAAACTGAGTTCATAAAAAATCAAAGAGTGAAAAAACAAGGAGAGTTTTTTGAAGACAAAAGAGAGGAGAGAAAAGGAAAAAATTTCAAGCCTAGATCCACTTCAGATCCGGCAAGATCCAAGCAAACCGTCGGAGTTTTGAGACTACCACCTGCTCGCCGCGCCGTCGCCGCCTCCTCGGTTCACTCCACGCGGCGACCGCCGCGGATCTGATAAATTTCCGAAGAAAACTCGAGGCGGCACCCGCCGCCAAGAGCTTTGAGGCCGCCGCCAGTTCTACAGCCCGCCGCGCTTAAAAATCCGGGTATTTTCGGCAATTTGCTCATCCTTTTTGTCCATTCAAACTTTATATTGGTAATTATGAGTTCTAGGAAGCGTGCTATGAGTTCTAGATCCGCCACCTCCGAGGTCTATGAGGCCCGGAGAAGATTATTGAGGGACGGGAGATTGTGTCTACTCTATTTTTTGATCTCGTTACTATGAGGCAGTTAGGATTGAAGAGTTGTACTAGGTTGATGTTGACCCATGCTGGTTTGGGTAATTCTTTCTTTAAGAGTGCTCCCACATTCCCTGCCTGGACTAGGGAATTTCTGATTACTTTGGAGGATGACCATGAGAATGAGAAGATCTCTTTTCAATTAGCAGGTTCATTACATGTATTGACTTATGCTAGCCTTGAGGAGGCATTTGGTATTTCTAGGCAGCCTTCTGAATCTGCTCTTTGGGATGCTACTGATGAGGAGTTGAATTTTTGGTATAACACTAATGGTTTTCGTTTATTTGATCCCAAGGCAGGAGAAAAAAATTACAAAAGGTCTCATCCTTGTTTACGGATTGCTCATAAGGTGATTAGGATGGCATGGTATGGCCAAACTGAGGAAAACAAGGTCTCTTACACTGATTTAGAGACTATGTGGAGCTTGACATCTCAGTGCACGCTTATTCGAGATTGGAGAGCTCAGTTTCTTACTTGCTGCAAGAAGTCGAGGGGCCAGAACAAGTGCAAGATTGCTATTGGTGGTATGATTTCTATCTTGGGGGAGTTTCTGAACATTCCTTTTCCTCCATCGTCTCAGTGACTATCTCCTACTTTTACTTGTGACATTAGGCATTTGAGGCATGCTGGATATCTTACTGAGGCTAGAAGTCGATTTTACTACTCATTTGGTCCTCCTACGGGTACTTTTAAGATTCCTCTGCCCATTGCTGACTTACCTTTTGGACCTGAGTATCATCGATTTGATCTCCGGCAGCTGTCAGTTCCTGTTAGAGCTCCTGGCTCTACTTCTTCTGCTCAGCAGGCTGTTCCACCATCTGTTTCAACGCCTGTTACAAAGACTGTTCCATAGGGCGATACTGACATTCCTTTTCCATAGGGCGATACTGACATGCATGAGGATGTCCCTGGTTCAGATTTTCCTAGTACTTCAGCTGAAGAGGATACTGGTTTGAGCTGGCAGGATGATATGATGTGCCAGATGAGGCCAACTTTCAATCCGTCAGGAGGAGATGCTCACTCAGCAGTCTGCTTTGTCTACTTCTATAGACCAGATCCATCAGTTCCACCAGGACCAGTCTCAATTTTTTCAGCAGCAGACTAGCTATTTCCAGCAGCAGGCTCAGTTTTTTTAGGGCGTGTGGCCCACCTACTCCTCATATCCTGACTATCCACAATATCCACCACCACCACCACCTCCTGATCAGTAGTGGTATTATTTTCTACTCCCCCTTTATTTTATCTTGTCTTTACTACATTGAGGACAATGTGTGTTCTAAGTGTGGGGGAGTTGAAATTATATTTCTATTGATATGCTATATAAAAAAATTTATAAAAAAACCATAAAAATGAAAAAAGGCAAATAAAATCTTGGGATAGACTGAAAACCCGAAAGGGAAGTCTAGGTAATAAGCAGGTAATCTGGCAGGCACTAGGCCTTGGCAAAAAAAGATTCAGAGTGGTGTGAGTTGGTGAGTCCATTATTGAAAATTGAAAAGAGAGTGTTAGGTGAAAACCTGAAAAGGCGCCTAAGAAAAATGAGTGAAAAAAAAGAGTGTTTTAGGACTATCTTTTACCGGCGCAGGAGACATAAGAAGTGGAGTATAGGAGTGTTTTGGGTAGGTTTTCATTTGGAGGGATAAGGTGTAGATTTATGGAGACTTTCACTCTCTTTGTTGGTGTTTTTGATGGACCTTTTAGTGGTTAGTCTTTGGTGGGTTGATGTTTGATGTTTTGATAGATATTGGGGATTGATTGGTGATTTGAGTTGAGCATGATGTTGATTTGATGTTGATGATGATTTGCTCATTTTTGTTGATGTTGAGTAGGGCAGGTAGTTAGAGCTTATTTGCTATATCTTTTTGTTTAGGTTGGATAGTGCTTGCATGAGAATGCTTTTATTTCTCTTTGTTAAGCTTTCTCGCACTTTGATGATCCGGGGGTTATAGTTTTTACGAGTGATAGTATTCTGAGTCACTCAAGGACGAGTGAGATTCAAGTGTGGGGGAGTTTGATATACACAATTATATTGTGTATTTAGGAGGAGTTTTAGCATGAGTTTATGGTATTTTTAGGTATTTTTATATGCTATCTACATCTAGGAAGAAGAAGACCCGAAGATGCATATTATTGGAGTTTTAGAGTGGATTGAAGAGAAGATGAAGTTCTGAATTTAGTTGCTGGCGGCACCCGCTGCCAGACCGGCGGCACCCGCCGCCCCTGCCAACGCGGAGATCCTTTGGTCGACACGTGTTTTATTTCTATTGGCACTTCCTATGTCAGCTTTAATCCGAGATATATGTATTTTTGGATAGACTTTTTAGACCTAGTTCTATATATTAGGTTTTTGAGAGTTGCATCTCATATACATTATTATCATATTTTTTTTCTTTCATAGTTTTTTAGCTTTTCTATGGAGAACTAAGCCCTTTTGCTTAGTCAGACAGTTTGAAGCATTGTTTGACTTTCAGTTGTGAGATTTCTACTCTTTATCTATTGCATGCAATTATTTTACTCTCTTGTTTGAATTGTTTATGTGATTAATTTCAGCAATTTCTAGGGTTGTTGTTATTGAATCTCAATTGCTAGATCTAGAGAAATTACTAGTTGAGTTTCTCTATTTCATAGTAGCAAACTGCATTATACTAGTATCTGGTTGTGCTAGTCTATTGTAGAAGAGAGTTTAATTGCATTCTAATATAAAAGCTGGTTGTTTTATGCTAGATTTGTATCCTGATTATATTCCTATTCTTAATGCTGCTTTTGAATTGAATCTTGATAGTTTCAGGGTTATTCAATTAGTTAGGATTGATAGTATCTGGTTGTGCTATTAATTATCTTTGAAAAGGAACTGGAATTCCATATGCATGCGATATTGAGTGAATATATGATCAACTTGTCATACGAATGTGGATCTCTGTTTGACTAAGTGTTTTCCCTAAATTGATAAAAACCCAAACTTTAATTGCTTTAATTAGTTTTGCATGCTTGCTATTCAATTTACTTTACAAATCCCTTTTATTCTAATTGTCATAAAATCCACATAGAAAGATAAACAAACCTCCTTGCGAATTCGACCTTTACTTCCCTAAGAATACAGTCTTTAGGTTGTTAGGACTCTTTTGCATAGCCGTGATTTGCACGACCATTTCACGCATATCAAGTATCCTGAGCATAGATGACTTTCTAGAAACATTATGAGCATTAGTCTTGGCAAAGTTGGAGGACCGATGCATCAGTACGTGAGATGTTGCCCAAATGAGGGTCCATCATGAGTGGATTGTGCGACGCCAATGACTCGCGATGGTCGTGGTTGTACAGCATTGGCATGTCCTCTACCGTGGCCAACAATGTCTGATTGAGAACCTCGACCACGACTTCCTGCTATTGAATTGTGGTTGTTGTCATTGGATCCCGACCACGTTTTTCCGACAACCAATCTGGCAAGCTATTCAATTTCCAGCACGTCGGATGACCATGCTCAGGGCGGCCGCAGTGGGTGCACACGAGAGATTTGCGATCCACAATAGTGCATGGTTGCATCGAGCCCTGATTACTTAAAAGAGATGTGGACCGACGCGCAACGAATGCCACAAAATTGGCTTGAGAATCCCGATCTTGAATCACTGATTTTGTTAGGCCTGAGCATGAACCAAAATTTTAAGCTGAACCAAAAGCGAAACCGATATAATTCGGCAGGTTTAGAAATTTTTCAAAATTCGGTTTCGGTTTAGTTCGAATTTTCCAAAGAATAACCTTCTATTTATCTAAAACAACAAAAACCAAAACCGAACCGAATTGGGTTTTCGGTTCACCTTAAATGGAATTTCGGTTTTTATCGGTTCGATTTGGTTTTGAACCGATGCTTAGTTCTAGATTTGGTTCTTTCTTCTTGAACCACACCTTATTGAGACTCGAGAACATGTAAAGGGTCTTGCACCATATTATTAGATCGGAGAGTTCCATAAACGACGTCATCGAGTCCCATCAAAAATTGATGGATTCTTTCCACTTCTTTCTCTTTACTGACAGCAAGATTGAGATCACACCGATTCACACGTACACTTCCAACAAGTACGCACATGCGATGGAACATAGGTTACAAGTTCTTCCCATAGTTTCTTTAGTGCTCCATAATACGAGGCAACGATTTGTCCATTTTGACGACAACACAGGATGTCAGATCGGAGTTAAAGAATTTGGGGACCATTGCCTACCGAAAACCACTGAGCAAGATCATCCTAGAGTTCTTTCGTTGTGTCATAGTACGTCACAGATGGTCGAAGGAACGAGTCTATCGTTTGTACAATCCAGCCTACCAGCATCGCGCTCACGCTGAACTAATGTTCGAATTCGATCGTGTCTTGAGCAGGCTGTGAGATGGAGCCATCAATGAAACCCAACTTCCATTTTGCACGAAATGAGTTCCAAAGAGCAGTGGTACATTCTCGATAGTTATCACCCTTTAAGACCACCAGACAAATCGTAAGGCTCGGGTGATCAGAAGGACGCAAATACTTTTCTTGTGTTTAAAAAAAAACAAATGTCAACCAATTATGACATTAAATCCAATTAGAATATATCTAAACTTGCCAATACCACCCTTAAACTTATATAGCATGTTGATGAAAATTTCAAACGAGAAAAGTTCAAAAGGAGTTGTAAACCTCATTCTACGTGTTTGGTTTGTGGGGGTGGGTAGTTGTTGATTTGAATAATATTCCACGTCACCCTCTTCCTTCCTCATTGCCATTTTAAAAGTCTTCTCTGCCAGTTATCGTTCTCACCTTCCCCTCCAAATCAAACCAAAGCGTTATATATTCTTTTGTTTTAATAGGCATTTCATCGAACACCTTGACTACATTCCCCAATATAACAATCCCAATAATGCGCCCACTTGTCTGATCGATTCCCAGCCCCGTTTTGCGAATCAGAGGAACGCCATTGCCAGAGGCAGGGAAAACACAGAACAAGTAAAATGAGTGCTCAGCGATCGTCATGGAGATCCTTGTTTTCTTGTTGCGTGTTCGAGGATCCAGCGTTGCCGAAGCCGAAGCCGAAGCCGAAGCCAAGCACAGAGCCAAATCCGTTCCAGAGGCTGGGATTACCTGATCCGAGCAACCCGAATTCATTGACGCTCTCGGAGGATCTGTCGATCTCCCTGGCCGGGTCGAACATCCACAGCTTCTGCCTTCAAGAGCTGAAGCTGATAACTCAGAGCTTCTCTTCTAGTAACTTCCTCGGAGAAGGCGGGTTCGGGCCTGTGCACAAGGGGTTCATCGATGACCGGGTCAGACCCGGTTTGAAGGCTCAGCCTGTCGCTGTCAAGCTACTTGATTTGGATGGCGCTCAGGGCCACAGGGAGTGGCTGGTGGGTCTTCATTCTCTTCCATCATCTTCCTTTGAGTTCAATTCATTCTCAGTTTTCAATTCTGAATTCTCTAATCTTGTGTTCGTTTGGTTTGGTTCATTAATTTAATTCTACAAGTCTGAGGTCATACTCCTTGGTCAATTGAGACACCCGCACCTTGTGAAGCTGATTGGATATTGCTGTGAAGATGAGCACAGGCTTCTCGTATACGAGTATATGCCACGAGGGAGCCTCGAGAATCAACTCTTCAGGAGTAAGTTGATTTGATGTTTTTCAGTCACTTTTGTTTATGCTTCTTTCATCTTCGAGCATTAGCCATTCTGGCAGATTTCCACTTGCGTTTGACCTGTTCGTCGCGAATTGGTGGCTGTATTAGGTGTTGAAATCCTGTGCATCTCTACTTTTGACCTCAAAAAGTTACTCATTTTTCGATTTTCTAGTAGAATGGTTCATGTAAGCAAAGTCAAAGGCTTATGGTTTTAGGTAGATTTGACGTGGATTAATACGGAATACATGTATGTAGTGGTTGATCAAGAAGATCTGGCCTGACATGGCCTTTGTTTGTCTAACTTGTTGCGTTGACTTTTCCAATTAGGAGATGACATATCTGATCTGAATTCAACACATGAGCTGAAACATGAATATAACTGAATGAATGTGGTTGGTTGCAGGATCTACAGCATCTCTGCCGTGGCTGACAAGGGTCAAAATCGCGCTGGGAGCAGCCAAGGGGCTTGCCTTCCTCCACGAAGCAGACAAAGCGATCATATATCGTGACTTCAAAGCATCAAACATTTTGTTAGGCTCTGTAAGCTCCCTTTTCACTTGATTGCTAAATGAAAACAATATGTGAATAATTGAGTGCAATCCCTAAGGGTACTAATAAGGGGTCAATCATACAGGATTTCACTGCAAAGTTATCCGACTTTGGTCTGGCAAAGGACGGCCCTGAAGGAGACGATACCCATGTCTCCACTCGTGTCATGGGAACTCAAGGCTATGCAGCTCCTGAATACATCATGACCGGTCATTTGACAGCGGCGAGTGACGTGTACAGCTTCGGGGTAGTCCTATTAGAGCTGTTAACAGGGAGGAGGTCAATGGACAAGACCCGTCCCGCAAGGGAACAAAACCTAGCAGATTACGTGAGGCCGCAGCTCAACAACCCCAAGAGGCTCACCCGGATAATGGACCCGAGGCTCGAAGGCCAGTACTCCGAGTCTGGGGCTCGTAAAGCAGCTGCATTGGCCTACAATTGCCTGAGCCTCAGGCCCAAGAACCGGCCCACCATGAGCGACGTGGTCAAGACCCTGGAGCCGCTCGTCACCCTAGGCGACGACATTCCGTCTGGACCGTTTGTTTACACTGTCCCAACCGAGACCAACAATAACCACAACCTCAACAACCACCAGCATAGGAAGAGAGAGCCAAGGAAGGAGATGAATGGCGGCTCTCCTCAAACCGCTTTCGACAAGCGACGTGGAAGATCTCCCAGATCTTCGTCCACCATATACTCTGATCCCAATATACAGAAGAACCTCAGAAGTGGGTTGAATTCGGCTGACAGGGGAGCATAGCCCATCGGATCTTAAACTGTAAATACAAATCAAATCAAAGGACTTGTATTGTTATTAGAATAGATAAAGCATTATATTGATTGAGGTAATACATATAGGTTGTTTAGGTCTACTTAAGTTACCCAACAGAGATACACATGATTTGTTTGTGAGGTTTTTTTTTTTCTTTTCAAAATTCATCATATTTGGTTATGAGATTTTGTTGTTTCCCTTCCTATATACTCTACAGAAACAGAATACAGAAGCAAATTGTATCTACGTGACTTGGAAATGCAAATCAAATCAAATTCGAGTCCCCTTGGTATCCTTCTTGTTTTATGTGCGTGTGTTTCTTTTTTTCTTAAGATTTTTTTTATCAATATTTAATTATTAGTATTTAATATGCTGTATATTTCTGTTTAATTTTAATAATAATAATAATAATAATAATAATAATTTTTATTATTATTATTCTAGGAGAATAACCATCTTTTTTATCCACAAAATATGATTTCTTAGATGTCAATGATCAAACCAAACTGTCTGAAAAAGCATATAATTATCTTAAAATTTAAAACTCTACACATGTCAATTCTCAACCAAACATGATTTTTGACACTTTCTAGAGTTTACCTACCACGAAATGAAACTTGAAATACAATTGTATAATCTGGTTTTTTTTTCCTAATCTTATTTTCTCTTTAGCGCGTAAAGGGACGCATTGAAATCTGAAATCGGTTTTCAACAGACTAATAAAATCGACCATAGTAGTTAGCTAAATTAGTAAATTAATAAAATAAAATTTATTTATCATAGAGTTATTAAAAAGTCATGCAAGACACATAAACATAAGCATAAACGCTCTAGATGCAATAATGAAGGATGATTCGTACGAAGCTAACTAACTCTGACCTCCAAACTTAATTTAAAGATTCTAAACTAATCACTACCTAATCCAGGCATTTGGGGATCAGCTACAGCTATTATATACAACTAGCCATGACTATGTCAACAAGCCTCTAACAATTAACAATGGCGATAATCAACTCAACAATTTGCTGGTTTTATAAATAAGAAACAAACTAAGCAAATCCCTCTCTTGGTGGCCTCTTGCACGTTTATCTCCCCACGCACACCTACCTTCTTATTAATATACTCACTTATTAAAACGATTTCCAGCTAATCAATTACTGTAGTAGTAGGCATGATTAGATCGTAAACACCGACTTCGTTCACCTTTACATCTATCATAACTTTCAAACTCCCAAAATAAATAATTTGTCATCACTCACGAACTTATTTTCATTTTAGCATCTTCTAATAAAATTTAATTGTCAAATTTTTCATTCACCATGTGAAAAATCTCATAATTTTTTTTTTTAACAAAACCACTAATGAAAGCCCATTTAGTTACAAACTACAGAAACGGAAACAAAAAGAAAACAAATTTAATCAACTTTAGGGTTATAATACATCAATAGAAATTTCAATCTTAAATTACAGTTCCAATATAATATTTTTATGTCTAGAGAAGATTGAAAGGAAATAATTTCATCATTTTAAAACCTATCTTATATTAGGAGAATAAATAGAGTACTGCAAGCCCAATTCTGTTTTTAAAATGAGATGTTAAGGATGAAAATTTTCATTACTATATTACTCCGTATGATATCTAAAAAGCTAGACTAGGAAAGTATTCTTTCCATTTATTCTTCCGGGAGTTACAACCAAACAGGCCCTTATTGGATCTAGGTTCTACATATATATATATATATATATATATATATATAGTTATTTTGGGCGAAAAATACAAAGTATTCAAAGGTCACAATCGAAATAGTCAAACAATAATCAGTAGAATTTGAGAATAAAAAGATTAATTTCGTGTTTATTGACCGAGATGTTCCCAAATCCGGATTACAATTGATCAATGTTTTCTTTCTATTGTACTTGTGTTCATGTCCTCGTTGATTTCTGAATAAGTGTCACCCACTATTCACGTTGTGAGAAGTGGGAGATGAACATTGCAACCGTCCTGAATCCCTCCTTCTTCGGAGCTATCAACGGTCATCATTCGTCTAGTCAAATGACCACGGTCTTCACAGTCTTCCAGCGCTAGTTACGATCAGGACCGAGATCTCCAGGCATTAGAGCTTTTGCGCTAGATGGGCCAAGTGAGAACTGCGTATCTTTGGGTCGTAAAAAGGCAGATTCAACAATAGCCACCGGGAAAAGACGGAACTAGGAAGGGGCATTACTCAATTTTGTATTATTATTTAGAATGAAAATAATATATACCAAGGTTCGATTCATCATAGCTTTATTTTAATTTTTTTTGTCACACATTTAATACTTCCATATCTATTTTTATTATAAGTAAGTGTCATATTACTGTATAAAATAAAAAAATGTTGCTATGTCAAAATCTATGGGCCATCATGTAAAACTTCATGGCCACGTGCATACGTAAGCCCAGTACACAACTCCAGAACCTCGCTTTGATACCATGTCAAAATCTGTGGGCCATCATGTGAAACTTCATGGGCCACGTGCATACGTAAGCCCAGTACACAAGCTCGTGTGAAACTTCATGGGCCACGTGCATACGTAAGCCCAGTACACAAGCCCAGTGGGGTTCCATCCTAAAACCAATTGGCAATAGGAGGAGTAACCTAAGGTATTTATACTGGCTTATTTCACTTTATATTTCCGATGTGGGACGAGCATTCAAATATTCTAGATAAGCTTTAATTTTTTTGTATTTAAAAATAATGACTAACTAAACGTATCGGTAATTCTAGAAAAAAAAATCCGATGCACAGATCGAGCATTATTTGCCCTTGTTTGCATACCCATATCGGAGTATAAAATAGTTTTTTGAAAAAAACTTCGTTGACTTGATAGAGCATATAGGTATAGGTCTTAGAGCATGTTTTTATTCTCGTTTTATGCATGTTTAACTAGATTTTCACTTTAAGTTGTAGTTTAGGTTTTATTTCGGTTTAGTTCGGAATCTACGCGTTTGTGTGCTTTATTGCAGGTTGGAAGGTGAAGCATGGTGGATGTGAAGCTAAGGACGGGACAAAGTTTAGTGGACTATGGTGGAGTTTGATGAGGCTTAGAGTGATACAAGTGAAGATTGGAAGAGCTAAGGCCCAAGAGCTTGAGGGATAAAAACGCTTCAACCCGGGTCAAGCATTGGAGTCTTATTTTGACACCTCTATCTTGCAATGCTTGGTTTGGGAGCTAAAGTGATCGGATGAAGCTGAATTTGGTATCACTGGAAAGCTAACTCGAAGAGATACAATTCATATTTTTACTCCGAGTCCAAATTCCAACTCGAAGGGGGTCAAAACAGCCTCTGAAGTGTCACTGAAGTTGCTGCAACCAAAGCGCGGGCAGAACCAAGGAGAGCGCGACCGCGCTTTGGGTGTATTTGACCGCGCTCTGTCGCGTATCAACGACGTTGAATCGGGCTTTAGTGAGATCTTTTGGGCCGACTTTAGCTTATGTTTTTGGATATTTTTAGAGATAATATAAATACTTTCCTTAGGGTTATTTGGATATTATGCTATCTATTATTCTTTTGTTCTAAGTTTGATTGAGTTTGGAGATTTGTGGGAGACAAAAAACCCTAGTTTTGCAATTGAAGATCAATTTGACTTTTGTAAGTTTTATTTTTCTTCAATGACAATTTCTAGCTAATTTTCTCATGTCCAACTAGTTAGTTGAAGTTGTATGCATGATTGTTTGTGAGATTTGAATTATTTTAGTTTGCCTTGACTAGATTGAATATCTCCGTGCTTAATCGATCAAATTCACTTAGGATTATAATAGATTGGCCACCTATTCTACTTCTAGGTTGAATTACAACTAGAATAATTAAATAGACGGTGGAATTTGATTATTCATGGATGAATCCTTTGATTAAACTTATAGACGGTGGAATAAGGTTAATCAAAGGCAGAGAATTTAATCGCAAGACTTCATGAATAGACGGTGGAATTCATGATTATTGTTTCTATTGAATGCTTTGAACTTAATTGCATGATCAATTTAACATAGAAGGTTTTCTAGGTTAATTGGTTAGAAGGTTGTTAAAAACGGTGTATATTAACAACCACATTAAGCTTGAATTCATAAATTCACAATAGATTAGTCGAGGAAAATTGAAATAAGGATAATCAAGGATCAAATCTCATGTATGCAACGGATACGAAACTGGTTGGACGCTTTTCTCCATATTTGAATCTTAAATCATATTTACTTGCTTTGTTTTAGTTAGTTTTAATAATTTAGATTTTAGTTTATAATCACAAAATCCCCCTATTACTTTAGTAACATTACTTAAATACGGATATTCCGAGTCTCTGTGGATTCGACCGTTACTTCCACTTTGCTAAGGTTAGGAAGTTAGGAATTTTCTTTGATAGTGCTTTTATAACGACGTAAACGTGCTCGTCAAATTTGGCGTCGTTGTCGGGGACTCGGCTATTTGTTTGTGTTTATTTAGTATTACTATTTTTGGTGTTGTGAACCTATCTTACGGTTCATAACACCCGTGCTACTGATCCATGGCTATGTTTGTATGTAAACAACTACAGGATGAATATTTTCATGAGTATTTTGCTAGGCTACAACAAAAGATTCATGATTATGGTACTTTGTTGGGTTATTATCCATGTGAGAGAGAATTGTGTGAATGCATCCTAGACGGTTTGAATTCTCATACTCGAGGGCTCGCAGAGTACATGAGCAATCATAGGCTTTGGTGTATGGGACCAGAAGAGTGTTGGGATTTCTTTGCTACATGAGCCATCAATGTATGCTAGTCGAATTATCTCCACCAATTCCCTATTCAATGATGGGAGAGGTTGCATTGGAATCAAATGCCCTTGAGTTAGACACCCAAGTGCAAGTTAAGGAGGAATCCGCTAGAGTTGAGTTGGGTTATGAGGGTGACTTTAATGTTCAATATGATTTTATTCCTATAATTCAACTTGAAGAGAACACCAAGGAGTCAAGATTAATCTCTATTGACATGGAGAAGCCTATAGAACCAAGTGAGTTTAAGGTTGGTACTAGAGAATACTCACAATTCATCTTTGAGGAAAGTGGTATTGCTGATAAGTGCTTTGATTCATACTGTAAGTATTTTCTAAAGCCACCACTTGTGCTCAATTTATTTGAACAAAAGTCATCTCATGAAAATTGGGCACACATGTTTGATAAATTAAAACGTTCTTTGAAAGTTATATTATGCATCTTTAATTTATCATTGTGTTACTTATGTCTTTTTGAGATGTGTGCACAGGGGTTTGACAAGTTGTTAAGGGCATTGACAATGTCTAATCTTGTCAATTCATTCTAAACGTCAAGCTAATGACGTTAAACAAGCGCTTCTTGGGAGGCAACCCAAGCTTTAAGTTTAGTTTTTCTTTGTTTTCTAGAATACGTTTTGTTTTCGGTTTGTTTTTGTTCGGTTTTTGCTTTGTTTTGCTTTGTTTTTGTTTTTAATTTTAGGTAAAGTCGGGAATTAGGTACACGTGGTCCGAGGAAGCCAAGACGCCCTTGCGCTCATATCCCGGATATCCAGAGCCTGCTTATCCATACCCGGGATAACCACAACACCACCACCACCTGAGGAGTAGATTCTGGAGTTTATCGATAAGGTTAGTTTCTTTTTCTCTTAACTTTTACTTTGGGGATAAAGTGAAATTTAAGTCATGGGGGAAGGGGATTCTTTATTTTTTCATAAGTGCTTAGTTGTAGTTAGTTAATGTAGTTGCATTTGCATGTTTATTTTATTGTTATGCATTGATTAAAATCTTGAAAAAATGAAAAAAAATCAGAAAAACTTGAAAAAAATACAAAAATATTGCATTTAGGTTCTTATTTCTTCATTATTTGTTTCCTCTTGTGTTTCTATGCTAAGTATAAGTCCTAATCCATGATTTGCATGATATGCTGAAGTTGATATGATATAAGCAGGATCATTGATTAATTACCTTGATTATAGGATGGAGCATGTATTTAGCTTGAGTATTTGATTCATTCTGAAGTTCTAGACAACAATTAGCATTGTGAGATATTTTTGGCCTTTCATGATATATTTGTTCTCTATATTTCTTGAGTGTATCACCATGATTATCTAGCTCTAGAACTTGCATTATGACTCTTTGTCAAGACTGCTTTATATGATTGAATACATGACATTAAAATGATTGAGGCAATGTTTCTTATAAGCCTATTATTTCGCTTCCTACCTTACAAGATCCATGTTCTTGACACCCCTATTCTTTTGAGCTTTAAGCTTGTTTTTATTAGCTCCACAAAATGATCCCTAGCCTAATAAGCTTGACCCATCCGGGATTTAGGACTTTAGGTTATGTTTTTTTTGTTTTGTGAGAGTTTTGTGTAAGTATGGGGGAAGTTGGAAGAGAAGGAGGAAAAGAGGAAACAACTCTTGTGTGTAAGTGAAAAAAAACGAAGATGAAAAGAAAAAGTTGAATACAGGTGTTAGTAATCTTCATAAGTGTAAAAGAAAGAGTTGAAGAAGAGGCAAGAAGAAAAAAAAGTGAAGAAAGAAACAATGTGTTTAATTGTGGTTATGGAGTTGGAAAAGAATGTTTGGAAAAGATGAGATGAAAAGTGTGTTGAAGTTTGGGTTTAGGATTAGTTCTTTATCCCGGATTTAGCACCACATGACCAAAATATGACCCCTTTCCAAATTTCTCTTTACCTTGGCACCATTACAACCCTTAAAAAGACCTTTTGATTTTTGTTATGTGTTTGATCCTCAACGGTGGAGATTTAGTACTCTGATGCAAGCTTATGGTAGTCTAGTTTTCATGGTTGATTTTTGAGCGAAACACGTCCTTAAACACTTGAGAGTGAGAGCAAAACACATTTACCTTGGTGAGGTCTAGAATGGATGAATGGTCTTTGCTTTTTGCTTGTTATAATGCATGCTAGGAAGTCTTGGTCGGGTTTTGATTATATGTGAAATGCTTGTTTGATTTGAGATGGATGTTTGATTGCATTTATGTGGTGTGTTTTGGATTTATATCTTGCTTGAGGACAAGCAAGGTTCAAGCATGGGGGAATTTGATAGAGCATATAGGTATAGGTCTTAGAGCATGTTTTTATTCCCGTTTTATGCATGTTTAGCTAGATTTTCGCTTTAAGTTGTAGTTTAGGTTTTATTTCGGTTTAGTTCGGAATCTACGCGTTTGTGTGCTTTATTGCAGGTTGGAAGGTGAAGCATGGTGGATGTGAAGCTAAGGACGGGACGAAGTTTAGTGGACTATGGTGGAGTTTGATGAGGCTTATAGTGATACAAGTGAAGATTGGAAGAGCTAAGGCCCAAGAGCTTGAGGGATAAAAACGCTTCAACCCGGGTCAAGCATTGGAGTCTTATTTTGACACCTCTATCTTGCAATGCTTGGTTTGGGAGCTAAAGTGATCGGATGAAGCTGAATTTGGTATCACTGGAAAGCTAACTCGAAGAGATACAATTCATATTTTTACTCCGAGTCCAAATTCCAACTCGAAGGGGGTCAAAACAGCCTCTGAAGTGTCACTGAAGTTGCTGCAACCAAAGCGCGGGCAGAACCAAGGAGAGCGCGACCGCGCTTTGGGTGTATTTGACCGCGCTCTGTCGCGTATCAACGACGTTGAATCGGGCTTTAGTGAGATCTTTTGGGCCGACTTTAGCTTATGTTTTTGGATATTTTTAGAGATAATATAAATACTTTCCTTAGGGTTATTTGGATATTATGCTATCTATTATTCTTTTGTTCTAAGTTTGATTGAGTTTGGAGATTTGTGGGAGACAAAAAACCCTAGTTTTGCAATTGAAGATCAATTTGACTTTTGTAAGTTTTATTTTTCTTCAATGACAATTTCTAGCTAATTTTCTCATGTCCAACTAGTTAGTTGAAGTTGTATGCATGATTGTTTGTGAGATTTGAATTATTTTAGTTTGCCTTGACTAGATTGAATATCTCCGTGCTTAATCGATCAAATTCACTTAGGATTATAATAGATTGGCCACCTATTCTACTTCTAGGTTGAATTACAACTAGAATAATTAAATAGACGGTGGAATTTGATTATTCATGGATGAATCCTTTGATTAAACTTATAGACGGTGGAATAAGGCTAATCAAAGGCGGAGAATTTAATCGCAAGACTTCATGAACAGACGGTGGAATTCATGATTATTGTTTCTATTGAATGCTTTGAACTTAATTGCATGATCAATTTGACATAGAAGGTTTTCTAGGTTAATTGGTTAGAAGGTTGTTAAAGACGGTGTATATTAACAACCACATTAAGCTTGAATTCATAAATTCACAATAGATTAGTCAAGGGAAATTGAAATAAGGATAATCAAGGATCAAATCTCATGTATGCAACGGATACGAAACTGGTTGGACGCTTTTCTCCGTATTTGAATCTTAAATCATATTTACTTGCTTTATTTTAGTTAGTTTTAATAATTTAGATTTTAGTTTATAATCACAAAATCCCCCTTTTACTTTAGTAACATTACTTAAATATGGATATTTCGAGTCTTTGTGGGTTCGACCCTTACTTCCACTTTGCTAAGGTTAGGAAGTTAGGAATTTTCTTTGATAGTGCTTTTATAACGACGTAAAAGTGCTCGTCATGACTTTTCCAATAATTGAATTAAATTGGTCATTTAACGGTCAATAAAAGAAAATTATATATGGGCAAGTAACATTTTGGGTAACATCAATCTTCGATTAAAAAATGATTCTTGAAGGGTTTTAGATGCGTATAAGTGGAATTTCAGAAACAATTTCTTGCACGTAAACATGGATCTAAAGCATTCTTGATTAGAGACAAAATTAGGGTTAGTAGAATACCTCTTGATGCGTGATTAGGGTTCTTCCTTCGAGAGAAAAAAGCCTCAATTGTGACTTCTCTAATCAGTCCACACGAGTACAGGATCGGGATCTCCTTCGCTTCCGATTGCTAGATCGAAGTGCCAAAGACTAGAAAAAGTTGGAAGAAGAGAGTTTTTCTTTTCTTACATAAAAACTTCTGAAACCCTAGCTATCTTCTTCCCTTTAAAAGCCTTATATATTTATTTCCCCAAATAAATATATCCTTTTAATTCTCAATAATATCCAACATATTTATGGATAATTAACTCTTTTCTTATTGGACTAAAACCCTATGTCTGACAAAGACTTTCAGCCCGCTGATCCAGCTCGTCAACTCAATGTGTGTGACCTCATAGGACCTGTTTATAATAGCTATGGATTGAACTATTTAACCCATTAATCGTAGTTGGTTTCTAGCAAAACACTACGACTCCTAAAATAAACGGATTGAATCTCTCTATCAATCGTCCTATTCCATGTTCGGTAATTGCAACTTTTATTAAAGGACACAATTTCTTCAATCTCCCACTTGTCCTTGAAAACAGGTGTGCAATTTTAAGATACCTTTGTCTCTTAATGTCTTACTTGATTATATGGTGACATTCATATCTCTCGTCAAATATGTTTCTTGAATACATGGGTTTGAACTATCAAATAACGAATGATTACAATTAATCCATTGGAGCATGGCCATGCATTTTCTAGTTCTAGCTCTTCAAGTGGCCTAGACACCATTCCTTTTCATGCATCAATGTATACATGAATTTTAACACCCCTATTTTACAACATTGGGTATTACCGCCAGTGGCCTCGGACTTTACCGTCCAAAGTCACCCAAGGCTTTTAGAATGATATTGAACTTATAAGATGCGGAAATTAACGTAATTTATACAATAAAAAGGATGCTCTCGAAAGAGACTTGGTTCTTTAAGAAGAAATTGACTAAAAGCGAAATTTTATTTATTGATAAGAACTTTCGTTCATTACATTGAGAGTCGTTTTACAAATGTAGCAGCGGAAAGTAAAGCCCATTTAGAAGGGGTTTAAAAGACGTAATTAAAGATGCAAGCATGTTTTCCCAAGACAACTCATGTGATGATGATTTGCTTGGTTTAAAAAAATAGGAAGAGTTGGTGCACTATCTTCGGAATGCCTCGCTCTTATGAGAAATCCTTCCTTCCTTCCTTCAACGTCGTCTTGCCTTGACCTTTGATTCTCGCCTAACGCTTCTCGAACCTTCTAGACTTTGTCTTCAAAACTTCGGTGTACATTCTTACAGTCTGGCGTTTGTCGCGAAGGCCGAGAAATGCCAGGCAAAAATGCGGAAGTAGGGGAATTAGTCTAAGGAGACTAAGCAAGTGAGAACGAAACTTCTCAAGGGTATTTCGGTAATTTTATAATATTCGAGAAATGTTAACAGAATGTGTTTTAAGGTATAGGTCTTTATGTGGGGCTTATCGGGACGGAGAAGAGTGTATCTCGAGAGGAGATAACTCGTTAATCGAGAGAAGAACTACGAGATGGTAGACTTCTTTTTAGAGTAGGAAGTATGTTGGGAACATTATTAATTCATACAAGTTTTGAAAACCTCTCGCGCCCTTGCGAAACCGAGAGCCGGATCGATCATTTGAGATCAGTCCGGTTTTGGTGTCTTTTAATTGTGCATTGGGCACTTATCTTTTATAGTGATGAAAACTCTCACTCGGGTTGAGATATTTTAAGAGCGTGGGGGGCTTATGTATCGGCCCGAACCACTGACAGGAACAAAAGTTCCGGCACTTAGCTAGAGTGCCTACGTCCCTCCGTGGCGTAGGAGCGGACATGGATCATGATCGACAAGTCGTAATTTATGCATGGTGGCAATACGAATTTAGTGGGTTATATAGAGGTGTCGGGTTAGGCCCGCACCCCTTTCTATTCCATCCAAACCGATGTCGAAAAGAGATCGTAAACAATCAAGGTCACAAACAAGACTAGCATAATAGTCCTATCGAATATTTAAATAACGGAATAACGATAATAATGGGGTCATTAATTATAGCAATTGATATTCCTAGGTTCGTTTTATTATTAGCAAACAAGTTGTTCCCAACATCGAGAAATTTCACGAAACGAGTTTATTAAGGCTACAAAGAGAAATTCCACTTGCCTTTGCCTTTACGATAGAGGATTAGCGAGATAGCGGAAAACGTTGTTCACGACTTGGAACGGAAACTCGACCTAAAGACACGAGATAATCCGATAACTTTATTAAGAATTTCCGAATTCTTCTAAAGTTAAGAACAATCTCTTTTGTTCTTCTTAATAGATTAATTTTCTAAATTATTATATTAATAATTTAGTTGGATGAGAATAAAACAATAATATTCCTTATTATTATTTTAAAATATTGTAATATCCTTTTTATCCTTATAAAATCCTTATTCTTAATCATATTTATATTCCTTCTTGGAAACCAAATAATATCTTTATTTAATTTATTAGAATAATCTTTTATAACTTAACTTGCTATTTTTCTTAACATAAGTAAGTGAGGAAATCTTTATGAACTCATATGATATAGTTTTCAACCTTAAAAGATTTATAGTTATTAGTAAAGTCCTCTTAGGATTTATAAAAAGTCTAAAATGCCCTTATTATTTAATATCTCATATAGTATTATTATAATATTATCCTTTATCAACAATATCTATAACATGACCTTATTATAATATTTCTCATTAACTATTTATTTAAAATACAAGTAATTTTAAATAGAGATAAAAATATTAGTAGATACCCCCTTTTTAGTACCTTCCCTAAATAGGATTTTCTAGGTAACTTTATAATATAAGCTTTCCATAAAGTATGATATGATAATAAAATTCCTCTATTTAATTAAATGATGTCATCATGTCTTAGAATATTATTTTATAACTAAGAGCATGCAACTTATTTAAATCTAAGATAGTACTAATAATATATCTAGTATATCTTGTCTTAGCACTTATATCTTTTATATAATATTTCTTTTAAGAAAGCTAGCATGCTCAAAATCTTATGACATTAATTATATATATACATATAAAATACTCTTATCATATCTATTATTTTTATTTAATAAATCTCATGTCTAGAACTTTATTTTATAAAATAAGAGCATGCAACTATTTATTATACCTATAATTATTCATAATATCTTTAACATATCCTTTCTAACAACTTAGACCTTTATAATTATATAATAACTTCCAAATAGGGTAATCATATTATTTATATTATACTTCTCATTTATAGGAGTCTCATAGTTTTAATCCCATGCTTTTATTATAATGTATTTCTCTATAAAGAAGTACATACAACTTATTTAATTTATCTTTTTAGCCTTCAACTTAATCATATAAAATTATATTTTGATAGGAATAGGTTATCCATTTTATTTCCAAGTTTATAAAATAGAAACATGTACTAAAATAACTTGGGTAATATTATTTCCCATCTAGTATTATTTTAATAATATTTTCTTATTATTATAGAATATCTTCTTAATATGTATTTTTCCAATAACAAGTGTCTTTTATATCTTAATATCTTTAACTAGTATTCTTATCATAAACTCATTAATATATGTATATATATATAGTATTGACAATAAAGACTTATTTTATTTATCTCAATTTCATGACATAGGGTATAATTTACTAATATGTAAAGATAATTACTTTATCTTAGTATAATACTTTACTTATTTGTTTTTTATCTAATTTGACTAACAAGATATTTTTAACAATATGTTAAAGTCATTTTTATATTATGCAATTTTCTTAAATTCACATTAATATGTTTTAATTAAATTAAAAAAATGAAAGGATAAGATTTTCTTTACCCTATTGTTTGATTTACGTTCAATAGAACACTGGAGAAGGAGGCAAGGAAGGGGCGTCAATCACCAAGGCGGACCGGCGACGGACGGTGGCTGGCCAGGCGGGGCTCTGGCGGCGCGCGCGGGTGGCGGGAAGGTGGTCCGGCGGTGGAGTGGTGGTGAATTTGTGGTGGCTCCAAGGTGTTTTAATGGTGTTTTGAAGGGGAAAACTAGAATTTCTATGGCTTCTCTAGGCTGATTTTTTGGAACTAGATTGAGAGCAATTGCTTAGAAGAGAGAGAATGGATGTTGTTGTGAGTTTGAAGGAGAGTTGAGCCTCTTTAGATAGGCAAAGGGAGGATGCTATGGATCCATGCCATTGAAGATGCACCAATGGAGAGGAGGAGGATGATCCTCCATTGGTTACAAGTGTGCTAGTTGAGGGGTGATGAAGGATGATGCAAGAAGCTTGGTCTTGCAAGCAAAGGAGAAGGAAGAGAAGCATGCAATGGTGAAGTGTCAAATCAAGTTGACTTGTTTGGAGAAGAAGACTCAAAAATTGATATAAAATTAAAAGGGTGGCATAGATGAGTAGAAAGTCACATTGGTCTAGCGGATTTGAGGGAGGGGCGTGTGAGACGGGATTGCAAGAGGTCTCAGGTTCAAGTCCCGGCTCTTGCATCCTTTTTACTAAATTTTCATTGTATTTTTAATGACTTGTTGTACCCCTTTTTATTTAATAAAACCCGAAAATTAATAAGCATTATTTTTATTTAAGATTTCTACCACTTTAAGGATCCTTCATAATATGTTCTTAATTTTATTTAAATAAAATATTTAAACTCTCTTTTTAAAGAGGAGGAGGATTATTTACAAGAATACCCGACTTGCTTAATGTTTTTAAATTAAAGTCTTAATTGTCATTGTAGTAAACTTGTGTAACCTCTCATAATATAATATGAAATTATAAAGTTTGTTAAATTCTCTATTTTAGAGAAAAAAATTATTGGGATAAATACCCATTTTTATTTTATTTATAATTTAGCGGATATTACATGAATAAGGATGACTTTTCCAATCTTGTATGACTATGGCTCCCACTCAACTTTTGGCAATCCCAATAATTGCTTTTATAACCCCCTTTTACGGAGAGCATTTGACAATATCAAAGACATATCAATCATCAACTAGAAAACATAACATACTCATGTTTAAGGAATCCACCAAACATGGTTCACCTTAAAAAACTCTACAATCCCTTTTGGAGAGTCTTAAGGTTGGTCTGTCCGATATGTATCATCCATACATATCTATGTAATTGACTGGACATCTCTATGTCCCTATAGCACATGAAACCTTGAGCTATCAGTCAATGTACAATATAGATATAAATGAAATCATCTATGTCCTATTTGATGACTCAAACTATGAACGTGCAATAATTCATAATTGTAGTACACTTAATGTGGTTTCATTAACCAAAACACTTAAGGTGAGCCCATTTACGAACTATGAATTATTTGGACATATTATTCAATATTAATTAATATAATGTATAAATAAGAATGAAATATTATATATTATCATAAAGTCAAACATAAACAAGAGTCCAACACTCTAAGCAGAAATAATGTAATACAATGCAATCTCACAACCATTCACCAATGTGTTTGAGACCCTTAGCTCTAGTGTGACTATCATGCTTAGCCCTAGGCATAGGCTTAGTCAAAGGATCTGCAATATTGTCATCTGTATGCACCTTACACATCTTGATGTTACCTTCAGCAACTGCGTGTCGAATAAGATGATACTTCCTCATAACATGTCTAGATTTGGAGTTTGAACTTGGTTCCTTGGCTTGGGCTATGGCACCATTGTTATCACAATAGATGTCAATAGGTCCAGAAATACTAGGAACAATGCCAAGCTCGTCTAGAAACTTCCTTATCCAAACAGCCTCTTTCGCAGCTTCACTAGCAGCGATATACTCGGCCTCAGTCGTAGAATCAGCTACTGTATCTTGCTTAGAGCTCTTCCAGCTCACAGCTCCTCCATTAAGGATGAAGACATATCCCAATTGAGACTCAAATCCATCTCGGTCAGTCTGGAAGCTAGCATCAGTATATCCTTTAACGACTAAATTGTCATCACCCCCATATACTAAGAAATCATCCTTGGTTCTTCTCAAGTACTTTAGGATGCTCTTAGCTGCACACCAATATGCCTCTCCTGGATTTGATTGATATCTGCTACACATGCTCAAAGCAAATGCAACATCAGGACGTGTAGATACCATGGCATACATGATAGATCCTATAGCAGAAGCATAAGGAATCTTACTCATTTTATCAAGCTCAGCAGGTGTTCTAGGACATTGCTTCTTGCTTAGATTTATGCCATGTTGTATGGGCAAAAACCCCTTCTTGGAATTTTGCATATTGAATTTGTCAAGAACCTTATCTATATAAGTTCCTTGACATAATCCAAGCAATCTCTTAGATCTATCCCTATAGATTTTTATTCCAAGTATGTACTCTGCCTCTCCTAAGTCTTTCATTGAGAAACATTTCTTCAGCCATTCCTTAACGGACTCTAGCTTCGGAATGTCATTGCCAACAAGTAATATGTCATCCACATACAAGACTAAGAGAGCCACCTTATTCCCACTAAACTTCTTGTATACACAAGGATCTTCTTCACACCTAATGAAATCAAACTCTTTGATCTTTTCATCAAAACGAAGATTCCAACTCCTAGATGCTTGCTTAAGCCCATAGATAGATCTCTTAAGCTTACACACCTTCCCAGCATGATCTGGATCATCAAAACCCTCTGGTTGTGTCATATACACATCCTCTTCCAAAATACCATTTAGAAAAGCGGTTTTAACATCCATTTGCCAAATCTCATAATCATAATAAGTGGCAATAGCTAGGATTATCCTTATGGATCTAATCATGACAACTGGTGAAAACGTTTCATCATAGTCAATACCATGAATCTGTTTAAAACCTTTAGCAACTAATCTTGCTTTGTATACAGATACATTTCCATTTTTGTCAGTCTTAAGTTTGAAAACCCATTTGCATCCGGTTTTACCCCATCTGGCAAATCTGTCAAGTCCCAAACTTGATTTTCAAACATGGAATCCATTTCAGATTTCATGGCCTCAAGCCATTTCTTGGAGTCTGGACCCGTCGTTGCTTGTTTATAGGTAGCAGGCTCACCATGTTCTAACATTAGAACATCAAGGCTTTCGGTCAAGATGAAATCATCATATCGTCTTGGCTGAAACCTTTGCCTGTTTGATCTACGTAGGAGTTCAACTGGTTCAACAACTGGGATTTCAACATTTTCCATAACTATTTGTGGATTTGCTTCTTGAGGAATTTGTTTAGGTTCTTGGATAACATCAGATCTTTGGCCTTCAAACAAATCCATCTCATCCTCGACATCAACTATGTCATCCTGTTGTTGTGTTTGTTGCTTTTCATCAAGAACCGGTTCAAGATGAATATTTCTCCCACTTGAATTTTTGGAAATAAACTCTCTTTCCAAAAAGACACTATCCCTTGCAACAAACACTTTTTGTGCAGTGGGATTGTAGAAATAATATCCAAAACTACCTTTAGGATATCCTATAAAATAGCATTTGTCTGATTTAGGTGCAAGCTTATCAGTTTGTAAACGCTTTACATAAGCTTCACACCCCCATATTTTCAGAAAAGACAACTTTGGAACTTTTCCAGTCCATATCTCATATGGGGTCTTGTCTACAGTCCTTGACGGAGTCCTGTTTAGTGTAAATATAGCAGTCGTGAGTGCATATCCCCAGAAGGATACCGAAAGGTCAGCAAAACTCATCATAGACCGAACCATGTCCAACAAGGTCATGTTTCTTCTTTCAGACACACCATTCAATTGTGGTGTCCCTGGAGTAGACAATTGTGTTACAATCCCACAATTTTTCAAATGATGATCAAATTCATGGCTTAAGTATTCACCACCACGATCGGATCGAAGTGCTTTTATCCTTTTGCCAGTTTGAGTCTCTACTTCATTTTGGAATTCCTTGAACTTTTCAAAGGCTTCAGATTTATGTGACATAAGATAAATATACCCATATCTGCTTATGTCATCAGTAAATGTAATGAAATATCTATAGCCACCTCTAGCTTCTGTACTCATTGGCCCACATACATCAGTATGTATTATGGCCAAAAGTTCATTAGCCCTTTCATTTGTTCCTTTGAAAGGTGACCTTGTCATCTTGCCCATAAAGCATGATTCACATAAATCAATAGATTCACAATCCATATCTTTTAGAATTCCAACTTTATGGAGCTTCTTCATGCGATTCAAGCTAATATGACCTAAATGACAATGCCATAGATAGGACTCACTCAACCAATTTGATTTTTGCCTTTTAGTATTAATGTTATACGATTATGATTTGAGATATAATACAAAAAGTCCATTAACCATTGGAGCACAAGCATAGAAGGTTCCATTCTTAAAAACAGACATACTTCCATTCTTAATTTCAAACTCAAATCCTTCAGAATGTAAACTTGAAACTGAAACAAGGTTTTTAGTAATAGTAGGAACAAAATAACAATTACTTAGTTCCAAAACTAAACTAGAAGGTAAAAATAAAATAAAATCTCCTACTGTAAGCGCAACAACCCTTGCTCCATTTCCAACGCGTAGGTCTATTTCTCCTTTCTCCAACTGCCTCCTACTTCTTAGTCCCTACACATTCGAAATAATGTGAGAACCACATCCGGTATCTAATACCCAAGTAGTAGCATTGGTTGTTAAAATTTCAATAACATTAATACCTGAACTCACAGTTCCATTCTTCTTGTCCTCCAAGTACTTGGGACAATTCCTCTTCCAGTGTCCTTTAGCCTTGTAGTAGAAGCAATCATGGTCACTAGCCACCTTTGACTTTTCACCTCCCTTGGGTTTAGCAACTTGCTTGCCTTTCCCTTGGACATGATTCTTCTTCTTGCCTGCCTTCTTGAACCCTTGCACATTGTTGACCACAAGAACATCCTTCTTGTTGTCAACGGGAGTGTTTTGTTCAGCTGCTTTAAGCATACCACGGAGCTCATTCAGGTTTTTCTTTATCCCATGCATATGGTAGTTCATCCTGAATTGAGCAAAACCATCATGTAAGGAGTGTAGGACGATATCAGTGGCCAACTCTTGGTCATATTTAGCACCCAATGACTCCATACGTTCAAACAGACCGATCATGTCAAACACATGTGGGCCAGCTGGTTTTCCCTTCACAAGTTTGCTATCCATTATAGCCTTGTGAGTTTCATATCTCTCAATCCTTGTCTGTTCCTGAAACATCATTTTCAGGTTGGTTATAATGGAATGAGCATCCTGATTTTAAAACCTCTTTCGAAGAGCAGGTTCCATAGCAGCTAGCATAAGGCATGTGACAGGCACAGACTCATCTCTTATTTTCTTCTCTTCTGCTTTTTCCTCATCAGATGAGGTATTAGTCAGAACAGGAATCGAGGTTGCTAGCACGTTCTCATGTCCTTCGGACCGGAGAACTATTCTCAGATTCCGTTCCCAATCAAGAAAGTTTGCTCCATTGAGCTTGTTCTTCTCAACAATTGAGCGCAAGGTGAATTTCAAATTATCGCTAGACATGCTTTCTATAAAAAAGAAATAACAAACAAAAGTTCATGTTTGACATGCAAATACTTAATATTAAACATGCTTTAAAACAAGTAAATGCACATTTCATTCAAATAAACAATTTATGTTCCCGGTGAATAAAATGATTCCAAGATCCTATTCCAGACAAGACTCAACGTACTTTTGCACTGCCTTTAGTCTTGTGTGTTCAAGGTAAGTAACAATTACTAATTATAGCTCCTTATAACTCTTGGTTAATGGTCCACATCCAATGTAGGATCCACTACCATGTCTCAAGATCCAAAACTTTGCCTTTTGGTCTCTTGTTGGGTACAACCATATCAAGGCTTATGAACCCCCGTATAGATCCACCCTCACTAGTTTAATGTTTAAGAAGGACACCCTCGCTTTTGCGAAGCCCATCCAACCAAAACCAAAAAACGTCATGGGTTATGATATGGAAAGACA
This sequence comes from Fallopia convolvulus, assembly GCA_964016875.1. NCBI lineage: Eukaryota > Viridiplantae > Streptophyta > Magnoliopsida > Caryophyllales > Polygonaceae > Fallopia > Fallopia convolvulus. Next base: position 15,682,778 of record OZ024718.1, read on the forward strand.
TTGCCCCAATATTCATTTGTGAACTTAAGCATGCAATGGTTATTTATTACTAGTGACAAAAAACATAATAAATAACTTATGCAAAACTTAAACAATTCATCTCATGAAAATCATATTATTAAACATTCACATGCAAGAATTAAAATCATATTATAAAACAAGCATGTAATTATTAGAAAACTCATCTCATGAAAGCTAACATGAAAATCTTGATTCAAAAGAAATTAATATATAATATTAATCAAAATTAATCATCAATGTGCATATAATTGGACAAAATTGTATGATCAAGATATAATATCAAATATTTTATCTTATTTTAGTGGGGTTTCCTAACTCCTTAAGAAATTTTATGTCGGATCATGATCTGATCATGACCTAAAATTTACAAAACTAATTAATATAAAAAAAATAACCAATTCAAGGCATGCAGCCTCACAGGCAAAGGTTTCAACAATTCGGAAACAAGTATACGTGTACACAATAACTCCAATTAAAAAAAATTGGGAGATTGAAGACAATTCAACGTATGCGCTCTCAAGTACTGATTAATTTCAAAACCTCTTGCAAAATTCGTATCAAAATAACAATATACTAACCACTGTTGACAATTAATTCGTATAAAAATTCGTATAAAATTAATTTGAAAATTCGTATCAAAATTAATATACGTAACCTTGACAATTAACAATATACTTTTAACTTGTATCTAGTCCAAGTAATTGAAATCCGATTTCAATCAAGCACAATGATCTATATATCAATCTCATCGATTTGAATCAAAATTTGCATCAAGAACAAAAACCCAAATCTTTAATCCAATCAAGATATGCTTAAGGCTCTAATACCACTGAAGGGTTTTAGATGCGTATAAGCGGAATTTCAGAAACAATTTCTTGCACCTAAACATAGATCTAAAGCATTCTTGATTAGAGACAAAATTAGGGTTAGTAGAATACCTCTTGATGCGTGATTAGGGTTCTTCCTTCGAGAGAAAAAGTCTCAATTGTGACTTCTCTAATCAGTCCACACGAGTACAGAATCGGGATCTCCTTCGCTTCCGATTGCTAGATCGAAGTGCCAAAGACTAGAAAAAATTGGAAGAAGAGAGTTTTTCTTTTCTTACGTAAAAACTTCTGAAACCCTAGCTATCTTCTTCCCTTTAAAGGCCTTATATATTTATTTCCCCAAATAAATATATCCTTTTAATTCTCAATAATATCCAATATATTTATTGATAATTAACTCTTTTCTTATTGGACTAAAACCCTATGTCTGACAAAGACTTTCAGCCCGTTGATCCAGCCCGTCAACTTAATGTGTGTGACCTCATAGGACCCGTTTATAATAGCTATGGATTGAACTATTTAACCCATTAACCGTAGTTGGTTTCTAGCAAAACACTACGACTCCTAAAATAAACGGATTGAATCTCTCTATCAATCGTCCTATTCCATGTTCGGTAATTGCAACTTTTATTAAAGGACACAATTCCTTCAATTCTTATCGGAAAATATAATGCCATTGGATGGCTTTTTGTAATTAAGCAAAGCCGATCAAATAGATTATTTTGGATAGCTTTTTCATTTTTGTGGGCAGTTTAATTACTTGCTTTGTAGCTTAGGGCTGTCCAACGAGTCGACCCGACCCGAACCCGTAATTCGTTTTACAAGTTACGAGTCAACCCGCTGACCCGTAAAAAAAATAAAGTTCAATCGTGACCCGACCCGCAACCCGTAAAACGGGTTACGGGTTTATTGATCGGGTTATGGGTTGACCTGTTTGACTAGTCAAACGGGTCCGTTTGACCGTTTAGCAACCCGTTTAACCCACAAACAAAAACAATTCTATAGCAAAAATCTGCAATCTACATTATGTTACAAACCTGTTTTTTTTTTGCAATTCCAAATTAGAAATCCAAAATACAACCGAACACATTCTATACAAAATTGAAATACATAAAAATATTCCACAAAAGAAGTCAGAGAAGGAGCCGGCGAGAAAGAACGGAGAGCGGCGACATGAGTGGGAGAGCGGGGAGAGTGGGAGAGAATGGATAAGGAGTCGGCGACATGAGTGGGAGAGAACGGAGAAGGAGTCGGCGACGTGAGGTGGAGCCATTCGGGAAATGGTGGATTGGTGGTGATCGAGAAGAAGATAACTTAATTTCTCAAAAGAAAGTTATGACTCTCTTTGGCTGGGAGTGGGAACTGGGAAGGGAAGGGGCGCAGAAGGGATGGGGCGGAGAATGAGATTAGAGACGGAATAAAGTTAGGGTTTCTCCTTTGGCATTAGTTTTGGGCTTTTGGGCCAAGTAATAATGTAATAATATATTTTATTTTTTTTAAATATTACGAAACCCGTAATTTGAAAAAACATAACCCGCAACCCGACCCGTAACCCGTAATATAAAAAAAATCTGACCCGCAACCCGTAAAATTGCAGGTGGGTCGGGTCGGGTTACGTGTCAACCCACCCGTTGGACAACCCTATTGTAGCCTAGCTAGTAGAGTAGTGACTATTAGATGATCATATGCATAATACCCGTTGATGGATTCCCATTTTTGTTGGGCCCATGAAAACTAAATTATATAGATTAGGCCCAATAAGTACTGGATTCCAATGCTTAAAGCTCACGTCCAAGTCTTTGCAAGCAAGCAATCCACGATGGAAGATGATGGTCACCAAACTTAGTCAAGTACGATCGTTGTTGGACGTCGAAGAATGCAGGGTGGAAGACAATCACGACAGTTGCGCCAGCCGCCAGGTATCTCATAAGGTGTGTTCGAGGAACGGTTATCGTTGGTCGACCTAAGCGGGAGAAATATAAGATAGGAAATCCTTAGAAGAATGGGGGGTCTTTTATAAAAGATATTTAGTTATACCCAAATAAACTTATCTTTACCAATTGTGTTACAATTTCGAGCATTGATATCAGATTTTCTTAATTCAATCTTTGTTTGGTCTCCAAAAGCATCCGAATTCGACTGCATATTCGATTGCGACCCCTACATTGTATGTTAGGATACTTAGGTATTTTTCATCCAAAACAATTTGGCGCCCACCGTGGGTCATAATCGAAAAGTTCACAAAGTAAAGCTGCCACCATATCCGACCATTAAGAAAGAGATATTGACCACGACGGTCTCGAGGATGTCGGTCATTGTGAGGATCCGCCATCAACTAATTATCAAACGAAATTGGAAGATATCTCTTAGAGGCTCCGTAACCTGGAGAAAGAGTTATCTGACCAAGGTGCTATTAACAAAAGGCACCAGGCTAGCGTCAAACACCTCACTTTCGAAAATGACGGCTTGCGAACACTGCTACGATCGGGGATCTCCATTGGCCCCCACGCCGGAACGACTAGAGAAACAAGAGGTTTGGCCACCAGGCTCCAGCTTGATGGGGACGAGGGAACATCGAGGAATCCGACTGGCCATGACACCCGCACAGCCACCACCGAGTTTGCAACATCTTCCGCCACCGTCCCTAGAGCCCTGTCAAATCCGCCCTCACAAGCATGGAATACCGGGGAAAACGTGGTGCCTCTCACCACCTTCCGGTCGATAAGAGACGTTCCTCCACTCTATCTCGAGGATATCTTAATGGAAGATGACGATGGCCAGGAAAAAGAGACATCCACATGATCTAGGAGAAATCGTCCGAAGACACGTCCGTGACCACCTCAAAGTCTTCCTAGAGTAGATGAACATGATCCCGGGAGTCCTCTGACCTATCGAAAGGGAAGTTGTGGACGAGTATGACAAATATTCTTTTTCCCCTTTAATCACAAGGGGATAAATACCCAAGAAGTTCTCGGTTCCACCCATGACCACCTATGATGGCACATGCAACCCCGACGAACACATTACCATCCTCAAGTAGAAGATGATGCCTGATGGTGGCAACCGCAATCCCTTACCACTCTCGGGAAGCGTTGATGTGTGAGGGGTTTGGAACGGCTCTAATGGGGCTTGCCCTAAAGTGGTTCGTGAACCTCCGTAGGGATAGCATAATGTCCTTTGCATACCTGATGGGTTCTTTCCGAGTGCAGTTCACCAGCAGTCGGAGATTTGAAAAACAGTCAAGCGATTTGTATCGAATAATGAAAAAACCAGAGGAGTCCACAAGGGAGTATTCCATGCTTGTGAACACAACTACGATTGGTGACCTCCATCGGCCCCCGCGCTAGAACGTCTAGAGAAACCGGAAGTTTGGCCACCAGGCTCCACCTTGATGGGACGAGAGAACATTGAGGAAACTTGTTTCTACCTAATTTTTACCTACTCAAAAAAAATATTAAATATCATGAAAAATGCTAATAATAAATACACATATATATAACACAATTTTTTAAATACCAAAATATTCACACACATAATGTGAACTTGCATTGTTTATACATATAAATTAATATACATAGCCCCATTAACCACACACTTTGGTGTGCTGTACTTATTATGCAATATTGACCCAGTGAGGTTCCGCTACAGCGGAATCCTGGGGACATGTTGGGGGTACCCCTCTCCAAGGGAAGGGGATATGTCCGATAGACTTTACTTAACTGAAATTCAGCTATGTAACAATAATAATTGAATTTAGTTAGAATACATCAAAATTAATATTGGGACTAAATCCATCTCAAAGGCTTTATATAAAAGCCAATGAATATGAGGATGTGCCCCAATAATGTCCTTATTTATGCATTTATAATATTAAGTGTGCACTTTTATATAGTATATATATATATCATATTAGGAAATAATATCTTAGGGCTTATTTCTATCTTGTATTTATTTATTCTATCCTTTGATAGATTATATTATCTCTTAGATAGATTATATTGTGCCCTATATTAGCTTGGAGGTTAAGCAACTTCTTGTATAAATATCATTGTTCTTCTATGAATGAAATACACAAGCTTTACACAAAATCTCTCTTCCTCTATATGGTATCATCCGCCTAGTCGATCCTCTTTACAAAAATTCTCCAAACACGAAGATCTTACGCTATCCTACTCCAGTTGCCATGGCATCCGAGTATTCTTCCTAATTACCCAATCCTCATGAAAAAGACAAGCCTTTCACCATTGTCTACTTCCCCACTGTTCTTAAACTTACTTCCACAAATTACCTTGCTTGGAAAATACAAATTCAGGCCACCCTCGAAGGCTACGATCTTCTCAAATTTCTTGACGGTTCTCACTTGTGTCCACCGGAAACAATCACCTCAGGCTCCAGTGAAGTTGTCGTTCAAAACCCTAATCCGGCGTACTACACTTGGAAACTTCAAGATCACCTTCTGTATGGGGCTCTCCTTGGAACGTTTTCCACCTCGGTTACAAACTTGGTCACTCAGGCGAAGACGTCCAAAGATGTTTGGGATCTTCTTCGTACCACATATGCCACGGCTTTTCGTGGTCACAAGAAACAAATTAAAACAAAGCTACAAACGCAACAAAATGGCAATTCGACTATTACTGAATTCATGCAATCCATGAAGAGTTCTGCCGATCTTCTTGCTTCTCTTGGAGCACTGGTCAACCATGAGGATTTCATTGATTATATTCTCAAGGGCCTTGATTCAAGCTATCAAACCGTTATTGATGGTGTCAACAGTCGTGACACTCCAATCTCCTTTGAAGAATTGCATGAGAAACTCATCATTAAAGAGTTGTCCCTCAAATCTATGTCCGAGTCATCTATTGGACCGGCCACCGCCCTTAATGCACAAACAAGATCCACAAAAGGTAAGAACAAGGCTTCTTCTCATAATTCATGGCAGCAACCTCTCCTTCCCACTCCTGCATCGCAATCCTATCGACCATCCCAACCCAACTACTATCCATATCCGCCTCCTTATTCAACCAACTCTCGGCCCCAAAACCCTAACCCTATCTGAACAACTCCCCCTCCTACAATCAAGCCTTTCATCAACCAAAGCCCTTCCTTGGTAAATGTCAATATTGCCAAACAAAAGGCCATGTAATCTCTCATTGTGTTGAATTCCAAACCAAGTATTCCGGGGTTGAACTTCCATCTACCGCTCGATTCCCAACTCAACCAACTCCTCAAGTTAACTCTGCGGCTATTTCCTACAACTCTAATGCGTGGCTCATGGATAGTGGTGCCTCGCACAGTGTGACTAATGATCTCAACAATCTTTCATCTCATTATCCTTATTGCGGCCCCGATGAACTGTTCGTTGGCAATGGATAAGGTTTACATATTTCTCATCTTGGCTCTTTGTCTTTACACTCTCCTTCTCATAAATTTGATCTCTCTAATGTTTTATACGTTCCATCTATGTCCAAAAATGTTCTCTCCGTCTCTCAATTCACTGCTCAAACACGTTTTGCCATTGTCTTCTTACATGACTGCTTTCTTGTGAAGGACACCAAGACGGGATGCACAATCCTTAAGGGTCCTTGACAAGATGGAGTCTACGTTTGGCCATCATCTTCACCAACCGTCCTCTTTGCCTCCTGTACTTCATCCGAGTTGTGGCACCATAAATTAGGGCATCCGTCATCTACTACTTTTCGTTTTTTATGTACTAATTTTTCCTTAGGAAGTTCGAATTATTTACTTTCACAATGTACTTCTTGCAATATCAATAAATGCCACAAACTCCCAATTACTACTTCTTCTCTAGTGTCACATTATCCTCTTGAAGTTATATTTCCGGATGTTTGGTCTTCTCCTGTTATGTCGTATGATGGATATCGTTATTATGTTGTATTCATCAATCATTATACCAAATACATGTGGCTTTATCCCCACAAAAAGAAATCTGATGTCAAAGATACATTTATTAAATTTTGTTCTCTCGTTCAAAACTTCTTCAAACAAAAGATAAAAATCTTCTATTCCGATAATGAGGCGAATTCATTGCCCTACACTCTTTTCTTGCCTTGCATGGTATTTCTCATCACACTTCCCCTCCTCATACGCCTGAACACAATGGTGTGTCGGAGCGCCGACATCGACACATCGTTGAAACTAGCCTCTCCCTCCTTAGCTACTCGTTGATCATTGGTCGTTTGCCCTCACCACTGCAATTTATCTCATCAACCGCCTCCCAACGTCCAATCTTCAAAATGAGTCACCTTACTCCCGTCTTCTTCTTAAACAACCTGATTATCACTCTCTCAAAAGCTTTGGTTGTCTTTGCTTCCCTTGGCTCCGCCCATACAATTCGCACAAACTTGAACCTAAATCTATTACTTGTGTGTTTGTTGGTTATTCTATCACTCAACATACATACAAGTGCCTTGACCCTGCCACTCAGCGTCTCTACATTTCACGCCATGTCAAATTCATAGACACGGTTTTTCCCTATCAAAAACTGAGTCCTTGTGTGTCCTCCTCTCCCTTGCCTATTGAAGAATGGACCACCCTACCTATTCCCCTCACAAATTCGCCGCCAGCTTCAACTCCACAAAATGAAATTCTGCAATTATCACCACCTCCTTCACCATCTTTTGGGTCCAGTTCAGCTATCCCATCCAATCTTGACCTCTCTTCTGGCTCCCTTTCTACCTCTCAAACGGCCCACCAAAGTTTGCCCTCGCACGCGACCTCACGAGCCTGTGGCAGCCCGTCGCCCCTTTCCCATAACCCTAATTCTATAAACCCTAATTCTACAAACCCTAATCCTACAAACCCTAATTCTCCGAACCTCGATTCTTCACCCAACCCTAGTCAAGCCGCCACCCCAAACAGTGCCACACCTCCTCCCTCACCTCCTCCCTCGGCATTATTACACACTCTAAAACCGATATAACCAAACCCATACAAAAACTTAATCTCCACTCTCACCTTGCCTCCCCTACTGAACCAAAAACCATAACTCAAGCACTTAAAGACTCGGATTGGTGTGCTGCCATGCAGGCTGAGTTTGATGCCCTCTGTTCAAACCAAACTTGGGATCTTGTTCCACCGTCTTCCACTGTCAATCTTGTCGAGTGCAAATGGGTGTTTTGAATCAAGTATAATGTTGATGGTTCTCTTGATCGATATAAAGCTCGCCTTGTGGCAAAAGGTTTTCATCAAAGGCCAGGTTGTGATTATGATGAAACCTTCAGTCCTGTTGTTAAACCTGTTATAGTTCGAGTTATTCTTGCTTTGGCTATCTCTCAAGGTTGGGTTTTGAAGTAACTGGACGTTAACAATGCGTTCCTTCAGGGCACTCTGCATGAAGATGTGTTTATGATTCAACCGCCGGGCTTTGTAGATAAGAGTCGTCCTCATCACGTCTGTAAACTCAAAAAGGCTTTGTATGGACTAAAACAAGCTCCTCGGGCTTGGTATACTGAGCTTCGGACTTATCTTGTTAATCTTGGCTTTCGCTCATCTACTTCTGATTCATCTCTTTTTATTTTTCGGGGTGCTACGCATACTATCTATCTCCTTTTATTTATGAAGCTGCTAATTCATATATCTGTCATTTGCATGTTATGATTTTTGTCGTGACATCATTCACACAATAATAATCAAGGCCTTAGTGCCCACACACATCTCAATTAAGTAGTAAAAAACAAATCGAAAAAGATAAAGAGTCCATCCCTCTTAATCTGTTATGTCGTCAGCACGTGCATCACACATTTTGGTTTCGTATACGGTATCGCACATCGTCGTCAACCACTCAACGAACCTCTACCAATTTCTGTGGAGGGAATCTTTTGTCCGCCTTTACATTTAATCCCTAATAAAAACAACACTTGAAAAAATCTCCGGCCAACATTCTAGAGAGATCGCATGCCCTGGTCCCTTTCATATTTTTTACACGGTGTCACAAATCGAAAATTTGCCCCATTTAAGTTGACCTAGGAATGACGAAGAATGATATATAGGTTCATCTAGTGTAGTTAATAATTCTATCAATGAGTTTCTAATCCAAATATGGTAAATGAAACTTACAAAAATCAATTAAATAATAAAATTTAAATAGTTAACGAACCCCAATCAGAGCTATGAATCCTATGATGGTACAAGTATGTAAGAAAAAACTATTTTTGTTTCTGTATGGTCTGGTTTTTGTAAAATGAAGGTCAGCGGAGCTTATTCCGTTAGACACCTCAAAGTTTTTTTTTAATACGTAGTAGTTTGTTGATTTTGGATGGGCTTTTCACATTTGCTCCTTCACGCCATCAAAGCTTTATTTCTTTGCTTGGTCATTTACTCATTTGTACCATATGAGGGGCCAAATCAATTTACTTATTGATTTTGGTAACCTTTTATTTTTTCTCATATAGGAACTAACTATGTTATAAATAAACTCTTAACCAAAATTTATCATTATTTTTAGTTTATTATGCATAATCTACCCTAATACATTATAAAGCAGAACCCAAATCTATTGTAAAATTTACGCCACGTGGCATTTTTTAATAAATTAATGTGAAATTATATTTTAATAAATTTTGTAACAATTTATAGTATACTTGCTATATATACTAAATAGATAACATGTTTATACAATTTTTATGTATACAATTTTCTATCTATGGATTATGTATTAGTGTATTACAATGAATAACATAAATTCCTATGAGATGATATTTTCCATGTTAACTAAATAGATAACATGTTTATATAATTTTTATATACATAAATTCCTATAAGATGATATTTTCCATATTAGCTTAATATTTTTATCTCTTAACAAGATTTAGGGTCTTAATATATTTTTTTCTATCTTTTAACAAGGCTTGAGCTCCAAGTATATAATTTATATCTATATAATGATATAATTTTAAATAATAAATTTTGTTATGTTGATATATTTTTTTTACTTTGAGAAAAAGATATAATTTTATGTTGATGACTAAGATTATATGTAAATGTCAAAAAATAAATAAAAATTCGAATATTAATTTTAATTAATAAAATTAGTTTTTCATTATCTTTTTATGCATTCATATTACAGATTTTTTTAAATCAAAGTTTGATAAAAAAAAATAGAAAAAATTACATATCTGGATGAATACTTGCTTAAATTGAATTTTCATAAAGATTTACATTGCGTTTTTCTTAATTTCCTTTTTATTTTATTTATGTAAATATAGAATTTTTTTTTATCTAGCCCCACCTTCTCAGATAAAAAAAAAAAATCTAGCCCCAGCTTACATTTAAATTTTTTTATCTCTATGTTTTTTTGTAATTTAATATGGATGATAGGTTGATTAATACATTAAATTTTGTAAATTTTCATATACATTAATTTGCTTTATATTTTATTTATTCGTTATGTAAATTTAGTATGGAAAACAACTTTATAAATGGATTGAATTTTGCAAAATAATACATAGATAATTTTCTCTATTTTTATCTCTTAAATCAAGGACAATGTTCTCTTCTATATTAATCTTTATATTGTATTTTTCATATTTACAAACATTCTTATTATTATATAGTAAAAGATAAGAGCCCTAATATATAATTTTAATAAATTAACTTTAAAAAAATATTTTAATAAATTATATTATGCTTTGTAGATAACCTATCCTAATTATTATTAGCTTTATAAAAAAAATTAAGTAATTATACATATTAGTGTCTAAAAAAAAAGAAAATATTTTTTAAAAAGATTCAATAAAAAGTAAAATCAATATTTTAATAATTTCAATCTAAATTTGGACAAGATCTCCACAAATAATGGAAAAATATTTAAAAATATATTCAATTAAAATATGGAGTACAATCTAAAAATAATAACTTTTCTATTGCATAATTTATTATGATATTATATAAATATATTTAGTATTTTAAATTAATATCGTAAAATTGTATAATTTTTAGTAAAATTATCCCGTGAATATCACGGGACTTCAACTAGTACAGTATATAATTGTAATTAATTCTTTCGTATTTCAATTTTTGTATTCACATTTAATCGTCGTAAGAAATCAAAGCCTGGGCAAAAGGGTCTAGAAGGTCCCTAAATTTCATATTGGGATGTATTCAAGTATGTATTGAGATTTGGTGTAAAAAGCTGTTTACTTGTAATAAACTCCAAGTGTTGAATGAGAAGAGCGCGAAAAAATTTATTAAAAAAGAGAGAAAAATTACATGACCGATTTTTTAATTATGCACATATTTTTCGAATAAAAATGGACACAAGGGACACATATAAGAAATGCATCAAAATTGATTTTTTTGTGAATTAAAGTTGATTTTATGTGCATTAAAATTGTCCGAATGTGCATCAAAACTAGTTGCATAGATATATGTTTATACATCAAAACTAGTAGCATATGTATCAAAACAAATCGTATGTGTATAAAAAAAACTAGAAAGTGTATATTGTTTATGTGTGTATCAAAATTGGCAGGATGTGTATCAAACCCGACCAAATGTGCATCAAAACTATGTGCATAAATATATGTTTGTGCGTCAACTAACCATACGTGTATCAAAATAAATAGAAAATACATCTTATTTAATTTATGTATGTGCATCTAATCTAATGGTATGTGTATAAAAACTACCTAAGTATAGGCGAAATTCTATCCACGTCTCCATTCATGCACATGACTAATTAAGTTGAAAAATAAAAATAAGTTCAAAATCAATTGACAATGTTCATAAAAAATCGATGCACATTCAACTAGGTTTGATATTATTTTGATGCACGTCTAATGTAAAACTCATGCACAAACAACATAGGTTAAGCCTTCCCAAAAACTAACCTACCTAATACATTATAAAATAGAAACCATGTTTGTTGAAAAATTGCACCACGTGGTATTTTTAAATAAAATAATGTTACATCATTTTTTAATAATAAATATTATAATTACTTGCATCATTCTTTCTATATATCCAATTTTTTTTATAAGATAATAACTTGATCTATATGTTGTTTTATTTTAGGCATATCTTTTTTATCTTATAACAAGATTTGGGATGCAAGTATATAATTTTTTTTATCTATATGTTAATAATAATTTGATCGAGTAATATTTTTTATATTAATTTTATGCATAATATTTTTTTTATCTTTTAACAAGACTCGTGCCTGTGGTGGGTTAACACATGGGCGGACTTACATGGTGCCCAGTGGGGGCTGTAGCCCCCACTGGAATTTTGAATTTTTTTTTTTTAAAAATATAGTAAAAAAATTAGGTTATTTGTTAAAAATTACTACCTCCGTTTCATAATTTAGAGGCTTTTAATCTTTAAATGAATTTTCAAAATATAAGTCCATTTTTAATTAATTAATAATACTAAAACTTGCCAAAAATAACGTTTAATTAATGTATTTCTAGTTTCAATGTACTTATAAATACTAAAAAATGTCACCCATTGGGTGATATTATATGATTTAATCTCATATTAATTTTGTACACAAAAAAACAAAATCTCATCAATTCCACTTTAAGCTTGTCTTAATATATGTGCAAAGTTCTAAAAATCCCTAAATTGCGAAACAAAGGGAGTAGTTTATTTGGTAAAAAAAAAGCAGATTAATTTTTTTTATATATAAAATATGTTAAAATGTTTTTTTATACTTAAAAATACAAAATATTATGAAAAAATATAAATTTTTTATACATATTATATATACAAAAATATATATTTTATAAAAAATACAAAAAAATAATTCTGGCTTCGCCAGGAATTTAGCCCCCACTGGCTCAAATTCCTGGCTACGCCACTGTTAACACAGGGTTAATGTTTTGCCATAATATTGAATAATTTTTAGTAAAATTATCTCCATGAGTATCACGGGGATTCAACTACTTTTTTAATAAACATAAAATAATTTGGGCTCATGCTATTTTTCTACTTTTAATGAAAGTATCTTTAGCTCGTGATCCTTCTCCTTCACATATTGAGCAAGGAATTAAATTTTTCTTAATTTCGGTACTTGCGTATAAATTTCACATAAAAGGTCCTAACCGATAAAAGTGAATCAAGAATCTCATCCGCCATTTGTGCATAACATTTTCCGTATATATAAGACATTAATACCTGCTCAACCAATAGTCTCAGGTCGGCCCTTTTGACTAGACTGTGAAAGAGAGGGAAAAGTAGTCCTCACGGTAAACAATCATGGCGGATTCCGTCTCCTGCACCCTCCTTCTCCTCCTCACCATCTCTTCAATAGCCATCGCATCGTCCTCTTCGAGCTTCTCCGAAGAAAATCCCATCAGACTGGTCTCCGATGGTCTACATGAGATTGAATCGTCAGTCCTCCAAGCAATTGGCCACACTCGTCACGCTTTCTCCTTTGCCCGATATATCCATAGGTTCCTGCAAGATTTCCATCTCTTCTCTCATCGGATCTTCTCTTTTTCTGTACTAATTTTGAGTTCTGATCTGTTATTTTGCTGTAGGTTTGGAAAGAGGTATGAGACCGTGGAAGAGACGAAGCTGAGATTTGAGGTGTACAAGGAGAACCTGAAGTTGATTCGAGCAACTAACAAGAAGGAATTACCTTACCGTCTTGGCCTCAACAGTAAGTCAACCACTCTTTTTCTTTGTCGTGTGTAGTTATTTGATTGGTTGAGTTCGTGATCATATAAACTGTCGGTGTCTGCTGCTTTGCATTTCCTAAAATGAATTATCAGCTTCTGTTTAGCCCATATATGATCAAAATCCACTATTGGCTATGGAAAATTGACAAATTGATGGACAAAGTAGAAATCAGAGGAGGCTCTTGATGTTGACATTAATTTTACAAGCATAAAAGTTGAATTAGATGGTCAATCAGTATGCAATAGACAAAAGTGGGAAAAAAAAAACCTCCACCGGAGGAGTTGTAGTCGATCAAAGATTAAAAGGAAAAATGCCTAAACGAGAGTCCAATAAAAAGTTGAACCTTGCTCGATAGAATTTTAAAAAACGCACTTTTTGTTCCACTCCTTCTGTACTGGAAAATGTGAATTTTCTGGTATAATTGGACTGTTGATACAGTGGTGGTAAATTAATTGACACAATGGATATCTATGAATGTATATAAGTTGTTAGAAATGTTGCTGATATTTTTTCATTAATTGATTTGCTCAACCTTTTGAGTCAGACTTTGCTGATTGGACATGGGAAGAGTTTCAGAGGCACAGGCTGGGAGCTGCCCAAAACTGCTCAGCTACCCTGAAGGGCAACCACAAGCTGACTAATGAAGCCCTTCCTGAATCGGTATATAACAAGCTGCTTTTAACTACCTTTATCCGTTCACTTTAATTCATTGTAGTTGCTTATGAAGTGAAGTTGCAAACAATAGAATACTTTCAATCAAATCCCAAATCTTATTCAGTGACATGTTAGCTTTTCATTGTCCTTTACTGCTAGTATGATTAGGTATTTGAGTAATTCTCTTAGGAATTGTATTACTGTCAGCAGAATTAGGATTGCTAGATCAAGATATTAGTTAAGGCTTTAGCTTTTAGTCGAAATCTCGACAATAAGCTTTGGATGAAATGCAATTGAATTGTTAAAAATAATTGGCTCTTTTTGTGTCAATTTGTTCAATATCATGTGTAAGTTAAAAAATCTTTGTAATATTATCATGCATCGATTTGGCCAAGTAATTTGGTCATAATGAGATTATTTTTCACTATAAATAACAGTTGAAGCCGTTCTATTTTCCGAAAAAACAATGTTGAAGCCCTGGGAACTGAGACCAAGGACAAACAAAAGTAAAGATGAGGAGGCCTATCATATTAAGAGAAACTCTTACTTCCACTGAAATTCTAATGATGAAACCTCGCATTTAATATAGAAATTTAATAATTGTTTGCAGTTCATATACATTGTAAGCTATAATGAAAAACTTATAAATAGTTACAATTTTAAATGTTCTTTTTGGTGGATATGCAGAAAGACTGGAGGGATGAGGGGATAGTAAGTGCAGTGAAAAATCAAGGTCATTGTGGCTCCTGCTGGACATTCAGGTTTGTTATTAATAAATTCATAGTATGATCAACAAAAATTAAACTTTTCCTATGATCATTCTTCTCCTGCCACCTAACTACCTCTTGTATTTCCCATTTTTCAGATAACGACCTTTTTTTCATTGATAATTTACCACTTTTGATGATTTCCCGATAGTTGATTGCTAAATTTATACTCCAATTTCCATTTAACCATCAGTAGTTTTTAACTTTTCACTTAATCCTAGAGTAGCTATAAATTAAGACCATTGAATCGGTACTATAATTATTATAATGTCTTTTTTTTTCCAATTTGAAACTCTTTCTAAAAATTTTGGACTTATTTTATGGTTTATTATATGCTATTATTATTTTCATGAGTTGGTTGTTTTTCTTGTAAATAGTGATTGAGCTGTGAAAATATTTATATTAATGGTAATTAAAATACAAAAAAAGTTGAAGGAGTACATAAAAGAAATAAATTTATTAAAAAAAGGAGTGGTTTTATGCAAATAAAAATTTGTTTATATCATCTGATTTTGGGAAATATGAGTATTGGTGAATGAAACTAGTAATTATTGCATGTCAACATGTATGTTTTGGAAACTTGGCACAAAAGAGTATCACTAATATCACCTCTGTGCAAAATAATGTATCCAGGAAAGTCAAATTCTAACATTTCCAATTATCTATATTTTGTTTTCCCTCTCTATATTCATTTTTTGTTGTTGTTTAGAACATGTAGATTAAAGTCGCCACTTGTGTAGTAAAATGGGAGATGCCTTAGCTATTTTAATACTTTATTAGCTAATTTATGAGTAGATGGAAAAAATAGTTGCAGAGATACGAAATTGAGGTGTTATTTTTGTAGGATGATATAGATGTCACCTTACTCATTTAGTTTACCCTATCTGATAACCAGCCTGGGTGAAAGCACAATGTCTAAGTGCATGCTACAACTGAGTTAAGAGCATCTATGAATCACAGGGATGATAAATTGTGCAACTTTTGTTTATAGGTAAACACTACCTATATTTAAAATTACAAATCAAGTTAAAGGTGTGCACTGTTTGTATTTATCTATCTACATTATTGGGGCTAACCGTGTTCGATCAACTAGGAATTTAGTCAATCATGATTGATGAGACATGTAAAACATTAAATTAGACATAAACATATCTTAATAAATTAACAAAAGCAATAGAAAGAAGACCTTTACACTGTCAAATAATCCAAATGTGCATGACTAGCTTCAAAATTTTCATCATAGAAAAGGTATGTAATGTTGTCATTATGATTACGTTAAAGTTATTATTATTATTATTAATGTTTGGTCTTGACTATTAATGAAATTATGAAATAAGGGACATGAAACTTTTTCATTTTTTTTGCTAGACTTAACTTGTGTATGCATACATGAACTGTATACATACATATGTACTTATGGGTGTTTACAAACACATACATACATACATGTTATATATGTTTATGTGAATGTAAATGGGTGATTGCTTCTTCCTACTAAATCATCACTCAAGCATGAATTTCTTTTTGCAGTACAACAGGATCACTAGAGGCTGCTTATGCACAGGCATATGGGAAAAATATCTCTTTATCTGAGCAGCAGCTTGTGGATTGTGCCAGAGCATTTAACAACTATGGCTGCAATGGTGGCTTACCATCTCAAGCTTTTCAGTACATCAAATATAATGGAGGTCTCGATACTGAGGAAGCTTATCCTTACACCGCAAAGGATGGAGAGTGCAAATTTTCATCTGCAAATGTTGGCATTCAAGTTGTCGATTCTGTGAACATTACTCAAGTGAGTCTTCTTATATTTCCTTGTACTTTTGACCTCTCCTGACTGTTGATATTGGGTTTACAATAGGGTTGATGGAATAAACTGAGTGCTCAGAATCTGAGAATTGAAGCAACAATTCCAATGAAATGGATGAATTA
Source organism: Fallopia convolvulus (assembly GCA_964016875.1). Lineage (NCBI taxonomy): Eukaryota > Viridiplantae > Streptophyta > Magnoliopsida > Caryophyllales > Polygonaceae > Fallopia > Fallopia convolvulus. The sequence goes on from OZ024718.1 coordinate 15,699,618, forward strand.
TAAAGGAAGGATGTGTTTGCAATCAGAAAAAAAAAAACTAAAGAAGGAAAATGAAAGTGAGATAGACAGCTAGAATGATAAATAAATAAACTGTGCTCACAGAAGAACTGACAACTTTTCTGAGCCTAAACCTTTTACATGTACAAAAGAAGAAGAAGAGAAAACATCTCCTGAAACAGTTTCGTCACAAACATTCATGTCATTTTATCCTGTTGCAAACCAGAAAGCAGAACTCTTGCTCTGGTATACGCCCTACGTGTGCTCCTTTGCTTAGCTGCTTGCTATTTGATATTCTTCTGCTACCTTTTCCATGGCAAATCTGGTATACTGAAGATTATTCTTGTTCTAAAACCTGTCTGGCTTACCTGTGGCGCTCTATTACTGTAATGATTATACTATGATGTACTTTGATGGACTGATTTGTATTGGCTGTAACATTTGATGAATGCAAGTATGGTCCCTTCACTTGTCACTTTACAATAAAGCATCTGCCTTATGGGGAAAATATATATAAAAACATACATTTTGCATAAAACTTTTGCCTTATTGGGATAATTGCAGGGTTCTGAAGATGAATTGAAGCATGCTGTTGCTTATGTCCGACCTGTCAGTGTCGCATTTGAGGTCGTTTCTGGATTCCGATTCTACAAGGAAGGAGTGTACACTAGTGATACTTGTGGAAGTACTTCTATGGTGAGTACTTGGAAATGCACCATTCTCAATATTAGAAAACGGGGCCTGCAGATATATGCAGACTGCCTCTTATCATTATTAGTTCGGTATACATCTTGGCAAATAAAAGTTTACATTCTGAGAACTATGTATGTTGGCTGATCATCTTTTTGTCATCCTTTGATCTATTTCATTCGAGCACTAACAAATGGACATTGATTGAGCTTGAGCAATCAGAACAACAACAACAATAAAAAAAAATTACCACTTTTAGCATTGCAGATAACTTTCTGCTCTCAAAACAGTGCAATAAAAAACGGGGCTTCTGTTTCACAAGAAACTATTACCAGCTTCTGTTATGGCTGCTTGTGTACTTTTATTTTTTTTCTGATGCATTCCTCTTCTCTTTGGCAGGATGTAAACCATGCTGTGCTGGCCGTTGGATATGGAGTGGAAAATGGAAAGTCATATTGGCTCATCAAGAACTCATGGGGAAATGATTGGGGTGACAGTGGTTACTTCAAGATGGAGATGGGGAAAAACATGTGTGGTAAGCTTATTTGCATATATTTTGACGAATTCATAATGAAGTTGGGAAGTTAAAAATCTCCGGAATTTCCTAGCAATACTCATTAACTGATTGTAACCAACACATTGCAGGAGTCGCAACCTGTGCGTCATATCCAGTCATTGCTTAAAAATTGAAACCGTTGTCTGATGGAATTGCTGCATTTGTGGAATCAGTGGAGTCAAGACCTTGCCTGCAATGTACTAGTTCTGTTTAGCACTAGTTATTGAACCAAATCTGTCCAAGATAGTTGCTTGCTGGTTGTATAAAATAAGTCCCGAGGACATGGAAACGGTCGATCTCGATGTGTGCAACAGAAATAACTATTGAACTTTAAGACAATCATTTAACGTTATTGGCACACTTTTTTCTTCTCTCTTTCGGAAAAGAAAAGTGATTTGTGGTCCAAAAAGAGCTAGAACTCAAAAGAGAGTATATAACCGGGCAAACTATAAACTTGTGTAAATAGAAAACCAATGAGAACTGTGGGATGGGGTGAATAAAGCACCAATAAACGCCGTGTGTCACTGGGAGATAGTAGCAGAGTTGATCTAATAGGCCGCGTAAGCCCGTTCTCTCCAATGTGCTTGGAAGTCTCATAGCACAACATAGACACATAGTATAAGCTATAATGTGATATAAAATTGTGAAAGTCAGTGGTCATAAACGGGGGTTGTGCATAGGGTTGTTAAACTTAACCCGATCCGAGAAACCAACTCGACTCACTCAACTCTGAGTCTCCAAACCCGACACAACACCAGAAAAAAACCGAAAAAGCGTATACCCGAAATTGGTTTGACCTGAACCGATTTGACCCGAACTAATAAAAAGTCCGAACCCGAGATTAATTGAACCTGATTATATCAAAATGGACTAGCCTGATTCAACCCGATACCCTATGCTATCCAACCCGAAATCATTCGAAAATTTGAAGTTACCCGACGAAATCATTTGAAAATCCGAAGTTACCCGACCAGAAACCATTCAAAAATTTGTAGTTACCCGATATGAAATCATTTGAAAATCCGAAGTTACCCGACCCGAAATCATCCAAAAATCCAAAGTTATCTGACTCGAAATCATTCGAAAGATACATATGTTTTTAAAATATTAATAATAATAATATTTATTATGATTACGTTTTTGAATATTAATATTACATTAAATATTTAGACCCTAAACTAATTAAACTACAAAAATCATCATTCGATATATGGTCTCAATCGAAATTCGGCTCACCCAAAATCCGATTAAGCCGAAATCCGATTAACCCGAAATCTGACTCACTCAAAATCTGACAAACCCGAAACCCGATTTATCTAAAATCTAGTTGGACCAAAAACTGAATTACTAAACTGAAATTGACCCAAAACCCGAATTTGCCTGATTACTTGAGCACTCGACTCGAAATGGTCCAATCCGATTTGACCCAATTGTCAAAATATCCAAACTTGACCCGGATCTGAACTTACCCAAACTCGAACCTGAACTGAACCCAACCCGACCACCTGATTGACTCCCCTAGTTGTGCACATGTAAACTTAATACATGAGCCTAGGAAGATTCCATCCTAAAACCATTAATAGGAGTAACACAGGTTTACAAAGTAGACTTGTTTAATCCCAATTTTCAAATATGGGAAGAGTATTCTCAATAAAATTGGCAAACAAGTTACTTCACGCCAGCATAAGATCTAATCAAAATCCTTTATCTCAAATTAGTGTTTCAAATTATATGCACTTCATGATATGATATTAAACATGAGCATACTATATTTTTTATTATAAAGTACTCAAACTTTACGATATGGGACAAAAATTTGAAACACGGTAGGGGTAAAGGATTTGAAAGGCATAAGATTATTATGCTCTTTTAATTTGTCTTGAAGTTATTGTTGGAGCAGTTTTCGGAATTGTTATGTTTTGAATAATGGAATGACGTTCCCTCTACCGGTTTTGATGATAACAAAAGCTATTAGGAACGAACAAGTTTATTTAAGTATTTCAAGGGGTCTAAATGTTTCACTAGAACTGCAAAGAAGTTACAAAACAAAGTGCATGGAATTGTCCATCTAAAGAAGATTGTCTTATGCATCAAGAAAACAAGGGTATAAAAAGTAAATAAGACAGAATGTCTTGCGCATCAAGAAAATAGGGGTATGGATGTAAATTATGTTCTTGGCAAGGACATAGAAGTATCATAGGGTTTCATTTTGATGTCCTAAGAGATTTTGAGACCAAGAGCAATTCAGAGGAAGCAAAGGGTGTCGACGGCGAGTGTGCGATCTCGACAATGAGAGGTGATTCCGGTGTTGAGGGAACTGCAACAGAGATCGCTGGGAAAGGCTTAGTTCTATTGCCTTGATTAATTTGGTTCGCTTATGAACTAAGTTGATAGACTCGTTAATGTTGCTAGGAATTTGGTGATTGCTAGTAACAAAGAAGTTCGAGTTCTGCCGTTATAATTGAGGAACAAACTAATAAGATAAGTAGATCATTTAAAATCCTCCAAGGAGGTATAGGTTTGCCCACTTAACTAGTTGGTTAACATGGAGTTCTTCTATAAGGAATTGTGTTCTATTGTTTGTCTTTGCTACTTACGTTGTATATTCCACTGCCTAGTTCCTTAACTCTTAGTAATACATAATGATCCAACAATTATAAACACTTTTGCAAGAAGAAAAATAAAATACAGTACTTGGACTACATAAGATTATTGGTAGAATGCATATACAAACACCTCACCTTTGACCAATTAGTCACTTTAACACCTCACATTTGAAAATGTTCGATTGAGTACCTAAACTTACACATTGTGACCTATTAAACACTCATGCTATCATATTGGGACCTATTAAACACTCGTGCGATCATATTTGTTGGGAGTGTAAAACACTCGCGCGTACATGGAAAAAATGGATGACACATCAGTATCACTATCATTTAATTGCCACATAGGCTTTAATTTTTTTAAATAAATTTTTGCTTATGTATTTCTCATTTATGCTTTAATAATCTTTTGAATTTTCCTCTTTATTTATTACCACATTAATTCTGGGAGAGAGAATTTGGGGATTTTTTTGGGGATTTTCTTAGATCTAGATCTCATATTTGGATTCATGGAGAAAGAATTTAGGGCAGAGATCTTCACCGCCGACATATGACGAACGACGGACTCGGGAGAAATCTTCACCGCCTTCATTTTCAAAGGTGTTCAATAGGTCACAATGTGTAAGTTTAGGTACTCAATCGAACATTTTCAAAGGTTAGGTGTTAAAGTGACCAACTGGTCAAAAGTGAGGTGTCTGTATATGTATTTTGCCTAAGATTATTATGGACTATGCAAAGTATGTAAGAAGACAAATAAACACTTTTGTTTATGCAAAAAGGCCCAAGTGAAGTGCAAAGGCAGTGTTTATCTAGTAACACAATAGACGGTGTTAATATTGGATTTTGAGGTTAAAGGAGGGAATTAAGGAGTTTTTGTTTGAATTTTCGGAATGAACAAATGGCACAAGGGTATGGTGGAAGGTAAGGGCTAAAAGGGGGCATTGTCTTAGGTAATGGTCATGCCTCTGCTGTAGACAAGCCAGGCATGATTAAAGATTCCGGTTCCCATGGCGGAGCTCTGGGGCGTTTTCAACGGGCTTAGACTTGCTTGGAATAAAGGATTCTGAAATGTGTGTTTTGAAGCGGACTCTTCTCTTACGATTAAGTTACTTTAGAAACTGCCTTGTCCGACTCACCCTCTCTTTGGCATGGTGTTGCAATGCCAAGGCTTTCTCAAATGGGATTGGAATGCTCGTTGCTCTCATGTCTCCAGGGAAGCGAATTGTCTCGTCGACTCCCTTGCTAGTGTTGCCTTTTATTTTCTGCTTAGTTTTCATTTTCTTGTTAAGCCACCTGTGTGCTCCGCTTCTTTGTTGTTTGAAGATGTGCGGGGTAGAATTTTTTTCTCCACCTCGTTTGTTGTTAGTTTTCTTTTTTTAATAAATTCTCGAAAGGCATCATCTTTTGTACCAAAAAAATATGCTTGTTTTATTTTATAAAACTAAACCGTTCTCAAGCATTTTTTTTACAATTTTTGAATTATTAAGAAGTATCATATGACAATCAGAGATTATGACAAATATAATGCAATTAACAAAAACAAAATTTAAATATTTTTTTAGTGAAAATAGTGGGATAGTGAGGATATGTCTAATATTAATAAGGTCATATGTCACAATTTTTAACAGAGGTCGATTTTCTTTTATATTGTAATTGTTTTCACACAATTTTTTGGGCACTAGTCTAGGTTTGCACACTTTTTCTTATGTGTGTACAAATCTAGTTTGCACGCATTTTTTAAGGGTACAAATCATATTTGTACATAACTTTAAGTGTGCAAATCCAAGTTGCATATCGAGAGCATACATGGCATACAATTTACGAAAGTCGAACAAAAACCTATACAAATATCAAACGTGCCATGTAATGCCAACTACATAACTTGCCTTCGTGTGTCTTTCATTGCCACTTGACATTATTCTAGCAATTAGAGTTTAAAGGACTTTAGGTGTAAAGTAAGGTTAGAGAGAATAGGAAAGAGAAAAGCAAAGGGAAAAAGTGAAATTTGGCTAATTTTCTAATTTTTCATAATTTAAAAGTTGCAAAATAGTTTTTTTGTGTTGTATAACATGGGATTTTATATATAAAAAATGAAATTGAGATTGAGTTCCTCCTCCTCCAAGTCTTTAATTTCAAGAGAGCTCAAAGACCCAAAATAAGTTTTAGAATCTAATTGCAAAGCATAATCTAGTAACAAATCTAAGTAGAGAATGTAACTCCAAGGAATAAAGAGACTATGGACCAAGTCCTCATTCCAACAACCAGTCGTCCAATCAATGAGATCAATAACGCGAAGATCTTCCTGTCCACCATTAAAGTTACCAAGCACTTTGAAAGAAAAAGGTCGTTGAATCCATCTGTCAGACCAAACCTTTAGATTGTAGCCATTACCAACTTGCTAATACGCTCCTTCCAAGATAACCTTCCTGGCCTCGATTATGCTACGCCACGAATAACTAGGCCGATGCCCTACCTTAGCCTCAAAGAAAGAATGATGAGGAAAATATTTGGCCTTTAAAAGTCTCCCTAACAGAGAATTGGGATTATGAAACAGCCTCCATCCTTGCTTGGCCACGATTGCCATATTGAAAGCTTCCAAATCCCTAAATCCTAGCCCTCCTTAGTCTTTTGCTTGACACATTCGGGCCCAACTCAGCCAATGCATATTAGATTTTGAGCCCGACTCTCCCCAATAGAAATTATTCATCATTTGTTCCATTTCGCGGAACGTTTCAGTCGGGGTCTTGCAACAAGACATTGCATAAAGCGGCATGGATTGGATAACAGACTTAATGAGCACCTCCTTGCCCGCCCTGGATAACGTCTTAGCATTCCATGACCTCAATTTCTTCCACATTCTCTCTTTTATCTGACCAAATATCACTTTCCTAGACCGTCCAATCATTGTGGGAAGTCCTAAGTATCTCTCGTGTTTCTCAACTTCACGCACATCTAGAACTTCTTGTATATCCGCTCTCCTCTATTCATTGACATTTCCACTAAAAGATAACTCAGATTTTGCAAAATTGACTTGTTGTCCCGACTCTGCTCCATAGGCATGGAGGATAGATACAATTTCGGTCGCTGGTTGACAAGTAGCTTCCGCAAAACGATGCTATCATCGGCAAAGAACAAATTGGAGACTATCGGCGCCGTTCTAGCTATACGAACCCCATTGAGCCTACCAGCCCTCTCACTCTCTCGAATGAAGGCCAACAACACTTCCACACATAAAAGGAATAAATACGTGGAGATAGGGTCGCCTTGCCATAAACCCCGAGAAGGTGTAAAAGGAAGTGACAAACGGCCATCCATTAAAACAGCAAACGAAACTGTGCTCACACATTTCATAACCAGCCGGGTTCACTGATCACAGAAACCAAGGTGCTTCATCATCCGTTCCAAGAATGACCACTCGACTCGGTCATACGCCTTTTTTATATCCAACTTGAGAGCCAAGTAACCTCGCTTTCCATTCCTCCTCGTCTTGATGTGATGGAATATCTCAAAAGCCGAGAGAACATTATCGGTGATCAACCGCCCCGGAACAAAAGCACTTTGCGACATGGACACAACTTTGCTCAAAACTCCTTTTAATCTGTTTGCTATCACCTTTGAAATCACCTTATACAAAACGTTACATAAACTAATAGGATGAAGGCCCTTCATACGGTTAGGATTAGTAACTTTTGGAATAAGTGATATAAAAGTATGATTAAAATCGGATGGAATAGGAGCTTCGTGACGAATATCAAGACAAAAGGAAATGATCTCCAGTCCGACAATATGCCAGTGTTTTTGATAAAACAAAGCTGACATACCATCGGGGCCCAGAGATTTTGTAGGATGTATTGAAAAAAGGGCTAAGTGTACCTCTTCACCGGTGAACGGACGAGTGAGCTCGGAATTGTCCAAATCCGTCAATAGAGGCGAGATTCCTTAAGGAGCCATAGAAGAGAGGGTGCTAAGATCAGATTGGAATAAATTTGTAAAGTATTCAACTACCACTCTTATCTTATTAACCGAACTTCTCCATTCTACCCCTCCTTCGTCAACCAGCTTTTGAATTTTATTACTCCTCCTCCTACCATTCGCCTTAAGATGGAAAAACGTAGAATTTCGGTCACCCAGGACAGCTCGTTAACCTTTGCTCGCTGGAGCCATAAGAGTTCTTCTTTTTCCATAAGATCCTTTTCTTCTTCCTCTAAAGCTTTTCGACGCCCTACCCAATCACCACACATTCCCCTCTTTTGCAACTCTCATAGTGACTCACGCACTTCTTTCAGTTTCAAAAGGATATTCCCAAACGCCAACTTGTTCCAGTCTTGAAGTGCTTCCGCACACTTTGATAACTTTCCCAAAGTATCATCTGCATTATTAGAGGCACTCGGATTTGACCAAACATTCTCCATCACCCCCTGACAGCCCTCATGCTTCAACCACATGGCTTTAAAACGAAACGGCCGACGACCTTTAACTTCCTCCATATCCGCCTCTTCCATTCTAAAACACTCCAACAAGATCGGCAAATGATCCGAGCCTTCCCGATCAAGATGCCTAACACGCCCCCTTGAAACGCTCAAACTATGATTCATTTGCCATGCCCAAATCCAAACGTTCGTGAATGAAGTCATCGCCAACTCTTCCGTTGTCCCATGTAAACCTCGACCCCGAGTTTTCTAATTTTGGCTAATTTTTCATAATTTAAAAGTTGCAAACTAGTTTTTTGGTGTTGCATAACATGAGCTTTTAGATATAAAAAAATGAAATTGAGATTGAGTTCCTCCTCCTCCAAGTCTTTAATTTCAAGAGAGCTCAAAGACCCAAAATAAGTTTAAGAATCTAATTGCAAAGCATAATCTAATAACAAATCTAAGTAGAGAATGCAACTCCAAGGATAGATTGAAGATGAATGGAAAATAAACTAAAATAAAGCATCGTCTTAATTAAAGGGAGGTTATGATCAGACAAAAGTTGGTATTACATCTACTATTTATATGAGCCACAAATAGTAGGATTTAATTGTTTAAGTTTAGGATGAGAGGACAACATGATTATGTTAGATAACACGACTAAGTGGCTAACCCATGTTGAAAACATAACATGGATATCTTGAAGCCAAAGAGTGACATGGTTTTTTAATCCAACATAGACAACCCATGTTTGTCACTATTGGTGAAATTTTCAACTAATGATGAGATATGAGTGTTATTTACTTACTCCTCCATTTCACAATAGTTGTTCATATAGACTATTTTTCTTGTTTCACAATAGTTGTTCGTATAAGAAAATTTTCCACTTATACCCCTAATAATTACACCACATTAATTATATACACTTTTTCCAAAACAACTTTTAAGAGTATAAAGTATCTTTTAATATGGGTGATTTTGGAATAATTTTTTTCCCTTAATATATGTGCAAATTTGTCTAAGAACATCTATTTTGAAACGGAGGGAGTATTTAATAACAATCAAGTCATAGGTCTCAAAAGCTCTTTTGCAAGGCCCAAAATGACAAGATGTTAGGGGAGATGACCCCAACTACCGATCCTAGCATATAATTCCAATGGAATTCCATACTAAAACCAATTAATAATAGAAAGAATATCCCATACCCTTAAATACCAATATGTTATCTCTTAACTTTCCAATGTAGATTTACAATTGAACCGCAATAATATACGCCTTATTTGCAAATTTCTCATAAACTTGAACGGCGGATCCACCCTACTATGGTTAGACTAGATATAAATTCTTCGGTTTAAAAAGTGGACTGCAATTCGGGAAAGTATTGGATTGTGGATGAGACGAACCCAACTGGGTTTAGACCGAATTATGAGGAAAATTTTGCATTATTTTATGCTAAACCGTGTTTGTGTGGGTATTGGTAGTGTTCTAAAAAACGCTAGGCGCACCCTAGGCGGAGAGGGGGGCTGTCTAGTGCCTAGGCATCCTAAACGGTCTCTTAGACGGTCTCTTAAACAGACTAAAAAACTAGACGGACTAGGAACTCCCAACGCTAGGCAGGACCTAGACGGAAGCAGACAATGATTTTTTTGGCGGTTCGTTTGCGCACTCTCAATTTTGTGTTGCGCACTCCGATATGGGCGGATTTCAAACCCGCACAAAAAATGGTATAAATTATGGACGAGTTTCAAACCCGTACAAGAAAATGACACAAAATATAGGTGAATTTCAAACCCACATAAAAAATCCTTATATTTATGGGCGGGTTTAGGATCCGAACGGGGCAAAATTTCACCGATTTTTGTTTGTGGAAACTTGTAAGTAAGCAGGGAGTGAGTTTTTAGATTGTCTTTGAACACAAAATTCATGCGACATTTCTAATCCATTCTCAAAGTCGCAGGAGGTCAATGCGCTATCACTGCCCACTTCCGACCAAGCCGATCACCGCACTCAATTCATGTCAACTGATCGAAACTCTTCGGTTCCGACCACCTCTCCTGAAGATAACATGTACGGTTTCTCTCATTCAAATGCTTTTGCGTTTCAGTTTTCTTCAGTATGTGCTCATGGATCGAGTTCTCTTTAGGTCTAAGATCACCGATTTGGCGTCTCTAACGTGCTTAGAATTAGAATTGGAATTGGAATTGGGGAGGAAAATATGCCCCAAGCAACTATGAAGTCCTAGTTTATAAAAATTTAGGGTACATTTTATCTTTACAAATTGCTCTTAGTACCTGATATTTCGGTCTCATACTATCTTAGGCAGATTTGGCTGAATTTTCCCAAATATGCGGGAACAATTTTGCGGTGATGCAATCAGTTCCTATTTTCTTAGTATTACTGTTGTCTATTGCTCTCTCTCTCTCTAATTTGATGAACAATCTTTTCTTCTTGTAATAGATGTACTAGAAGTCTAGGACTTTTGCTTGTTTGTTTCCTCATCTTGTTATTTCTAGCTTAGATTGTACCATTATAGTGGTCGGTTAGTTCATTTTATTTGTGCTTCTTGATTTATCGTTCTCCCGCTTGGGTCCTAGGGATGTACGAATACGTTTGCAATGTTGCTTTTTCGCCACGCCTCAGTTTAGTGAATTTTTAATCCGGAACCTATTGCTGAAAATGGTATGTAAGAGCAGAAGTGATTATTCAGGAGTTGCTAATAAAACTATTGGCTTGATTTATTGTGATGCTATCTTTGAACACGATTTTCTTACAACTTCTGATACATGTTCATTATAGAATCATCTAAGAGCACACTCGATTTTTTAAACAAGCTAAAGACACTCCATAGTATAACTTCTAATCCACTCTGATTAACCTTTTGCTAATAGCTCAAAGTCAAACTGGCATTTGTATTCAACATCCAAATTAATGTCCTTTTCCATTTCTGTCTGAGGGATGTCCTTGTGCATATAAGATCCCCTTAATACATATAGGGCGATGCCTATTGACATGAAGACTGAAACAGATTAGGTACTGCAGGACCAAATGGGTTCATGATAAGCAGGGTCACTCATAAATTGAAGCTACATCTTGGTTCATCCTGATAAACTTCAGAAAGTAAGGATAGAAAACTAGAAGTTTTGGGACATTGTAGCTCCAGCTTTACTACCCGAATTCTTGTTTGTCGGGTGAAATTTTTTATCTTCTGATCTACTTCTATATCTTTATTGTATTGTTGAACTATTGTGTAATTAAATATGTGTAATTTGAGTCATTAAATTTTATGCTGTTACCCTCAGATTTCTGGATATACTAAATGAGGCACCATTAGCTCGTCATCGGAAGCGCACAAAGATATATGGAAGTATATTCTACTGCTTTTTGTTGGCAAGTATTAATCTGGTTTTATGTGAAAAATATTCTACTGCCTTTTTGATATCATTTTTACGCGGAAATCTTCCATGTAGAACCAAATTTCTTACTTTCATTGCTTTCCAGGCAGGATATGTGATTGTAGCTATAGGAGCTCCATGGATTCTTCATCCTATTAAGACATGGATCTCACCTTTGCTTTGCAGCTGCAATGTTGTTCTTTTATTGGTTACAGGTTTGTGCCACTTTAGGCTTTTGCTTCCTCAATGCAGCGCATATACTATCAATTCTTGATGGTACTGGCAACTGTTTTCTAATTTGATCCTCTATACACTTGATTTTAGAAAGAATGTGTCTAGGACCAACCAGGTGGAGGAGCAATGCTATGTTTTGGAAATTTCTCAAATATTTAATTTACCTATTTGGATTGTTTTGATATAAACCTTTGAATTCTGTTTGATGCATGAAATTGATCCGATGATTGAATCCAGTGCCATGATAGATATGACGTCTAACAAATATGTATATAATTTTTTTTCCGATGTTTAATGGGCCATTTTCATACAATTTTCTGCTAAATTTAATGTTTGGGGAAAAAAAATTTAATACTAGTATTTTAAATCCTTACAATGATGAACATTTGTCAATTGAGTAAGCTCCTGTAGTCAGTTTTGTCCACCTTGTGCAATGTTAGATTGTATCCACCTCTATTTTTCTTTTTCAAATTTTAGATTTTGTTCAAGTCCCAGCTCCAGGATCCAAAAGTTCCCCTTTTCAAGTAAATCTCATTGATAAAATTGACCGCAGAGTGCCTTCTATGGAAGCTGATCCAGATTTGTTTCCCAATACCAGCATAGATTTATATAGTCCCCCTGTGTGGTATAATGACAAATTCCTGTAGTCAGTCTTGTCCACCTTGTGCAATGTTAGATTGTATCCACCTCTATTTTTATTTTTCAAAATTTAGATTTTGTTCTAGTCCCAGCTACATTTGCTAGTTATCTCCAGGATCCAAAAGTTCCCCTTTTCAAGTAAAACTCATTGATAAAATTGACCGCAGAGTGCCTTCTATGGAAGCTGATCCAGATTTGTTTTCCAATACCAGCATAGATTTATATAGTCCCCCCTGTGTGGTATAATGACAAATTCTAAGCATAGATTTCCAGAAAAAATTGGCAGTCTTCATTCTTGATGGCTACTACGTGGGTCCATGGGTTTTGTTTAGTACAATAACAAATTCCAAGCTTAATTTGCTCCAAAGTTTTTGCTTGATCTCATCACCTCCCATGATAGACAGTTGGAATTTGCTTTAATTAAGACTTCAGACCAGACACCTTGAGAAAGTTTATGAATGCTCCATAATTCTATCAACAGATTTCTCATTTGCTTTGTAAAGTAGCATTAATTCATTTTCAAAGGTGAGATTATTTATTCCTAATCCACTATTTTCATATTCTCTTTCTTTCTGTTTATTTCCAGGAATTTTTCAGCAGTATTTGGTCTATCAAGTCCAGAAGATACGTTTACAGGTCTAGCCTTAATGTTATAATATATTTATTCTCCTTGAAGTTAGATGTTATGTATGCTTACAAATTTGATCCTTACCGTGTCAAGAATAAAACAATTTATTTGGTTTTCTTCTTTATTCTGTTACGTGCAAATATTTTGACCTATTTAGTTATGGTGATCAATGGAAATGGGAATAAAATATTGTTTACATTTCTAGAACAATAAAGAAAAAAGTGATTTAAAGGTGACTCAAGTGTTTAAACTTTGAAGTGATGTACTTGCTTACTGGCAGCATTGCTTTACCTTTTTATTATGAGCATTTCATTCCATGGTTAATGTTACATTGTATTTTTGGTTTGCATGGTAATTCTTTAACTCTTTTAGTGCATTTTGATGGGCTAAAACATGGCGGGGAACATTTTTGTCTAGTAGGTTGAAGTCTCAAAGTTTTTGTTCTGCCTGCAAATTCTTAAAACTTGATAATAAATGAATTAATATATAAAATGCTCCAAGTAAAAGAAAAATAAATTTCATTCCAAATAGAGTTGTTTTAATCTTAGTCTAAAATATGACTAGTTTCAGTTTTCAATGGCAAAACTTTGGACTGCTGGGTAAAAATAAAGCTCGAATTTTGGTGCATTGGAGTTAAATTCCCACTCTCTTCTTCTTGTATACTTTTTTTTGCATAGAAAGTTGCTTATACATAGCTTGACATAAATCATGGTGACATTGCTTCAGGTCTGAATGGAGTATATTTAAATATTGGCATAAAAGAATGATCTAAAAGTTCGCTTCTTAATCATAAGTCTTAATAATAATGCTTCCCTTTCCTAATTTTATAACATAATCTTGTTTGAATTTGTAACCTGGTAAAAGATGGTAAATGTACTAATATAAGTATTGCTGTCTTTATTCATCATATTTGGTATTTTATTTAATACTATTTTTTGATAACTTTTCCTATAAAATATCTTTGCAAATTTAGTTGGGTGATGCATTAGTTGGCCATATTACTATCTAATAAACAATATTCATTTTGAAAATTTGTAGGGTTACTATATTTTCAGTCAGAAGTTGAAGCATATTGTGCGCTTACCTTTTGCTACAGTTTCATATGGTATGTGATGGTATTTCCCTCTTATTACATGAGATTACTCATGTTATTTTTTATGATTTTGAGCAATTAATTATAGGATATTGGTTACTATTTGAACCTCCAGTATGTAGGATACATAGTAAAAGTTTTATGGCACTGATAAATGCATTTGTTATGGGTTCATTGACCTGTCATTTCTTGGGAAACCTGAGTCTTGGTCTACTTCATCTGGATCTAATGGTTAGCTTAAGATGGTTAATGGGAGATGAAATATATCCAATGAGTATAATCAACCTGCTAATGTGACTTCTGAATATAATTGTGCAAGTCTTGCTTCAATTAATATTATTTCACTGACCATTACTAGTTTGATCTGTCAGTTTTGATGCAAACAAACTAGTTCATTTTGTTACATATTTTTTAACAAGTTACCTCTTTTCTGTTGTTTATCTTTATCCAGTATCCATGCTGGTTTCCTATATATCACTTAATAGTTTTATAAAAAATTAGATAGTACTTAGGTATGTATATACATGGTTGTGGCTTCTACTAGTTCTTTCAGAATTTCAGAGCAACATATTAAAATGTTTCTTAATATGCTAGGTACGGCTGCAATGCTTCTGCTTATGGTCTGGAAGCCAAATATCAGCTTTCTTTCCCTCACTGCACTACTTAGGTATGTATATATATGGTTGTGTTTGCCCTTCCAAACTCATGTCTTCTACAGCCATCTTATCCTGCTTTTTATGGTCTTTAATATCTGTGGGATGGTTTTTTCTTGAGCCACCAATCAAATGAAAGTCTTGACTTTGAGGATTGAAGAAGATGTTGATCAAAAGGATTAATGATTTAGCAATACTGGTTTGATGCCAAAAAAAATCTCAGAAATAATTTGCACTCATCTATAAGGGTTAGAAGTAAAAGTAAAAAGACTAAAAAGTGTCATAAATGAGAAACACATGTACTTCCTGTTTTTTAGTTGTAGGATTTTGTTGTTTGAGGTTTTTGATTTTAAAGGTGGGTTAGTCCTGGTATTTTGGCCAAATATTTTTAGTTAATGTATCTGGTTAAAGGGAGATAATGGAAGGACGTTGAGTGGAAGAATGTCTTTTCTACCCACTCCCAAAGGTATTCGCCTTGAGTAATAGTTAAGGGGTTTTATGAAGAAATTAAGCAAGTTGTAGTAGCAAGGTAGAAGACTAAATATAAGCTCCTAAAATAATGCTTATTTCTGTGACTTGAATTGTCAAGCTACTATTGTTGAGACTGTTTAGTAAAACATGTTATCAAATACTTCCTCTTGTTTTCAAAAGTGCTCATATCATCCGAAGCTAACAACAATATATTTGAATAACTCTAAATCGCTATGTTTTGGAAGCTTCTTTCACATCGGCTGTGACAATTTTATAGTATGTAATTCTTGTTAATAAGTAGTTCGTCAAGAGTCAAGAGTCAGGATCTCAGTGCTATGGATGGTATTAGAGTGGACTTTAGGCTAGAAGTATACGCTTAGAGGGAAGAAGCACATTAGCTTTCTATGCGAATCATGTTATATGACCGAAAATTTAGCAAGGTTGTACCTATTGTTTGAGTTTGGTGTTGTGTATTTATTATAAACATTGAGGAGTACTGCCTATCAACTAGAGCTCTTCCTTTCGGTTCTCACTTAGAACAAATTGCAAACCTTATAAATGTTGATCTCATCCTTAATTAATCCACTGAGTTAAAGGAAATGGAAACTAGTTACCACACTTGCTATGAAGAAGGATGGAATATTTTGTGTGAAATTTTTTGGAAAACATGATCATTTGTTCCATTAGCAAGAATTGTTCCTTTTAGATCTCATTCAGAACAAAATGTGAACCTTAAATATGTTATCAAACTGAACAATAATATTTCAGAACATTATTGCGTTGATGCATCCTCGATTAATCCATCGAGTGAAAGGAAATTCAAAATAGTAACCACATGTAGGGCGAAGAAAGATGGAGCATTTTGTTTAAAAATATTTGGAAAAACGTGATTATTTTGTTGCATCCTTGATTTCTCATGAGTAAATGGAATTCATTCAAAGTATTAACTACATAGGGTGCAGAAAGATGGGCTATTTCGTAATAAAAGTGTCTACCTACTTGTTAGAACATCTTTTTTAAATATGGTCCCAGGAGACAACAGCTTGTATTGACTTCTACGTTTTCTTTGTCTTCTTTTTTAGTAATTTTCGAACTCTAATTATCCATAAATCTGATGCAATAGTAAGTTATAGTATCTTATAACATATTACTATGTAGAGTTGATACTTATTGAACCACGATATAAAGGAATTGACCTTGGACATGGATCTGTCGTTTGACTATTATTGTTTACTTTGCAATTTATCCTTGTTTTTTCTATGTTGTCTTTGTTTCTTGTTAGATAAATGCTTGTAGCGTGTAACATTGGCCTTGCAATGCTTTTGTGGCTTATTTCTTGTTTTACTGGTAATATATGCAGGATAGTTATGGTGGTTGAAGTCATAATTGCAGGTTCCTTCATGGCTGCCTATATTAGTAATGCTCAATCTCTCCCCTTGATAAACAATTTACTCAGTTCAAAAGAAATATTCTATTTTTTGTTTGTGAAAAGAATAAAAATTAATGTTAGGCAAGTAAAAAACATTGTCTCGAGCATGCAATTACTTAGTAGTACCCAACAATAGTTTGAAAATGTATTCATTCTCCTAGATTGATTAAAACTTTCATGTTCATGATGTTAATGAATTGGTTGTAGATTAAATGCGTCTAGGTGGAACAACATGAATCAACAAGAAATTACCAACCCAATCCGCATTAAGTCTGATGCACTTGGTACTAAAAAATATATCTAGATGTTATCAAAATTTGACTGGCATGGACCCAGACCGACACTGTATCCAATTGATCGATAATTAAGCTGAACCAAACCCTATTCTTATCTAAAATGGCCTGAATCTGAAACCAAACCCAACTCCAAACCTAAGCTAAAATATTTGGTTAAAAAAATGACCACTAATCCTCAAATTTATCATGACAAATATGCGAGTCATGTTATATCACCAAAAGTTTAGGCATGCTAAATATGATGTGACATGGAGGAAAGAAGATACAAAAGTTCTTACAATCACAGGAATTGGTCTTTAAGGGTTTTTTTTTTCAAAATTTTACTCATTTAAGAATGAGACAAACAAAGAAAGTGCATTCCTTCAGTTTTTTCAGGACAAGATATGATGAGGTTTCAGGAAAATGGTAAGAAAATTTATTACAGGCTTGTGGTCAGATTATATGTCATTTCAATTCTTAGTATGATCAGCTAGATGTACCATAATCATACGTATGAAGCAATAACTAACCTCTTCACTTGATTCCAATCTTTCATTTGCGACTGGGAAGCCTGTTTCCTTGAAAAGTATTTAGGAGTGCTTTTGGAACATAGATTTATTGAATTCTTCAATCTTTGGAATGCCAATTTTCAAAAATGATTATCTTAGGAAGTGGTGGGCTTAACGAAATTATCTCTTTCTTTACTAATAGGTTTTGTCCACCAGTACAACTCATTAAATTCTCATCCTGATGTTTTGAAGTCATTATATTCTCCTCTCCAGGCCTCCAGCCCTCTGGAAGAATTAAGGTGAATTCATTTAGTAGTAGTTTCAATGATGAAAAGAGGTTTCAAATCGAGTGTAGGACAGTGATTACCAACGTATATGGTCTTTCTGTATCCGTTGAAACAGGTATTATGATGGGGGTCGGCTTTCAGACCAGCAAATGGCTCTGCTGCAATATCAGCGGGAGAATCTTCATTTTTTGAGTGAGGAGGTACTTGGTGGAGTAAATATGATGAAGGCTATTCATGCATCAGTTCAACTTCTCTAGCTTAAACATTTAAATATTCTTTCATCTTCTATTTAATTAAATGTACTTGCTCATTTATAAATCAAATACCTACTGTAGATCCTGAGGCTGCAAGAATGTTTGAGCAAGTATGAAAGGTCTGATGATGGAAGTACTCCTCAGGTTATGATAACTGATTTATAAGTTCTCTTGCAATCATTGTGCATGTCTCTGTTTGATCACTATATTGATGTGGACATGATATATAATTGCCACCAGGCATATCCCACTCTGTTTTCTGTAAAAAAATAATTGTTGAGCAAATAAAAAGAATGATATGTAGCAGTGGGTTTGCTTTTTAAAGAAAAAGAAAATGAAAAGACATTAGTCAAACACAAATAATAAGCTTCATGCTGCAATAATTAGTTAAAATTTGGCACTCTCTGAAAGTACATCTGTTACATCCACGATGCTAAAGTTGGTTAATTGTTGGGTCAAGGCAGCGTATAAAAATTTATAGGGCATTCATCTTTCTATTTTCTCTCTTTCCAATATATATGCATTAATTTCATTTTTTACTACATGAGTTTTTTTCTTCTGAAGTAATGTTTGTTTAATCCAGGAGATGGATAGTCAAAGTTCATTTTTTGTATTTTTAGCACCCTAAAACTAAAGGTAAAAAACTCAAAATTAGCAATTGGATTCATGTAACTTAATTACTTTTAACTCTTAAATCTTGGAAGACAGGTTGGGAATCATTATTTGATTTGTGTTGTGAAATTAGAACCTATGTCTAATCAACTGGTTTTGTCATCTTTGATTGCACTTTTAACATGTAGAAAAATACTTGTATAACTTCGTTAAAGCTTTTACAAGGTATTCAGTATTGCTAGCTACTTTAGCAGGTTGATCTAGCCCATCTATTAGCAGCTCGTGATCAGGAACTCCGTACGCTTTCTGCTGAGGTAAGACATGCATGCCTTTGATATGGCTATTTTAATGGTGAAAATCCTGGACAATAAAGATCTCATTCTGTTCCGAGTTCTTTTCCTCTTCCCATTTACAAAAATATTCAATTGAAACTGAAAAATTATCATTCTATGACAGATGGATCAGCTTCAATCTGAGCTGCGGCTTGCTCGATCCTTAATTGCCGAGAAAAACCATGAGATTCAGCGTGTTCGCACAGCAAACAATCAGGTGTGTTCATGCATAGCACAGTAACCCTGTCACTATTTGATGATGTTACTCATGCAGGGGCCTTAATGTGTATCTCGAAAAATATGAAACATGTGTAGCCATAGAACTTTGGAACAGTATATTCATCCTTGCAGATGGAAATGGGGTGTTACACTTTCATCTCACTTGGTATAAATACTCCCTTTGAGAGTGGGATCATAAGAATTAACTGTCAGATATTACAGAGTGTGATTTATTAAGATAGGAATACCTTTATCTCGTGAAGTAACTTTGGAGGTGAAGCTGGGGTCTAAAGCATGCATAGGTGGTTGATAGAGTAACATGGTAGAAATCGTTTTAGATAATTATTGATTGTAATGATTAGTAATGGAGCTCCAAATTTGGTCAAGTCTTCACCTTCTATTTTTAACCACAACCTTCAGCCTTTTCAAATGCTATGGCTCTATTTTGCTTTCATATGAATTTTGACAAAGTCGTGTCATTTCCAAATTCAATTATGTCTCCTGAAATTTTACAAGTTACTTACTAAGATATGGATTGATAGAGCAGTTCCTGGATTTTATTAAGTTCATAAGATGACAAGGGGGGAAACTATTATTTTCCAGACAACGTATACCTTTCCCCTCCTTTTCTTTATCTTCATAAAGTCATTTCATTATCTTTATCATAGCCGTTCTTGCAGCTTGAATCTGCCAAAGAAATCTGCAAACAATTAGAGGACTGGGAGAGAATTACAGAGTTACAATAACTTTCTTAGTAATGAATACAGATTACTATTGGTTAGAGATTGAAATTTGCATATGGGCCCTTATTTGTGGCTAAAGGTAGAGCAGTTGAAAATTGTATTTTTCGGAAAGTATAGAGATAGCTAACTGCGAATGTCAATGATGAAGTATTGGGGAGGAATATGAGATATAAATTTGCAAGACTTCAGGTTGTAACTGGATGTCACATTATTATTTTGGCAATATGAATTGAACTGATTAGGCTAATCTAAAGTTGTATTCTATGAATATCTTTTATCTGAAAACCAATTATGAAACCGAGTATTGAAGGATGAAAGATTGCTCTGATAGATGTATAAATCTATAAGAATCTATATACAGTATGCTATTTACATAGAAAGGGAAGGCAGTTAAGGGTCCATATGACTGGGAGGATCTTTCTGTTAGGGTTGTGACGGGAATTGTTAGGGTAACTGAGGAGTGAGACTTAGACCATACCATAATTATGGTACTAGGCGTTCTAGCGATCTATCTAGGAATCTATCATTTTGTAATAGGCTTTTGCCTACCAGTTTCGGGGGTAAACTCTAGAAGGATTCATCCTCCGTAGGCATTATGTTCTCTGTTTTGTGTGGGTTTTGTGCTTTTTTTTTTGTGGACTCCCGATTTCACCTCTTATTACACTCTTTGAGTTAGTATTATAAACTTGAAAATAATTTCCCGATTTGATGATTTAATTTTCGCTATCATTATGTCATTGAGAAGAAGATTAAAAAATCATCAAAAAGTGAACTTGTTAATTGGGTAGGTAGTGAGATTCAGGTTCAAGTACTCTTCTGGTTTTGGATCAATAATAGATTTGTTAGTTTTGAATTTAGAAAGTTATATTTTCATTTATCACGTATTGGAGGCATAGATGAAGACATCACGTATCGGATACAGAGAGGTTGGCAGAAGTGGCGAGCGGCGTCTGGGGTTCTGTGTGATAAGAAAGTACCGCTTAAGCTAAAAGGAAAGTTTTACAGAACAGTGATCAGACCAACCATCCTCTACGGGGCAGAGTGTTGGCCCACCACGAAAGCTCAAGAACAGAGGTTAATGGTAGCAGAGATGAGAATGCTAAGGTGGATGAGTGGGCACACGCTACTAGACAAAATCAGAAACGAAGTGATTAGAAGCAGAGTGGGAGTAGCCAGTATAAGAGATAAACTGCGAGAATCCAGATTGCGTTGGTTTGGACATGTTCAGAGGCGGGGACCTGCTGAGCCAGTTCGTAGGTGTGAGAGCTTGGTTTTAGGAGACATACGTAGAGGGAGAGGACGACCGAAGAAATGTTGGAAGGACAGTATAAGGCAAGATGTCAGCGAATTGGAGATTTCGACAGATCTTGCAGTGTGTAGGGATAGCTGGAGGGAGAAGATTCGAGTAGCGGACAACTAGGCACCGGAACGGACCGATCCACCGGGGCCTTGAGGCTTCGACGCTTTTGTTTTGGTTCTATGTTTTTGTTTCTGTTTTGCTTCGTTTCCTTTCGCCTCGGTTTTACTTTGCCTTTCCCTTGCCTTTTATGTGCTTTTTGGGTTTTATGTGCTCTGTGGTCTTGTCAGGTCTATTGGTCGCTCCCCCGTCGCTTTAAGCCAGGGGTGTCCCCATCTTGACCCCCCAGATTTCCCGTAAGGGAAGATCCACTGGGTTATTGTTGTTGTTGTTGTATATTTTCATTTATCAAGTGTGGATTGCTTGCTTATCAATCAATGGATTATGTATCAAAATGTTTGATCCATTCTATCTTTTTTTTTTATGCTGCTTTTGTGACTGTTCTACTTCCTGCTGCAGTATATTGAAGAGAACGAGCGACTAAGAGCAATACTAAGCGAGTGGAGTACCAGAGCAGCAAAGGTAATTCCTGAGTGTCAACTAAAATTTCTTTATTCTCCACTTCTGTATATTTTTGTTTGTATGAATTAGTTTTGCTGAAATATTTCCTGCAACTGTCTGCGTATCAGCTTGAAAGAGCCTTGGAGGCAGAAAGGCTATCAAATCTTGAGCTACAGAAGAAAATACAAGCACCGAGAAACATAACAATTGAATCAGCTGAGCCAAGTGAGCCACACTCAGCTTGAGTCTCAATTCTCGACTTTCTGTTTGTATCACAAACCAGTATATTCCAACACTACAACTCCGAATGTAAATTATCAGTCGGTTGATGAAAATATTTACCATCGGGCCCATCCCTTTTCTATGCTGCCTTACATATAATATTGTGCTATGCAGGGAATCTTAATGAATGGAAGAAAACATTACATTTACATGGGTCAGCTTCAGGGTGAAGTATTGCTTGTTTTGTCTCATATATGGAAATTTTGACTTCATCCGAATGTGTTTTTAATAGTCCTGCCAAAAGTCTAAGGAGATCCATATTCCAATAGTTTCAAGCGTGACTCTACGTGCATGTTTGGGCTCGGATATATATGTACATATATTTTAGTTGAATCATACTGGTGGGAAGGTATTTTTATGTTTTAACTATATATTAATATCCCTTAAAACACATTGGGTTGCTAGATCAATCTTGAATGGAATAATGGTTAGTTGGCGTTTATAATAGTCCTACCAAAAGTCTAAGGCCTCAATATGTTGTGATTAATTTCTTACGGGTACACAGAATATGTGCTTTCCTGCATAAAAAAGTGATGTTCAGCTTTGCCTGCAGCTCAAGATATCCTCTTTACAACCAAACAAACCAACCCTGTACAGGGCTTACAAGAAAAGAACCCAAACTCCAAATTCCTTGTATAAATTAAATCAAACCCTTCTTACTGCATGCATTCCAATCTCATTAAAAAAGAATTTGAAGATGGCTAACAACTCGATGAAACCAGCAGCGTCCTTGCTATTGGTCCTCAACTTGTGCATGTACGCCATAATCCTGGGGATTGGGGGATGGGCGATGAACCGAGCAATCAACCACGGCTTCATCGTAGGTCCTGATTTGCAGCTTCCAGCACACTTCTCGCCAATCTTCTTCCCGATGGGGAACGCGGCGACAGGCTTCTTTGTGGTGTTTTCTCTCCTAGCAGGAGTCGTTGGCGTTGCTTCTTGCGTTACGGGGCTCAACCACATCCAGTCATGGAGCCGGGATAGTACGCCAGCCGCCTTCTCTTCTGCAGCCATTGCCTGGTGCCTCACTGTCCTGGCCATGGGGTTCGGTTGCAAGGAAATCCAGCTTATGGGTAGGAATGCCAGTCTGGTAAGATTATATTATATTTGACAGGAAATCAATATCAATATGCAGAATGTATACATACATCTTAATTAATTTCCTCTGAGCTCAGCATCTTGAATTGATGTGGTTTTCGTTGCAGAGAACAATGGAAGCATTCAGCATAATCCTCTCCGCCACACAGCTTCTCTACGCTGCAGCAGTTTACGGCTCCATGTGACCAACTCACAACCCATGCATCAAACTGATCGAGCTAGCCTCTCTTATGTACTCTGCAAGCGCCAATACTTTTCTCTATTTCACATTTTCATTGATTCATGAATCTCGTAAACAATAAAGACACTCAGCTTGAGTCTCAATTCTCAACTTTCTGCTTGTATCACAAACCAATATATTCCAACACTACAACACCGAATGTAAATTCTCAGTCGGTTGATGAAAATAATTCTTGGTTACCGTCATACCATCCGGTCCATCCCTTTTCTCTGCTGCCTTACATATAATCTTGTGCTTCAGGGGTGAAGTATTGCTTGTTTCGTCTCATATATGGATATTTTGACTTCATCCGAATGTCTTTTTATTCTTAAAGGTGGAAGAGTAGCACTTTAATAAACATCTTATTATAATTATACTTTATGTTTATAATGTGATTTGGTAGAAAGGTCTAGGAAAGGGTTTAGTGTTCACATAGTACAAATTTTTATTCAAGTGATGACATTCTTCTGTCATACAAATGTAGTGTCAAATGTTTGAGTAGATAAAAAGACTTGTAGGGTCAAAGGTTCAAAGGCTCCGTTCGGCACTTCAAGCCTGATATGAGTTGATGTTGATGCTGATGCTGATTCGGTGATTGATGCTGATTTTACTAGTTGATTTTAGGGGTTGAAATTATTAGTTTATTTTTATAAAAAAATATGTAGATGTTCGGTAGGTAGAGTTGATTGAGACTGATTTTATAAAAAGATGATGTAAAATTATCAAAAAGGGTATATTTATAAATTTGGAGGAAGATAGGTATAGCAATATCCACATTTTAGAGAATTTCTTAAATTAAATTTGGAGGGCATTCCAAGGAAAAAAACTCATCAGGCTGAATAAGCTCCATAGGGGTAGTTGATTTTTTGCCCAACATTTCAACTCCCATAAACTCATATAAGCTCATGTAAGTTCCTTCAACTCCCAAGGCCGAACACCATGTCAGTACTTTATTTTTTTTAACTTAAAGCCTAATAAGGCTCCATAAGGCTAATATAAACACCGCCGAACGGAGCCAAAATCTTACAAAACTGATGACTAGAATATCAGTCATTAAAAAAGGCGGTTTACTTCCAAATTTGTATTTGTGTTGCGCACTCCTATATGGGTGGGTTCGTAACCATCATACGAAAAACCGGATTTTGGAAAAACTATGAACAGATTTAGAACCCGTACAAAAATTAACATCCGGTTCGACAAAAAAATTTGTCTTCCTAGGCGGGTAAATTGCCAAACCCGCACAATCGAACCGGGTTTTTTTTTTAATAATGGACAGTTTTCGGATCCGCAAAAAAAAATGCAGATGCTAAACCCGCACACAGATTGGAGTGCGCATCAGAGAAAAAACAGAGTGCGCAAAATTTTGGCACAATAAAAACTTCCAACTAAATTTTCAATTACAGGTGCAAACACAACCTAAATAGTAAATAGGTCATACAGGATAATCAGTTTATAAAACACACTTGACCAAAATTGACCTTGCCGTTTTATCGAGCCTCTCTCTACCCACTGATGAAACAAAAACTAAAACACAAGTCCTAATTGGCATGGACTCAATACTGATAACAAAATGTTCAAAAATTGTACTCAGATTTTCTGGAGTCTAGTCAGGACCTTCAGAGGGGCGTTACACTCTTTATCTCATCCAAGAACAAGCAACCAAACACATCGTTAAAGAAGTCCCGACCTTTAATTTCTCTGCCGTCCCCCAAAATAGATGCCATGTCATACGTGCACGCCCTAGTGCAGTCTGGACAATACGTCACCTGAATCACAGAACGACAATGGTGTCACTCAGACTTGCATTTCCTAGAAAACGATTACCAATTTAATTCTATTAAGATAACAGGCAGGCGTACCTCCAGCAACTTTGGATGGAAAGATGAATCCAGCATAACATCAACCCCATAAATGGCCCTAGATTTCGGGCTATGCATTTCAGGGTGAACCCCAACTGCTGCCTCAAATACTGATCGAATCATGCTTCTGATTCTTTCATGGATATCCAACCATTTGACTGCAGCAAGAGAGTACATCAGATGGGTTTTTTTTAACTTCAAATTGACAATGTGTAAAACTGATAATCGGAAAACCTTTACCATGATTTTCCAGCTCAAACTCCTGTACGAACTCTGATGTATTGATGTGATTCAGTTTGCCACGGTAATTCTGAAAGAAAAATCATAATGAAACTAACATTTGAAACTTTTGAGTGATATTTCTCAATCAAGACAAGTGACCTAGAAATTTATATGAAATATGTGACGTGCTCGTATAAGATTCATACCATAACAGGGAAATGAGTCTCGTACTCATATAAGCTGCGTTTGTCCAAGGTATACTGATTATTCGACAGTCGTACCTGAAAGTAAGAAATGGCTTCAGCAAAGCAAGATAAAAATGGCACAAAGTAAAGTAGAAATAAAAATCATGGTAGGAATTGTTATTTAACATGGTATTTACCCAGAAGACATCCGAAAGAAATAGATCCATGGGAGCCAAACTACGAACAAGTACTATGTAACGTAGATCAAACTTCTTTCCTCTGAACAATGCAGGGCATTCAATATACTTTTGACATATCTTTGGACCAGTCTCCATGAGACGAATAATAGCAGACAAATTGTTGGTGATTGTTGTATCAATAGTTCGTGCCATATTCCAAGGTTTCAATATCCACAAGTTGTCAAGCCCATCTCTCTCACGCACATAATAGTCTCCAATCAGCTCGGTTAGATGCTTTTCAAGATCATAAGTTGACTGGAACCACTGAGGAGATCCATATGCCTGTCAAGAGAGATGAAACGGTGGGGCAGTGAAAAAAAACCCTAAATGAAGGTACAACTCTGCTATATGTTTGTTTATTACACATGTTTTATTCAACTTACCTTTTGAATAGTTTCTGCCAAATGATGCTTCATTACAATGCAAGCCTCATAAGGAAACTGGTTAATATATTGGTCATCTGTAATTCCAACAGCTTTTTTGGTCTCCTCATCCACCTGCATGCTAGTCCATACAATATCTGCTTCTTTTGGGTCATTTGCTGCACAAGTGGATAACCAGTAAAACAATTAACTAAGAGACGAGTAAAGAGAAACTTATAGATGGAACAGTTTAATCAAGAAGAAAGTTGTATTCATTCTCAAAGAACTACATCAACTGCAGCCCACATCCGTAAGAGAAAATTTTGCTCAGTTGAATAAATGGAATAGAAAACTCATGGAGCAGAGGAAATCAGATATGGTGGTATATTTCATTAATAGCAACAAAATTATTCATTAATGAAGCACTTGGCAGTTAAACAATGGATTAATTTTGAAATAAAGTCTGTTAAAGAGAACAAATAATGTCATTTTATTGATCAAGACAAAAAAAATCTAAGAGATAATATGTATAGAATGCATAAGATATTCATGTGGGAAGACAGAAGACATACTAGTTGAAAATTCAGGACGTGTCAAAAATTCCTGCACATATGGTAAATCTGTGTAAACACGCAGAGGATTTTCATTTCCACGAGATATACTAGGCACCTCTGACATTGTCACTGGTGATGAAGTTACACATGTTGGTTTCAAATCCTGTATACGTCTCTCGTAGGCCTGAAAAACGTCACACCAAGTTCACAAAACTGATTGCTCACACTGCATAGACAACTATCGGCAACCATGTGTACCTTTAAAAAGTAATTTTCCGGTGTGTGGAACCAAGCTGTTAATCTAGCAGAGCGTTGTTTATCCTCTCCAATACCCAACAAAAAGTCACGAAAGCACTCATCACCCTGGTGAACATCTTGAGTTGGCCAGAAAATAGAGAAGCTGACAAATGACAATTTAGTTAGCAATTGGATTAATCCTTTCTTATTTTTCCTTTTCTGTGTGCGTGTGTGTGTGTGTGTGAGAGAGAGAGAGAGAAAGAGAGAGAGTACTTTTCATTACAAAACCAATAAACCGGAAAAAGATGGGTCATTTTGTGAAACTTTATCACCGACTTTTATTTCTCGTTTCTGTGAAATATTTCCGAATGAGAGACAGAGAGGGAGGGGGGTTGGAGATTTGAACTAAAAAGCCATAGAAATGCCATTTTCAATTACATATTTGTCCTCTTTCCAGTAGAAGTGACAAGTCTACATTAGAAAAGCCATTGTCAACATAGTGAACTAAAAAGGACAAATACGTAATTAGGAACGGGGAAAATGTGCACACCTAAGAAGAACATGAAAAATGCATAAAGTTCAAAAGTTACGACTCAGATCAAATACAAGATGCAGTCCATCTGTTAAAATTCTAAACATAGAAAATGAAAATGCATTTAACATGGAAAACAAGTAAAAAGATTCCTTGAGTGAAACCTGACAGCTGATGACAAGTTTCCATCTGGCATGTAAAGGAAAGGTGATACTCTGAAATTTGGCTCGTCACTATGTCGTAAAGCTGAACCTAGCTCATCCATAACATACCTGAAAGATACTCAAGAAAGACATAAATTTCCTGGAGAGCAATTACAGTTTTAAATTTTAATCAACAGATTATCCAAACGTTCTATTGCCAAAGTTTCCATCATTTGACTCCTTGAATGAAATGTCATCTAAGCATGTAAGCCATTAAGCTTGCATTAGGTATCTTTACTCTATAAATAAGTTGAGAAAATTGCAAAAAGGACTCTTTTAAGTGTCAAGTAGTTACCATACAGAAGTTTCGTCAATCTTTTCTTCATCAGCAAGTCTGTAATTCATTAAGAATAACCACATTGCATTAAGAACACGATCGACTTGTGAATCCTCTGGATTCCACTCGGGCAAACGCGGTTTTAGCCTTGAAACAAGTACATGCTGGCCGGTCTCATTGATTTTGGATGCTTTGACATTGTTAAGTAGACAGATCTTGGGCAGAAATTCAAGTATCTCTAATGCACTGTCTCCAAGGGGACCAGGAATGTCAACCTACAAATCAATTTTTTCACGTATATACATAGATTCTTTCTTAGGATGGGAAGGCATTATACAACAAAATTTTCATAAAACTGATTAAACACCTCTAGAGAAGTCAAGGAAGGGTATTTCTTCAAAACTTCCATCAACTCCGCAGGAGAGATCTGATCCAACGGATTGCCATGGAGATTCAAATGGGAAAGCAATGGTAGTTCGACAGGTGAAAAGGGCTGAAGAGGAACAAGAACAGATATTAAATTGTAAGAAGAATCAAAATGACAGCATGAGAAACCACATCAACCATCACCAGAATTCTTAAGTTCCAGTGAGCTATTTATAACAACGAAGTCCATAAATATCAGCAAGAAAGAAACAAAAAACATAACAATATAGCCTGGAAACTGACCTTATTGACAATGTTGTGGATACCTCTGTTTGAAAGATCAAGAGATGTCAAATTTTGCAGTGGACGCTCATTTTGCAGTTCAAAAACAGGATTTTCCTTCCCATATATTCCTCCACAAAACCCTAGTGCCCATTCATCAAATTTACTCGTAAAACATGAATTGAAGATCTCTAATTTTGGAAATGCTTGAACAATTGTTTCCTCACCAAGTTCCTTGCTGGAGAAGAACATATCTCAATCCATTTCATCCCAAGGTCATCAAAATAAAGCAAATATAAAAAATTGTCAAACCTCACCATTTTGCCACAACAGGGTTATCATTCAGCCAGAGAGCCTTAAGGTGTTTCAACTTTGAGATCTCATCAAGAATAGTCTCCACATTACTTATCTTGTTTCCGTATAAACTTAGAGCAATCAAACTCTGCACCCAGTATAAAAGAAGAAAATTTAACATTTTCCAAAAAAAATCAATAAATAGAAAGAAAGTTACACAATTAGGCATAATGAATGTAGTCAAGCAGCAGTATTAAAAAGCACTCAAGGCCAAGTAACAAGAATGAGGGAGTGGTACAAACCGGAAATTTCCCTGGTAAATCCATGGAGAATAACTTCGAGTCATCTATGGCAAGCCCTTCAAGCTCTAACCACTTTACACTGTCATGACCTTTACTTTTAGCCATCACAGTTTCAGCCTCCAAAATCTGCTCAACACTCATTTCAATATCTTCACTGACATTACTTTCAATATCTCCAATATCCTCATTCAAGTCAACACACATCAGTGAAGCCATTCTTTCAGCCAAACCAGGGATCTCCTCCAGCTGCAACACCAAATAGTTAGACATCATTTTATCTATACTTGCGATAAAAGGGGTATCAGTAATTTGGAATAAAGCATATGAAACAGAATGTTCATATAGTTTCAAAAACAATGTCAATAAATCAGACGGAAACTTCCAGAAGAGAAATTTACAGCAAAGTAAGGTTTGTTAGGTTGCTACGATAAGGTCCACTGTCGTAAATTGTTAAATGTTTGAAAAGTCTCCAAGAAAGCTATCATTGAGACCTAATGCATTTAGATATAAAATGCTCACGAAAATGATTGATCTTTGATGGCACCAGTAATTTTCAAATTTCATATTGGAAATGCTGTGCAAATAGTTGCCGTGAATAAACTTTCTTGAAACTCAAATACGAAAATGCATATGGACTACAACTTTAAAATTGCCACCTGTGCCCATCAAGAATTATAGATAAACTTTAGAGCATAATGACTTCTAATATCTATATTTTCATAGATTATAAGATAAAACAACAATGGAGTAGCAATGAGGTCTGATGATGATTCTTAAGAGGTTGCATTTCTTTAAAAAAATTGCAATAACAAAGATATCAGGAGTTACAAAGCATTTCGAGTTCTATAAACTATTACTCGGTGCTGATTAGAAAGTAGCAAAGAATGAGCATCATTGAAACTGTCATTCCTATATAATAATTCATGATTTATCTTAATTATTGCATGTAAATGAATATCAGGTTCCAACAGAATCACACTTTTTTAAGACAATTATAATATATTGGAATCATTCCCTTTGAATCAAAAGACAGTAAAATGAATTGTGACACACTTCCGAATCAACAGATTTTCCGAACAAATATGAAAAACCTAAAAAAATAAACAATATGGATACTAGAAGAAAACAGAATTCAGCAAATTGAGGAGGAAGGAAAACCTGGTTGGGTGCGTCAGAGAGGCGAAAAGTCCAGGCGTGGTCAATGAGGAAGACATTAGAGGCATTGGCGAGGGAATCGGCAGTGCAGACGAGCCGCCGTCGGCCTTCTTCGCAGGGTTCGATTTGGAAGAAGGAGCCGCCGTCGAAGGTCTCCGACGACAGCTTCTCGAACAGACACCTGTAAAGAGGCTCTGGCAGTCCCGACGCAACTAGAAGAAGGCCGTGAACATTGACGAAGTCCTCGTAAGTTTGTATCGCCGTCATCGCCAGCTGCTCGCTTCAGTCACTAACTGGAACACTGTCGAGCTTTTGTCACACGGCTTCCTAGAGTCAGTCTTCTACAATTCAAACCCTATATCCTATTCCATCTGACTGAGGGTGGAATAAAGGAAGGAAAATGTTGAAATCTAAGTTTTTGTACTTTGAAGTCAGTCGAAATTACCGCTGTTAAAACTTGACCTGACCGAGAAATCAGTCCGACTCCGAACTCGACCTGCCACGTGAAAAAAATAAAAATGTATATATCCGAGACTTGTTTGACGTGAACTGATTTGGCCCGAATCCAGAAAAAGCTTGAACCCGAGATTAACCCGAAATCAATTATACCCGAATGGACCAGACCGATGTAACCCGATATTCGATGCTACCCGACCCGAAATCATCAAAAAATCCAAAAGTTACCCGACCTGAAATCATCCGAAAATCCGAAGTTACCCGACCCTAAACCATCCGAAGTTATCCGACACGAAATCATCCGAAAGATGCATTATGTTTTAAATATTAATAATAGTGAATATTTATTATAATTATGTTTTTTAATTTAAATGTTACATTAAATATTTACACCCTAGTGCAATTAAACTACAAAAATCATCATTAGATATATAAATCATCTCAATCAAAATTCGGCTCACCCGAAATCCGAATCATCCGAAATCCGACAAACCCGAAACCCGGCTCTCCCGATGTAATATCCGTGTTCTTTTTTGGATATTTTTGGAATTTTTTTCGGACATCTTTCTAAGACCCGTTCAATCAATCACGTTACTATACGATCGGATTAATGGGAATTGTTCCTAGAAAATTCAAGGTGATAGAATAAAATCAGTTAATAAAATCATTGGAACTGATTTTATTAACCTATTTATTTTTTAGGATCACTTCCATGAAAGGAGAATCTTGATCGGGTGAGATCCGCTTAATTAATTATGTATCCAGTAAGGTTATACTCTGAAACGGAAGCCTTAAAATTAAAAGTAGTAAGATAGAATCATTTGAGTTGATTTTATTATTCTACATAATTTTTAGGACCCTTTTCATAAAAGGAGTGCGTATTTCAATCGGAGGTATATAATATTACCTCCCTAACGCGAATCCCGATCCAATACGGGTATAAAATTTTGTGCCACCATTAAATAATAGCTATCCACCCTTGTATACTTACTTGTTAAGTATACTAAATTGTCTATATGTGATGCCACTTTCATTTATCCTCTACGTGCCTACATAATACAAGAAGGCTAATCAAAATTTTCTTCGTTCAGCCTTTCTTTCTTTACCTGTGTTCGAAACTTATCGATCTTTTAGAACACAAATTGAAAATTGTATCACTCAGGGACGGACCCAGAAAAAAAATTAGGGTGGGCTAAATTTACCTTATACTATGAACTAAAACCGCAATATGCATGTATAATTGTCTCAATTTTTTTGGAGGACCGATACTACAATAATCAAGTACTTTATAGATTAAATAAACTTTGATATTTGAAAATAATTAGACAGAAAAGTTATTATTATAACTAAGAAAACTTTTTTCACTAACCAAATTTAACTACTAAATAATCTAATATACTTAATTAAACAATAACGAAACATAAATTAAAGAATAAAAGATTGATTTTATAAAAATAATAAATAAAAAATATGATTGGTGGGGATAAGGGATAATATGATTTCATAAGAATTGAAAAAAATACACATTATTTTATAAGAAATGGAAAAGAAAAACAAACAAATGTAAGGAAGAAAGCTACTAGAACTAAAAAAACCCAACAAATGCAAGCATGAAAGCTCGATTGGATGGAAAAAGGTAGTGTACTCCTACCAACTATGCTATTTAAAATATGTTAAACTTCCTTTATATATATTATTATAATTTTTTTAGGGTGGGCTAGAGCAAATCCTAACCCACCCTTGGATCCGTCTCTGGTATCACTTGCCTCTAAAGCTTCCTTTGACTTTTCATTCACTTTGTCTTATCCTATCCATACTTACAGACTAGAAACTTACCCAATACTTGTACTAGACAATTTACAATTTGCCTAAAAAAGGCCAAAGAAGGCTTCATAAAAGCCATACAAAATTGTGTCCAATCTTCCCGACCAAATGATTTCTTTCCCTCCAGCCACACACCCATTTTAATTACTATCTCGTATGAGAAATGGAGAATGAACCTCCTGCAAGCAAATTGTATTTATGCCACTTGAAACTCCATTTGTTTTATTCTACTCCATTTGTCTTATTCTATCTTCTAAGATTCTAGCACACAAATTCAATTGTGCTACATTTCAATTTATATGTACGTGAGGCCCAAGTTCATTCGAGTATAAATATACTCCTCCATTCATTTTTTCCCAAACAAGTCAAAAGACCACAAGGCCCACAAAGACCCCACTTCTTGATATCTTGCATTTAGGTATAGTTTAGATACATGTTTGTGTTTGTTTTGCATAAGTTTTAGCTTAGTTTCTAGGGTTTAGTGTTTTCAGGTATTTGCGCTTGTTTTGCAGGTTTTTAGGTAATGGAGCAAGGCGGGACGTGATCTGAGTTGGCTATGGTGGTGAAATTAGAAGACATGAATGAAGATTAAAGAAGTCCAAGCAAGGATTACAAGATACAAGGCGAAAGGAGCAAAGTCAAGGTGAAGATCATGGCTCAGCGAAAGATGGCGCGGGCTCGAGGTGGAAGGTGAGCGGCCGCGCAGGTCTGGGATGAGCCTGCACCATCTGTTTTCGTGCAGAGACATTGGGCTGTGTGTTTGGGCTTCGAGATGGGCCTTGATTTTATGTTGTCCGACGAGTTTGATGTATTTTTGGGGATATTTTGATCTTGAGTGGTCTTGAGGTATTTAAACCTTGTGTTTGACTTTTCTTTCATAACTTTGGATTTACAACTTGGAGGCTAGGGTTTTTAGAGAGGATTCTCAAGAGATCTATGAACCTAATTTGTAAGTTTGCTTTTAATCCAATTATGCATTGCTAAATTTTTTGTGTTTGTCTAGTTAATTGAAGTCATGATTTGCATGAGTTGTGAGGTTTGATTGATTCTCAACAAACTTGAATAGATTTTATTCCCTATGCTTATTTGAATCAAGATTATTCTAAGGTTTTGTTAGATTAGCTACCTAATAAGATTTCTAGGTTAATTTACAACTAATCTAATTGGTTCTCGGTCGGCATCGTTAGATAAAGTAGAGTCTATAGTTGTTTAGACCTGGTTGAGCTATTCAATTATAGAAGGGAATAAATTCACTAGTCAAATTGCTCTAAGTGTTTGTTTCTATTGATAATTGAATCTTTATGTTGTTGTCTAATTGAATCTAGAAGGTCTTATAGGTTGTTCAATGATTATGGTTGTTAGACTGGTAGTTCTATCAACTAAACCTGAAGTTTGGATCAAAATCCACAATAGATTATTCAAGTGAAGTGAGAATCAAGAGAATCAATGATCAACAAAGCAATATCATGATGGATTTAACTAGTTGAACACGCTTGTCTCATATTGATAAAATCATCCTTGCATTCATATTTAGTTTTAATTTACATCTTATAATTAGATAATTAACCACAAAACCCCCCATATTTTGGTTACTTGGCACGCAAGTAAAACACTTATACACGAGTCTCTGTGGGATCGACCCTTACTTACCATTCTACTCAGTTTGGTAATGTTAGGTTATTTGATAGGTAAACGACTTAAAAATACCTCATCACTTCTCCTTTCACTTTCTTCTTCTTCTTCGTTAAATTCTTCTCTGTCTCACCTTCTTTGTTCGGCCTTCGGTGCCATCCGACCATCACCATCATCCACCATCGTAGCCACCATTCCAGCACTTGCGCACTACCCCGCAGTTCACCCCGGTCGACGCCATAATCATTTTTGGAGCCTCTGTCGGACCTCTCAAAGCCGTTACGTTGCCTGTCGTTGACACCTTTAGGATCGTGACGTTGCCACGACGCCATAGGATCGATCAATCCGTTCTTGGAACCGATGCCTCAAAGTTCCATAACATCAACGTTTGGTAATGAACTTTCGACCCCTTTATACGTTCCGTTGGTCCATATTAGATTCTGAGAATTTCACACCACATTCATATAATATAAATTAACACTTTTTATTTATAAGAAAGTACCAAAAACAGGACGTTATGCTGTCAAAATCTTAGCCTAAGAAAGGTATAAGGAATTCTGGTATAAGGAGTTTATTCGGAAAATGTCTTTTTGAATGTTTTTATATTTATTCTTACTAGGAAAGGTATAAGGAATTCTGGTTGTGATTCAAGGCCTTTTTTATCACGTTAGCAATTTGCAGTGTTGTTGGTATATAGGGTGTACTGAGAAATCCACTTTGGATTCTTTCTCGAATGAAATGACAGTCCAAATCAACATGTTTCGTGCGCTCATGGAAACAAGGATTAGCAACCAATTGATGAGCTGATCAGTTATCACAAAACAAAATTACTTGTGTCTGAATCTCCACCTTCAAATCTTTCAAGAAATAACTACACCAAATCAACCTCGATACTGTCTTTTTTTTTCTTTTTTTCCAAGAAACTAAAACATGTCCCAAATACACATAATACCTAGAAAAAGACCTCCTATTGGTTAAACAAGATCCTCAATCAACATCTTAAAAACCTGTCAATTTCAGGGAGCTTTGAATAGGATAGAAAATTCCAAGCTGAGTTATACCTCACAAGTATCGAAGCACATGTTGAACTGCCTGCCAATGTGGAACTCTAGGTTGAGACATAAATTGGCTGAGATGATGAATACTATAAGACACATCTGGTCTGGCCAATGAAAGGTATAATAACTTGCCAACAAACTTCCTATTTTTCTCTGGATCTGGCAACCATTCACCTTCTCCTGTCTCAATTTCAAGCTTGTAGGAAGAGGACTACTAACTGCCTTACAATTAGTCATGTTGTAGAATATCATGAATATATTTTTGCTGACTAAGTACCACTCCATGCTCATCTTTGTATAACTCGATACCCAAAAAGTACCTTGATATTCCAAGATCCTTGATAGTATATCTAGAATGCAAAGTTGCCTTCACCATTGCTATTTCTTCACCATTATTCCATGTGACCAAAATGTCATCTACATAATTGCTCTGATACCATGTGGAAATTCTAGGATTCGAATAATAAAATCAAACAATGAACTCGTAACAAGAAAAATCATATAATTGTTCATACAATTGAGTAAATTCTCACAACAACACGATGGACTTTCAAGCCACCATCTCAACTCACAGGAAAAATATCAAGAAGTATCTACCAAGAAAGAAAGATAAAACTCCTATATAAATGATTAGTTTACTAAACAAATCCCGAGTCAAGTTATTACTAAAAGAGAGCCAGGAAGAACCAAGTTTAAGGATAACAAAAGGGAAACTAATTTTCCCGCCAAAAGCAGAAATGAATCTCATGAATGAACTTGTCAAATTCCACACCGTCATCTCTTAGCTCCAACTTGACAAGCTTTCAAAAGCTTCATTTCCACAAGAAGTCAACGGTTTTTGGATGAGAGACGATTGAGAAAGACGAGAGGTGATAAAGAAAAGAGGGATAAAATGACCTAAATGATGTTATACACATTTGTTCATAGATGACTTTTTTTATTGCTTGCACAATATGCGCTTGGTGAATCTTCCTTTGATCCTCGACCGCCTCTCAGCGTAGGCTTTCCTCGAAGAATATCGGATCGTCCTTGATCAAGAACATTCAAATTTTTTTCTTCTCTCTGTATCTCATCGCCCTTGCTTTTTTGTTTGTCTTTGACAATTGTGAGGTTTGAGTGAAAGAGCCACCGTAGCTCGGTAGCTGTTTCTGGAGTTCTATAGAAGCAAGTTGAAGCCTCAATTTGCTGTTAAGCTGAGCTAAGGAAGAAAGGTGTGGAACTAAGCTGTAATAAAATAGAATAGGGCTAGTCTAATCAGGCCATAGGCCCTTTCATTAGAGAGCACTCCCAAATTTCATTTTAAGGCACCCCATTACCATGTATAAGAATTTTTTTACAAAATTACCACACTTGTCCTAAACATAATTTCCACCCCTATACTTTCACTCTCTCCTTCACTCTTCTCCCTCCCTCCTTCACACTCCAATTACATCCATAAACAAGCCGAGTTTTGCAATTTTAAAGCTAATTGCAACCAATTTCATCCATAAATAAGGTAAGTCTCTTGTTCTTTATTGATTTATATACAAAAATTTCAGAATTTTAAGAGTTTTGAGAAGAAATGGTTAGGGATTTAGGGTTTAGGGCGAGTGTTTAGATTTATGAAACAAGGCATTTACATTGTTGATTTAGGCAATTTAATCGAATGGGTCGATGTTGAGGATGCCATGGCCGTAAGTGATTGAATGCTCGAGAGAGGTGACGACCACTGCAACTCATCGAAGGAAGACGACGATGTTTCGGCCATTACGGCCAAAGCATTTTTGGTCGTTACAGCCAGAAATACACAAAGATCCTATCCTTTTCTTTCTTGAGATTTTGTATATTGCTCATAATTGTTTTTGTTTCATATGGAACATAGGCTAGCTCGTCATCGTCGCAGAAATGCACAAAGGGAGTAGACTGAGTTGCAAGCGGAGGCTTAGATAAAGGCACGAGACGACGTGCAGGATGAGTTGGGGGATGAGGAGCGGGTTCATTCGGCTAGTTAGGTCTAAATTATGGGGCATCGGCGGGTCGTACCTCGATGGTCATCACAACCTGCTAGGGTAGAGGACCCACCTCTTCACTTGGAGGGTCTACCACCGACGCTTGTAAGTCAGCCTCGACGGTCCCGTGCTAGAGGCCGAGGCCAAAACTCTGGTACATAGTCTGAGGCTACATGCAATCGAGTGAATGAGACTCCAACTGCTCCTTCCTCCAGCCTGGGACGTAGGAGGCGTAATGGCATGTGATCCCTCAAAATTGACCCGTTCTTGACCGGTCCTGTACCTAGTGGCCCACGGATACCTGAGTTGCTCTTGGGCTTCGAGCAACATGTAGCCCAACATATCTTTGTTGGCACGGTCTTGTACCTAGTGGCGCACAGATACCTGAGTACCTATCAAAATTATTTTCTATTATACCCATACAAGGTACGTAATCTACAGAAATTATATACTCCATCCATTTCAAAATAATTGTCATTCTAAACTCTTTTTTTTGTTTTAAAAGTATTTTCATTTTAGACTTTTTGTCACATACTTTACACTTATACCCTTGTATTTATTGTTACTTTTTAATAAATGAGGGAAAAATTATTAATAGTGGTCTTGAAAAATGAAACAAAGTAGATTAATAAATAGGGATATGTATGCCTATTTGTTACTTTTCTTAAAAAGAGTGAAATTGTATTATGAACAAACAATTTATTTGGCGCCCGGTCTACGAGTAGGGTGGCAGGCCTACGCGGCGCCCCCTACTCGTAGCTTACGGCTGTAACGGCCATATGGCATGCGACCGTTACCGCCACAGCCGCCTTGGCCGTTACGGCCATTGGTCTTATGGTCGTTACGGCTATAAGGTATTTAGCCGTAACGGCCATATGTACAATAAATTCAAAAAAATACATTTAATGCCAACGCCCTACCTAACAATATTTATTGCCCGCTCTTTTTAACCCTTTGCACATTAAAATCGAGTCTCAAACCCTCCAACACTCTCCTCTCTTCTCTTCTATGCTCTTCTTCTCTTAAAAAACAATCAAAAACCATGTCCAATGACGATTACATGTATAACTATAATTTCACGGAAAACTCGCTTCGAATAGATCACAACGAGGTAATTACTTCATACCAAAGTTGTTATACCCTCGTTTTAGTTTTGTGATTTTAATGTTGTATCTAGTTGAGGCCCTCGTTTTAGTTTGGATTTCCACTGCAACAATTGTGCCTTTTCGATTCATCTTGGTAAGGAAACGAGACGCGACCGTTATGACCAAGAGGCTTCTGGCCATAACGGCCGCTTATCGTTTAGCTTCAATGGCCCGTTCTTACAGCTTGTTTCCCAATATTACAGGAGAAAAATGAGGTATACATTGGGCTAAATGATGTTCAAATAAAAGATGGGAGTACGTATCAAAATGTGTCGGTCACATCAACCGCGTTTGGATTTCCGAATTATGTCCAGAGTACACCGGTTGTTGGATTCCCATCTCATGCTCCATTGCCGTCGGGGAAATTTTTTCATACATCGGACTACATGCAGTCTACACCAGCCATGTTCGGATTCCCGAGGTTTATACGAGTACAACCGTGGCAAGTACAGTCTACACCGGTCATGTTCGGTTTTCCACCTTATGCAGCAGCGCCGACTGAGCACGTATAGTCTACACCGACCATGTTCGGTTTTCCACCTCATGCACCAGCGCCAACTGAGCACGTACAGTCTACACCGGCCATGTTCGGTTTTCCACCTCTGAGTAGTCATCCGCAGTTTGCAAATCACACAGATGAGGTTGTAGAGGAGGTGTCAGAAGATTATTCGCATTTGTTTACCACTGATACAGCATTTGAATCTCGAAAGGAGGCCATTTCTTGGGTTAAACAAGTCGGTATCGAAAATAACATGTGCATAATAATAGGTCGGGATAGAAAGTCAGATATGACTCATCTTGGAAAGACATGGCTACTTTGTGAGAGAGAGGGCAAGCACACCCCATCGAAAAATGAAAATAAGTCAGCTCGCAAGAGGTGCCAGAACAAGAAATGTGGATGTCGTTTTAGATTAAAGTGTCAAGAGAAGCCTAGAGGAGCATGGAAGATT
Organism: Fallopia convolvulus; assembly: GCA_964016875.1. Lineage (NCBI taxonomy): Eukaryota > Viridiplantae > Streptophyta > Magnoliopsida > Caryophyllales > Polygonaceae > Fallopia > Fallopia convolvulus. The sequence goes on from OZ024718.1 coordinate 15,739,229, forward strand.
GTTGTTGTTTATGCTATTCACAACCATAAGATTGGTTCCAGTTTGTATGGCCACCCACTAGCCGAAAGGCTCACACTAGAGAAGAAAGATGTGCTGAAGATGATGACATGTAGCAATTGTACAGCAAACCAAGTTGCATGTGCATTGAATGAATTCCCGTTGAACTACACCAGCAAGAGGCAAGTATACAATGAACGGTATAGTGTACGAGCTGAACTAATGGAAGGTAGAACAACGGTCCAAGAATTCTTCCATAAAGCTAGGGAGAATAGGTACTTTGTGAGACACTTGGAAGATGAGAAGACAAAACGGATTACGAATCTGTTCTTTGCCAGCCCTGATTCGATATCTCTCCTCCAAGCATTTCCCTATGTTTTACTGTTGGACTCCACATACAACACAAACAAGTAAGTAATGTGAAAATTCGACAATTCACTATTTACTTTTTAAGTCTAAGGGTTAACAAGTGCATTTCATACAGGTACAACTTGCCTTTTTTGGAAATTGTCGGCTTCACATCCACATGGAAGAACTATACTGTGACAGGTTCATTCTTAGCCAACGAGCGTGAAGAAGACTACACTTGGGCTGCACAACAACTTCTAGAGCTTTGTGAAAGTATGAAGAGGATGCCCACTTGTATGGTGACAGACAGAGAGAAGGCTTTGATAAATGCATTGGATGCCTTATTTCCAAGTTCGAAACACCTCCTCTATAGGTTTCACATTCTAAAGAACATCGAAAGAAGAGCAAAGAGCATCACCAAAAATGCCACAATTGCAACATCTTTCACAAATGATTACCGAGCATTGTTTAGGGTAACAAGTGTGGAGCGCTACAATAGAGAGTTGGCTAGAATAGAGGCAAAGTGGGATGCTCAGAAAAATCTCGTTCGATATGTCAGAAGCGAGTGGCTTGAGCCGTATAAGACAAGAATCGTGTCAGCTTGGACAGATACGGTTTTAAACTTTCAATGTAGTACAAAAAACATGTATGTAAACTGAGATATGATTTTTATACAAGTTTCTATTGACATAGGCCGTAACGGCCACAAGACGAATAACCGTAACGGCCACATGTATAATGGCCGTAACGGCCACATGACAAGTGGCCGTTACGGCCACAAGACTAATGGCCGTAATGGCCAGTCACAGTATGGCCGTTAAGACATGCTCTTGCAGAGCCATTACGGCCGGTTTCTGCAGAAAACAGAATTGCGTTGAGCTGATTATTGACATTCTGTTATAGGGTGGAAGGACAACACTCAGCATTCAAAGACTGGTTGACTACAGGCCACGTGAGATTGGACACAATATTTGATCAATATCATTCCTTATTGCAGATCCAAGTGAACGAGATAAAAACTTCTTTGAATCAGTGTCGTTTCAGGATGCTGTCTGAGTTGATTGGAGTTGACATTTTCAGACTGTTAAACTACACGGTATCAGACAAAGGAATGAAGTTTCTGATGGACGAGTATGAGAAAGGGGAAGATGCACACCTTGACCCTAACTGTAGATGTCTGTTGCCAGTGACATACGGGTTGCCATGTGTCCACAACATTGCACGTTATGTGTCCCAGGAGACGCCAATTCCTCCTATTGGCGAACACTTGACCTAGACACGCCCATATTGCCTAATGAAGAGGCGGAAGGTACAAAGCGCACAGTTGCAAGATCACTGATGGATGACTTCATGAACAACGAGTTCTCTGAAATGACAGCTGATGAACAATACAATTGTGCTCATGATATCCGCAAGCTAGCCCGACCAGATAAGAGGACAGTAAAAGAACCCGTAGTTCGAAAGCCAAAGAGAAGACCCAAGAATAGTCCAAACAAAAGAATTCTATGTGGGTGGGAGCAAATTGACAAAGAGCTGGACGAGACTCCTACAAAGAAGCCTAGAGGGCGGCCCCCAAAGTACCCATGTCCACCCCCAACTCCATCCGCCATCTCCCATCTTTGGCCAGTCTGTCAGTTGTGTGCGTCGGAACTGATACTTCAGAGGTCCTCGAGGACGCTCCTGTAATACATTAAAGTACAAAAGATATTTTAATTTCAAATTCGAACATAACTATCAAACATTATTATCAAACATTTTAAGTAATTTACTTACATTTCCAGCGTATATGCGGTGGGCCACATGCTCCTCGAAGCCCAACAGTAACTCCGGGATCTCCGGGCCTCCTGGTGCAGAATGGGTGAGCAACCGCTCGATCCGACGATGCTGACCGGGTCGGGTCTGTCTCCTCTGTCTAGACCCTCCCGTCGAAGCTGCCACAGGGTCTGCGCCTCGCCTGCCAGCCCCTCGTCCCCCTCGTCCATGCCGAGAATGTGGTGTCGGTGCAGTAGGAGCATGGACGGCTGTTTGATCCTCAACAGAATGTGAGCTACTCCCCGTCTCGTGTTGTAAGGAGTCGAACAAGGTCCGGCGCTGCCCCCGTCTTAAGTGGTAGGGTAACACCGGAAAGGGCTGAACCTTTGGGGCCACAAGGACCTCCGGAACCTCCGGGGCCAAGGGAATCAGTGCCATCTGCTCACTATGCGCCTCACGACGTCGATAACGAGCAGACCGAGTCTCTAAACCCGTCTCTAAGCACCTAGACATCTGACATACGAAAAAAATATAATCGAAATTATTCAGGTGGAATTTACAACCAGACGAATTTACAGCCTTGGCGTCTGGCAACACTGCATTGAACAGCCAGACGAATGGCCGTCACGGCCTTGCGCAGGATGGCCGTGACGACCATACGAGGGATGGGCGTCACGGCCAAGCAGGGGAAGGTCGTGACGGACATGCACCAAATGGCCGTGACGGCCAATTGGGTCTTGGCCGTAACGACTGAAGACTTCGTCTTCAACCTCGCGCAACCGTGAATCACCATGTCGATCGGGCCGTTTTTACCTCATTTTCTACCTCCGATTATCAAATCTATGCCTAAATCGGTTTTAATCTATCAAAATAGGTCCAAATCTTTAGTATTTAACTTCCTTAGAACAATTTTAAAGTTAAACCTAAATTTCTATAAAAACCTAGATATAGAACTTGAATGGAATTGAAATGGGTGAATTTGTATGCTCTTGTTGAATCTTGTATGCTCTTGTTGTGTGTAGAGAGATGTGGAGAAGATGAGGGTGGAAAATGTAACACCCCCTTCCTACCTTGGAGGTATTACCGCCAGTAACCCCGATTACGACTAAACCGAAGCTACCCAAGGCTTTAAACTGACTGAAAAAACTAAAAGAAACATTACAGCGGAATAAATATAATTGGTCTTATACAAACCTTAACCCAAAAAGATTAAATAGCATAACAACCTTCTATTTAAACAAAATCTGCATCAAGTCTTCCTTGATTTCTTATTTCTGAAACTTAGCTTCGCTTTGAAGTAGTTCCACATGATCTTCACTCAAGTGTAGCCATTGGAAACCTTTCTTCAACTTCTAGAGCTTCAAACATCTGAATGCGCCTCTTGAATCAACTTCCAAGAAGAACCTGATGTATCGTATACAACGGTGGACATCAGCCGACCATATAAAAGAAAAGAAAATGGACGGGTTAGTCTAATGAAAGACTAGCAAGCGGAGAATCTAACTTGGTTCTTATGGTTGTAACTAAACATATTGGCATCCAAATCCGAATAGACTCAGATTATGATCCAACAGTTAGCAGTCTTATAGAGAATAAGAATGAGACTCGCGTAATCAAGAGAGAGAACACCACCGCTTGTGGTTTCTTTAAGAAGCATAAACAATTGTTGTGAATTCATATTAATCACATAACATCTTGAAAAGTCTCCATTGACTAATCAGATTCACTTAATCAAAGTTTGATTAAGAATCATTCATAACCGGGAGCAAGAATGGTTATTGAATAGACTAACCATTCGGGTACATTAATGGGCCTAACGCACTTATCTTGTATTACTTTCAAAACTTTTCACAAACAAGTTGGCAACTTTTAATCGGCTCGAACTACTGCCGGTGGAACACAATACTATCGAGGTCAGAGGGCCTGTTTCATCCTTGAACAACGAATAGCTCGGGTCCCAATGATGGAGAGATTAGAGGGCCTGTTTCATCCATAATCCACTACCAACACATATTGAATAGAACACAATACTATCGAGGTCAGAGGGCATGTTTCATCCTTGAACAACGAATAGTACGGGTCCCAATGATGGAGAGATTAGAGGGCCTGTTTCATCCATAATCCACTACCAACACATATTGAATAGTCACCTCTCAAGCGTAGAGAGGGCCAATGGTCATGACCTAAGTATTAGGGGATCAATTCTGATACTGCCTAATACGAGTTTTAAAGAGATGCTTCCGAGACTAAGCTCACATCACTGAACTAAGTTAATCCATATCAATGTCTCAGCATGAGACAACTAAACATACGAGGTCACATACAACGGACCTAAATCCAGTTCTAGCGCGAAACTGAACGAATAACAATATGGTCATTATTTCTAACAAAACAACAACCTATCATATTTTATTAATCATACAAGTTGTTCCCAATGCAAATATTAAATGAGATTCAATTCCTCATTTAATAACAATAACGCAAGAGAGAATCGTCCACTTGCCTTTTAAGGCGTGCTCGACGTCCTTAACAATTCCAACAGTAATCTGTATCATCCCTCTGACAATATAACAAAAGGATTTCTCAGCAACGAGCTCACAGAAACACTTCTTAGTTGTATTCTCAACTCCTACAACTTCCTAATCGATAAACGATTTAATTTCCGAATATCGATATATAATAAATCCTTAGTTATCATGATTCAAGGAGCCATCTTGGCGGAATTATAACTAATTATCCGCTTCACTTTTGAAACAATTTTCTAAATAAAAATTGTTCATTAGCAACAGTTCTTAAAGATTACCAAATCTCGGATCAAACGGATTAACAACGAATCCTGAGTAATTATCCGAAGTCCTTTACCTGCCAATCGGTATCCAAAACTTGTCTTCGTTATAACAGAAGATCCGGACGTCCGTTTCACGAGCGGTTCGAACCTGTGGAACCGTATCAACGTCAAGATTATAAAAACCATAAATTTAATTAGCAAAGCGGCACTGAAAGGCCCTTACGGTGGCTCCGCAATCAACCCGCTAATTAATTTCGATCGTATATACCTTCACTCGAGCCCATGGCTCGTTTGGCTCGATCATGGCTCGATCCCCGACCTCGAGGGTGGCTGGGCGTTGCCCGACAGCAGCTCCCATGGTGGTTGGTGGTCGGAGGGCTGTTGAACGCCGGCGACGTCGCCTAACATGGCAGAGAAGAGACCGGCGTGAGGATTCAAATTCCTTCTTCCCGAGCCGTCGTTCCACCTGATTCTTTCTCGGTTCTGGTTCGTCCTAGCAGCAGCTCACACATGGAGGAAGGTGAAGAAGAGGTGAGGTGGTGGTGGAGGATGTAGAAGGTGTGGCCGGCGGTGAAGGTCTTCTCTCGCCCGAGCCCGCCGTTCCATCCTGCTCTCGTTCCTTCCTTTTTGTTCGAGACTGAATTTGTAGACTTTGGATAAGGCATAAAAGATGGGCGTCCCAATCCCATACTCTCTGGTTCCTTCTTGAATAAGCATAGAAAAGAATGATTTTAAAACTCAAAATCCGTCTCGGAACGGGACTCGCGTTAAAGCGGTAAAATTATGTACCTCGGGTGAAAAAAACTTACTATATGAAAAACGTCCCGAAAATTATGTAGACCAATAAAACCAATTTTCCATGATTTTATCTTGCTACCTTCAATTTTTAAGGCTTCCGTTTCGTATTTTACATTCCTTCCGGTATATAATTAAAAAGACGGCTTATCCAATAAATATTCTTTTTCCACTGAAAAATCCTAGAATTCACACCGTTCCATAAAATCATTTCTTTGTGATTTTAGGATATCACCAACAATTTTCTAGGATTTAATCTCCAATAAAAATATCGGATTAACCGTAAAACGGACCAAAAAGGTTAAAAGGATATCCGATAAAAATTCAAAAATATCCTCAAAAACCGCAGTTATTACAGAAAATGAGAGGGGTGGGTATTGTAAATTGTAATTAATTTTAATTTATATGTAATAGGGAGTAGGGTGGGTGTTGGGTAGGGTTTGTAGAGTGGGTGCCATTTAAAAAAGGCCGAACGACCGAAAACCACCCTTATAATATGCCATATTGCTCTAAACCACCCTTTTAATACCTATTTACCAGAAACCACCTCTATTACCCATTCCGTTAAAAAACAACCACCCCTACTCAATTCCCCGTCAAATGGCCGTGTATGCGCGCGTGCGGTGAGTTTTAAAAGCTCGATTGACGATTTTTTTTACCTTTTCTATATTAAACTTTACAAGCTTTTCCTATTTTAAATCATTCATTCACCCCCTTCCTTCGTGAAACTCGACAACTGAGGAGCGAGGACTGGAAGTGAGGAGCTTGAGAGTGAGTCCGACGACTGAAGCGCTTGTAGAATTCCGACGACCGAAGACGTCCGACGACTGAGAAGGATCCAATTGAGTTGCCATCAAAGCTCTTTCGGTTGTAAGTTTGAATCCCTGTAAACCCTAACTTTTCGTTTTTTGTAAAGTTTTGGTTTTTTGATTGATATGGGCTTCGATTGGACGGTATGGAATGTAGTGTTTATATTGTTCGAGTCAAATTGATGAAATGTTAGTGTGAAGTTGAGGGTTCAATCTCAGTAAATGAACGAAATGATGAATTTCATGCTCAATTTGTACAGAAATGGTGAATTTCATGCTGAATTCATGCTCAATTTGTCATTGTGGCCTTTGATGAGGTATTTTTCTGTCGTTTTACCCATCAAAGAATCCTAACTTAACCAATCTGAGTAGAATGGTAAGCAAGGGTCGATCCCACAGAGACTCGTGTATTAATGTTATTACTTATGTGCCAAGTAACTAAAGGGGGGTTTATTGATTGATTAATCTAAACTAATATGCAGAAATAAAACTAACTATGAATGCAAAAGATGATTGAATATATGAAAAACAAACGTGTTCAACTAGTTAGATCCATCATGATATTGATTCATTGATCATCGATTCTCTTGATTCTCTTCTCACTTGAATAATCTATTGTGGATAGTGATCCTACTAAGGATTAAAACCCGAACTTCATATATAGTTGATAGAACAACCAGTCTAGCAACCCTAATTATTTAACAACCTAGAAAACCTTCTAGATTCAATTAAACAACAACATGACGATTCAAGTTATCAATAGAAACAAATAACTCAAAGCAACCAGACATCTAAGTGATTTGTGAATTTATTCCCTTCTCTAACCAACTTGTCCGACCGGTACTAAATTAATTAAAGTATACTCTTGACCTAATTAACTCCAACCGGTAATTAATCAGATTTAGTTGTAAATTAACCTAGAAATTCTATTAGGTGATCAATCTAACAAAACCCTAGAATAATTCTAATTCAATTAAGCATAGGGAATCATTTCTACTCAAGTTTGTTGAGAATCAATCAAATCTCACAACTACATACAAATCATGACTTCAATAACTAGCCAAACACAAGAGAAATTAGCAATTCATAATTAAAATTAAGAAAAACTTACAAAGGTTTAAAGTTTGCCTCTAGAGAGAAAACCCTAGCCTCCAAAGTTGATCAAAAGTTATGAAAAATAAAAACTAACATAAAGTATTTATATGCTCCTAAAAATATCCTCAAAAGAGATATTAAACACCCATACTCGGATGACATATAAGCCCACAAATCAAAACCAAAGCCCAATACCACAACTCGGCCCAAAACCCTTGCTCCGTGTAAAATCTCGATTACGCGGCTTCGTCCCGCAAAAGCGCGGCCGCGCTTTCCTTGCAATCCCGCGCTTTCCCCATTCAGTTGGGATTGCGCGGCTTCGTTGCTCGGCTTCAACCCGAGCTTTTGACATGGCTTCTTTGGCTTGTCTTCCTTGTCTTGGCTCTTCTTCATCCATGCTCCTAGCATCCCTTAGCTCTCTTGGCTCGTCCATCACCACCATAATCCATCTGTACTCGCCCCGTTGTTGCTCCTGAAACTAAAAACCTGTAAAACCGAGCAAACCAGCGCATAATACCCGACAACACAAAAACCTAAAAACTACATAAAAACTAACCTAAAACTAACTAAAACATATATAAAACATGCATCTTAACTACTCCTATATGCAAGCTATCAAATTCCCCCATGCTTAACCCTTGCTTGTCCTCAAGCAAGACATAAATCCAATCACACCATAGAAATGCAATCTTACATCCATCTCAAGTCAAACAAACATTTCACATATAATTGAAAACTTAACCAAGACTTCCTAACATGCATCATCATAAGCATAGAGCAAAGACCATTCATTCATTCTAGACCTCACCAAAGTATATGTGTTTGCACTCAAACTCTCAAGTGTTTAAGGACGTGTTTCACTCAAAATCAACCATGAAAACTAGACTACCATATGCTTGCATCAGCGTTCTAAATCTTCACCGCTGGGGATCAAACACATAACAAAAATCATGAGGTCTTTTTAAAGCTTGTAATGGGGCCAAGGTAAAGAGAAATTTGGAAGGGATAACATTTGGCTTGTGGTGCTAAATCCAGGATAAATAACTAATCCTAACCCAAAATTCAACACTTTTTCTCATAACACTTCCCAACTTCACTCTTAACTCCATACATTTACACTTAAGCACTTTGCTTCTCTTTTTTTCTTTTATTCTTCTTCAACTCTTTTCTTGTAACTAATGAAGACTACTAACATTTAAGCGCAATTTTTTTCTTTTGCTTTGCATAACTTTTCATCTTCATTTTTTTTCACTTTGCTCACACAAGAGTTTTATTTCCTCTTTTTCCACCTTTTCCTCTAACTCCCCCATACTTGTACATAACTCACACAAAACAAAAACACAACCTAAAGTCCTAAATCCCAGATCCTTGGTCAAGCTTATTAGGCTAGGAAAATTTTGTGGAGCTATCAAAAATAGGCTTAAAGCTTAAAAGAAATGGGGTGTCAAGAACATGGATCTTGTAGGGTAGGAAGGGAATTAATAGACTATAAGAAACATTGCCTCAATCATTTTAATGCTATGCATTCAATCATATAAGCAGCCTTGAAAAAGAGTCATAACGCAAGTTCTAGAGCTAGATAATCATAGTGATACACTCAAGACAAATAGAACAAATATAATCATGAAAGGCCAAAAATCTCACAAGGTAAAGTTTTGTCTAGAATTTCAGAATAAATCAAATACTCAAGCTAAATGCATGTTCCATCCTATAATCAAGGTAATCAATCAATGATCATGCTTATATCATATCAACTTCAACAAATCATGCAAATCATGGGTTAGAATTTATACTCAACTTAGAAACACAAGAGGAATCAAACAATGGGGAAATAGGATCCTAAAATGCAATATTTTTGTATTTTTTCAAATTTTTCTGATTTTTTTTCATTTTTCAAGATTTTAATCAATGCAAGCAAAAATTTAAATATGACCTAATCTAATGCAACTATATGCAATGCAAAAGTAATTCCCTTCCCTCATGCTTAAAACATACTTTGTCCCCAAAGTATAGTAAAAAGTAAAGGAAAGAGAAAAACTCACAATACTCTAGCTGTGTGGCGGGTAATAAGGCGGAAAATCTTGTGGTGGCGGTGGCTGGTACTCCGGTGGATACTCTGGCTGTGGATAGTACGGTGGGATCTCTTGTGCTGGTGGTGGCTGATATGGCGGGAACTGAGGATACGGAGGATCCGGGAAAGCATACTAAGGATACGACTGATGAGGTGGATAGCCCGCTGAGCTCCATCCATCCAATCTGGTGTTGAGCAGTCTGAACTGCTCATCCTGGCGAGCCTGAAAAGCAGCAAGCTGCTGATCCTGATGAGTCTGAAAAGATGTGAACCTCTGAACCACATAGCCTCTCATGCCCTGAAAGCTCTGATCTATATGAGAAGACATGTCATTGTATCGCTGTGTGTTGTCCAGCTGCATCTGTCTCATCATCTCCATCATCTGGTTATACTGAGCATCAGAGTAACGTACTCCACCAGCAGGGATAGATGGATCAAACTGTCTCTGCCTATCCTCGTCCTCAGACTCCTCATCCTTATCAGTGTCAACATCTTCAGCAGATTCTTCCTCTTCATCTTCTTCAGCCATGGTGAAATCCTCATCCATCTCCTCTTCATCAGAATCCATCACAATAGGAACTGAAACCGTCTTTTTACCCCTAACTGGGCCCTTAACGGTAGCCACATCCAAATCGTCAGCCTGAACTCAATGAACCAGCTGGCTGAACTGTTTCCTATTTGCACACGGTGTCCATCAGGAAGCTTCATAACTCTCCCTGAATCACCAATCACCCAGAAGTAAGAGTTCCTGTACTTGTAGAGAGCGCCCATTTTCTTCAACATGATGAAGTCAATAGGTGAAGGCGGAATATCAACATGTAACCTGCTAAGATCAATACCAAAATGCTTGGCTAGGACAGTCACAATCCCACCAATACAAATGGCTCCACCGCCTTTGTTCCCAACATGAGCCATGTGGTGCATCAGCATAGCACCCAAGTTCAACGATTTCCTCTTCAAGCTTGCAGCCAATACAGTGACGTCTTTCTTGGGACAATTGTTTCCCCCATCACCTCTCCCATTCAGAGTACTTGCAATAAACCGCTGGAAGACTTTAATAGCGGGATGAGTGATGGAGAAGCCTTTTCTCTAGATGGATTATACTGGGGTCTCCCTGTGATGGCTTTCCAGAAATGCATGTCAGCCCAAGTGGCTCCTGCCTCAGTAAGCACTAAATCTCTACTGATCTGAAAATTACAGAACCCAAACACTCGGTTGACCTCTTTCAAGGTCATCTTCCTTCTAACTCCCCCTAGCCAAAACTTAATCTCCCCTTCTCCTTTAAAATTAGTGGACAAAGTGCTCAGAAACTCCAGTGTTAACCCTTTGAAGGTGGGTTCACACAGCTTCAAAAACTCACCCATATGCAAATAAGCTCCTATTTCATTCAATAGATGAGCTATCCCAATCTCATTCATTAGATCCCAGTCAATGAACCGAGTCGCTTTCCACTCTCTGTCTTTCAGAAGTTCAAATCGGATTGTGGCTATTCTTTGTCAGGTTAATTCCAAAAGTTTCTTGGGTGGTCTCCCCCACCACAGCAGGTGGAACCATATGTACTCCCTGACTAGCAGACTGTGATGATGATGCACCATCCCTTCTACTTCTCTTTGGAGCCATTAATTCAGAATTTCAGAAAACAACCTGCACAACACTACAAAACAAACAAACAAGCGCAATTCCGTTGTCCCGGCAAGGACAACCACAACAATATTTCACAGAAAAGCTCTCAAACGCTCTCTTCCCCCACTACCTAGAACAATTTAATTAAAATTAATCAAATTTTAATCAAATTTCTAAGTGACTTTCGGATTTGTATGCAAAGTTGAAATAAAACACGAATCTAGACTAGAATCATGCAATAAACAAACTTTTGTAAAGGACTTAAGCCTAAATCCGAGCCTAAAGGGGTCAAATTCGGGTTTTTCTAATCAAACCTAGATCTAGTTTTAATCAATCAAAAACCGAAATTTAAGAGGGGATTGTGAAAAACTTACTTGAATTCCGCTTGAATGTGAGTTCCTTGCTCGAATTTGCTTGAAAATCCGCCTTGAATCACTTGAATAGAGCTTGGGAGTTTGCTTCAATGGAGTTTTAGAGGAGAGTGAGGAAGGAGGGGGCTGCACGAATGGGCTGAATAAAAGACAAGGGCTCGGGTTTATTTTTTAGGTTATTTCGCTGAAGACGGGCAAAGGCGCGAGATTGCACTGGATTGCGCGGCCGCGCAATTGCGATCCCACGCTTTCATGCCCCAGTTGCAATTGCTCGGCTTCGGCCCTGCGAAAGCGCGGCCGCGCATTTCCATGTCCAAGCCGCGCTTTTGCAACTGGACATGGAATGCTCGGCTTTGCTCAGACTCCTTTGGCCACGCAATTTTTGTCCCAATCCCGAGTTTTTAGCCCCTATACTTCTGAACTTACCCGAGTTATCTGATTTTTTTTTTTTTTGAGGTTTATTTCTACCTAAACTAACTAACCAAAGCAAAATTTTTAAAATTGAAAGTAAAAATCAAAGCAAATCTATCCTAAAACATGGGTTGCCTCCCAAGAAGCGCTTGTTTAACGTCTTTAGCTTGACGTAAAAGGATATCAAGAAGGATACGAGTTATGGAATTCGATCTCTTTCCCATCGAATCCCATCTTCAGTGTGCCTTGCGGTATGTCAATTCTTGTATTTGCAGTCTTCGAGAATGGTCGTCCTAACAACATAGACATCTTTCCAGCTCCCGATCCCATGTCCATCACTAGAAAGTCAGCCGGAAATTGCAATGAATCCACTGTGACCCATACATCTTCAATTTTTCCTTTGGGCCTCACAGTGGAATGATCAACCAACTCCACTATGGTTCGAGTCTCTTTCAATGGTTCCATACCGAGTTTCTCATATAAGGATGAAGAAATTACATTGACGGATGCACCTAAATCAATCAAAGCTTCATTCACCTTGGTGCTTCCAATCATGCAAGGAATGGTGAACATGCCAGGGTCACTGCACTTCTCAGGCAAACGCTTCTGAAATACAGCAGACACATGTTCTTTCTCTTTAACTTGCTTCTGACTTTTCTCCTTCTTTCCCCTTTTTAGAGTGCACAACTCCTTCAAAAACTTAGCATACCGAGGTACACTCTTGATCAGATTCAGCAATGGGACATTAACTCTGCATGTACTAAAGACCTCGAACAGCTCTTTATCATTCTTCAATTTCCGGGTTTCTTTCAAGGCTTCCGGAAAGGGTGGAACAGGTACATAAGCTTTCAGGAGAGGTGCAGACGTATCTTCCAACTCGCCCAGAATGCGCGGCTTCGCATCCAAATGCGCGGCCGCGCTTTTCTTCTCGATCCCGCGCAATCCCAACTGGGACTGTATTGCGCGGGATGACCATTGCTCGGTCGCGCTTTTAGCAGCCAGGCCGAGCAATCGGTCTTCGTTCTATTCCTCGGTTTCTGTAACCTTGCTCAGCTGATATACTTGTCCCGCCTCAGAACCACCATAAATGGAGATAAAACTGACATTTGCCCTCGGGTTAAGTTCTGTCTGAGACGGTAGCTTACTTGAATCTCTAGCTTCCAGTTTACTCACTGCCTCAGCAATCTGACTAACTTGGTTCTCCAAATTCTTTATACTAGACTTGGTTTCCTGTTGAAGCTGAGTTAGAGAACCATGCATTGTAGAAACTGATTGAGTCAACTGTCGGATCATCTCCTCTGTGGACATAGCATTCTGATTCACTCCCTGAGCCTGAGGTTGGAAAGGCGGTCTGTACTGAGCTTGGCCACCTTGATGGTTGAATTGCTGGTTGTTGGAATTTCCATACCTCAGATTAGGATGATCCCTCCAGCCTGGATTGTAGGTGTTAGAGAAGGGGTCATACCTCGGCCTAGGTGGTCCATATCCTCCCACTGCATTCACCTCAGCATTCTGATCTTGAAGTGTAGGGCAGGAATCAGTGGGATGCATGTTATCAACGCAAATTTCACAGGACTTCACCTGTTGTCTACCACCTTGCTGCAACAGCTGCTTCATCATCATTTTCAACTCAGTGACTTCATCTTGGATCCTTGTATTAGCCACCACAGAATTTGCAGCTTTCGAGCTCGTCTCTCTTTTGAACTGTCTTGTGCCCTCAGATAGTTGTGTGAACAGGTCAAATGCAGCAGCAGGAGTTTTGTTGAGAATGTGACCTTGGGAAGCTGCATTGACCATTCTTCTCTCATCATCCAAGAGGCCATTAAACAGATATAAAATCAGGTCTTGGTCAGTGTAGCCATGGAACGGACATCTGGCTATCAACCTCTTGAATCTCTCATAGTATTCGTACAAGGACTCACTTGCTTCTTGTTCAATATTACTGATTCGCTTTTTCAGATCATTGAGCCTTGTAGCAGGGAAGTACTTCTCCAGAAAAGCTTCTTTCATCTTAGCCCATGTATCAATACTTCCCGGAGCCAAGTAGTAAAACCAGTCTTTAGCCTGATCCTTGAGAGAAAAGGGAAAGGCTCTCAGCGCGATCTGGTCATGCGTCACATCAGCAGGCTTCATGCTTGAGCACACAACATGAAATTTAGAAAGATGTTTGTTGGGGTCTTCACCACTATGCCATGGAATGAAGGCAATAGGTGGATCAACCCGGATTTCAGCTCAAACTTGACTCCCTCAACAAGAGCAGGAAATTGCACCGCCAACGGTTGTTGTGCCAGATTTGGTGCAGTCAACTCTCTCAATGTTCGGTCACCCATCTCGACGGATTCAGCAGATTCAGATTCCGAGTTAGATTCTTCAAGAAAGAACAGTAAGGCCTGAAAGTGATTCCAGATTTCCTTCCTTAGCTTGAAGAGTGTCCTGTCAATATCTGGATCAAACAACAGGGGAGATGACTTAGTAGCACGGGTATGAACCATATAACAGGTTCACACCCAAAACAGCACAAAAGTAATAAACACAAATAGCGACAAGTCCCCGGCAACGGTGCCAAATTTGATGAGGTATTTTTCAGTCGTTTTACCTATCAAAGAATCCTAACTTAACCAATCTGAGTAGAATGGTAAGCAAGGGTCGATCCCACAGAGACTCGTGTATTAATGTTATTACTTATGTGCCAAGTAACTAAAGGGGGGTTTATTGATTGATTAATCTAAACTAATATGCAGAAATAAAACTAACTATGAATGCAAAAGATGATTGAATATATGAAAAACAAACGTGTTCAACTAGTTAGATCCATCATGATATTGATTCATTGATCATCGATTCTCTTGATTCTCTTCTCACTTGAATAATCTATTGTGGATAGTGATCCTACTAAGGATTAAAACCCGAACTTCATATATAGTTGATAGAACAACCAGTCTAGCAACCCTAATTATTTAACAACCTAGAAAACCTTCTAGATTCAATTAAACAACAGCATGACGATTCAAGTTATCAATAGAAACAAATAACTCAAAGCAACCAGACATCTAAGTGATTTGTGAATTTATTCCCTTCTCTAACCAACTTGTCCGACCGGTACTAAATTAATTAAAGTATACTCTTGACCTAATTAACTCCAACCGGTAATTAATCATATTTAGTTGTAAATTAACCTAGAAATTCTATTAGGTGATCAATCTAACAAAACCCTAGAATAATTCTGATTCAATTAAGCACAGTGAATAATTTCTACTCAAGTTTGTTGAGAATCAATCAAATCTCACAACTACATACAAATCATGACTTCAATAACTAGCCAAACACAAGAGAAATTAGCAATTCATAATTAAAATTAAGAAAAACTTACAAAGGTTTAAAGTTTGCCTCTAGAGAGAAAACCCTAGCCTCCAAAGTTGATCAAAAGTTATGAAAAATAAAAACTAACATAAAGTATTTATATGCTCCTAAAAATATCCTCAAAAGAGATATTAAACACCCATACTCGGATGACATATAAGCCCACAAATCAAAACCAAAGCCCAATACCACAACTCGGCCCAAAACCCTTGCTCCGTGTAAAATCCCGATTACGCGGCTTCGTCCCGCAAAAGCGCGGCCGCGCTTTCCTTGTAATCCCGCGCTTTCCCCATTCAGTTGGGATTGCGCGGCTTCGTTGCTCGGCTTCAACCCGAGCTTTTGACATGGCTTCTTTGGCTTGTCTTCCTTGTCTTGGCTCTTCTTCATCCATGCTCCTAGCATCCCTTAGCTCTCTTGGCTCGTCCATCACCACCATAATCCATCTGTACTCGCCCCGCTGTTGCTCCTGAACCTAAAAACCTGTAAAACCGAGCAAACCAGCGCATAATACCCGACAACACAAAAACCTAAAAACTACATAAAAACTAACCTAAAACTAACTAAAACATATATAAAACATGCATCTTAACTACTACTATATGCAAGCTATCAGCCTTCAATCAAAGAAATCCATGGCACATACGGAGAGGAACTATGGTAGAAGGTTTTATGGTTGTCGTCATTATGGATCCCTAAAGAAATGTAACTTCTTTATGTGGAGAGATGAAGAGTACTCTGGCAGATCCATATATGTCATCAACAAATTGATGAAGGAGAAAGAGGTGATAGAAGGAGAGACAAGGCAATTATTGGATTCATGTACATCTCTTCAAATGGAGACGCACAAGATGAGAGAAGAGCTTGTTGTTAAGAAGTCCTTATTGGAGAGGTTGGAGGCTGAAAAGGATGCATACAATATGAACTCTGAAGCTATGATTAGGAGATTGAAGCATTATGATCAAAGTCATGTTATTGTTATGGTTGTTGTCTTATTTGTATTCATGTGTCTTAATGTTGTAATGGTCAAGTGGGCAATGTAGTATTCTGTTGCAATTATTCTGTTGCAATTCTGTTGCAATGTAGTATTCTGTTGCAATTATGTTGTAACTCTCAAAACTTGACAGTGTAACTCTCAAATCTTTTGTATGAATCTTTTGCTAAAACAATCATGTTTCATATTGTGTGTGTGTCGGATTTAGGCATAGAAGCAACACAAAGTGACATTACCAACACAAGGAGTGACATTACATGTTGACCTTTTGCTAAAACTGAGAGTGACATTACCAACAGACAATTTAGGCATAGAAGCAAGTGTTTAGTACAGAATCACCTTACTAACACAACAGGCCCTTACTAACACATAGTTTTAGTTGCAATATCTAACACATAAGATGCATCACATTACCAACACACAAGTGGCATCAAAGTTTGGGCTTAAAGTAGTTCAAAAGCACCCAACTTTGGATAATATACAGAGTTTAGACAAAAACAGACAAAAGAAAACAAGTCTTAGGTCTACATCATTTCTTCTTAGAAGGGCCACTAGCCTTGTGCTTCCTTGGTGAGCGCCTAAGTGTAGCAGCAAGTTGCTCTTTAGTTGCAATCATACTTCTTGTGGATCTTGGTTGAGGAAGATATGACCTTCCTTGAGAGGGTGTCACCTATGCAAACAAAGTAGGCTATGAGCTAACATACTACATGACCAAAGTTAGAAGCATACTTCCAACATGAAGGAAAAGTTCTTATACCTGCACAGAATTCCCAACAACACAGCTTGAAGATTGGCTTCCAATGTTTACTTCAAATTGAGATACTTGAGATGGTTGGGGTGGACCATGCTGAGAGGGCTCTTGCACAACAGGCCCTTGCTCACTTCCAGCTTGAGATGAATTCTACATCATAAGTGAAGGATGCTTCATCAAGAGAGTTGTAACTAATATGACATGAAAAATACAATTGTGAAGAGTATGTTATGGTTTTGTTACCTTTCTTATGTACTTCCTTTTTTTGTGAATTCACATAGACAGTGCTTGCATTTGGGGGTCTTCCTCCTTTGTTATGTGCATTTGGTTGCTGCTCAGGGGGTTTAGGGGGGTTCTTGCAATGGTTCTTGTAGTGGCCTGGTTGCCCACATTGAGAGCACTTTGTTTGTCCAACTATTCTAATCCTTTTCTTCTTACTCTCTTCCCTAGGCTCTCTTCTTCTGGACTTCCTCGGCCTCCCTGACTGAACAACATAACTAGG
Organism: Fallopia convolvulus; assembly: GCA_964016875.1. Lineage (NCBI taxonomy): Eukaryota > Viridiplantae > Streptophyta > Magnoliopsida > Caryophyllales > Polygonaceae > Fallopia > Fallopia convolvulus. The sequence goes on from OZ024718.1 coordinate 15,756,893, forward strand.
TGGTTCTGGTGCCTGCTGAGTAGTCCTCTCCCAGTCAGCTTCTTCAAGCATAGGATAGATAATGGGACTGTAAGCCTTCAAGTACATCTCCTTGCTGAAAAATGGATGAATATAGTCTTCCACTGGGCGCCTCTCCTTCAGTATGCAGCACATTCCATGAGGGTAAGGAATTCCACTCAAATCCCACTTCCCACAGCCACAACTCCTCTGACCTAGATCTACCACATATGTCCTGCCATAATGGTCAACCTCAAACATGTCTGCACCCCCATAGAAAGGTGTACAACTCCTTAGGCATTCTTGCTTGACAGATTCTATTCTCTTCATTGTGTGAGGTGTAAATTGTCCCTCATATTTCAACATTCCCTCACGCTTGGCCACAAACCTCTTCATCAATTTCCTTCTGATCCACTCACACATTGATAAAATGGGCAACTCTCTTGCTGGCAGAATTAGAGAATTGAAACTCTCACAGACATTGTTAAGAAGCATGTCAGATTTGGTGTCATGCTTGAATCCATGCCTTGACCAAGTGTTTGGGTTTGAATCAATCAAGTATTTATGTGCTGAATCATCAAGCTTCTTTACCTCATCCATTGCATACCCAAAATCTATAGTGTTTGATGCCCTAGCAGCTGCCCACACAACATCCTTGTAAGTCTTGCCTGGCCATCTTGTTTTGAAGTTGTTGTACATATTCCTAACACACACCCTTGTTGGTGCTAGTGGGAAAACATCTCTTAGAGCCTCAATAAGACCCTAGGAAAAACAACAATAAAAGAACACAAATAGCTTAAGTTAGGGCTTAGATATATTAACAAGCATGGAAGATATTTGGATATTTAAAGGAAATTTGTACTAAATGCAAACCTTTTGCCTATCAGACATGAATGTTGGATTGCTCTCTCCAATATCTCTTGCCAACAGCTCAAGGAACCAACCCCATGTTTCCTTTCTTTCTGCCTCAACAATAGCAAAAGCAATGGGATAGATGTTCTCATTTCCATCCTTACCAACTGCAACCAATACCTGACCAGTGTATGCACCCCTAAGATGACAACCATCCAGCCCTATTATAGGTCTACAACCTTTTAAGAAACCCTTCTTGCATGCATCTAAAAACACATACATTCTTTGGAATAAGGGCTTCTCTGGATTGTCTAGGCACACTTGAACATAGCTAGAACTCCCTGGATTCCATCTCCTAATTGTTGCAGCATAATCCTATAACCTTCCATATTGCACCCTAGCATCCCCCTGAGTCATCAACATAGCCCTCTTCCTGGCCTTCCATGCTTGGTTGTATGAGATGTTTATGGTATGGTCTCTTCTCACAGCATTCATAAAGCCTTGTAGCTTCCATTGTGGGTCATCTCTGTAATACTCCAAATACTTTTCTACAAGCCAAACTGAAGTCATCTTACTATTCTCATGTTGCCATCCACAATCATGTTTTCCAGTAATGGACTTCAGTTGAAAAGATCCATCTTTCCCCATTTTCCTAGCAGTGGCCCTAAAATGACACTTGACAACCTTGTATACACACTTTTTCCTTGAATGTTTCATAGAGCAATCACACTTCAGTTTGCAATAAACAAAAACCCTGGACTTGTCATTGTGCAGATAGTAATAATCACCACCATTTTCAATTGAATATTGTATTAGTGCTTTTCTAAAGATGTCATTTGAACCAAAAATCACGCCCTCCTTAAGATGGATCCTTTTTTTGAAGTCGACAAGAGGGTTGAATTCAGCATACCTGACATGTTTCTTCTTCTTGGACTCATCATCGGATAACCCACTTACACTTTTTAATTCATCAGAATCATCCAATGGTGGCTCATCATCCACATAATCTCCTCCACCATCTGTTGCTACAGCTGCACTGAATTCTCTAAAATGGCCAACATCCTCATCAATATTCTCTTGAAACAACTCATCATCTTCATCTTCACTTTCTAAATAATCAAAATCTCCACCATCATCTGAAGACTCTGATCCTAATACATCCTCATCACCCTCATCTGAATCCTCTGATTCTAAGACAACATTTGTTAAGTTTGGGAAGTTGGCTGTTGGAAGAGTTGTTAGGGTTCTGGTGCCTGCTGGGATTGGTGGTGTTGTCTTATGTAGTGAAGAGCTAGATGGTGGTGGATCTCTTGTTGGTGCAGATTGAATATTGGGCTGTGAAGTTGGGCCTTGGGCTCTCAATAAATATGGGCTAATCTCTTGACTCTGGACCACATACACATGTACCACTCTATCCCTCCCAACACAATCAACCATCTTCATCACATCAGCATCTCCCCTTATTTTTGTCAATCCCTTATGAATGGTTTGTCCTGGCTGTATGTACCAAAGCTCTTCTATGTTGCATTGCTGGCAAACTTCTTCCTTGAATATAGCTTCCAAAACAACCTTTGAAACCAAGTCTGGATCAAGATCTGCAGGAACATAAGCCTTTGCCTTCTTGTAGCATAGCTCACCAAGCTTAGAAAGGTAGAATTGACCCTCTTACAAATACCTCTCACTTATATCTGCCATTGAAACTGTAAAAAAAGGAGTAAAACAAACAAATCCTTTTTTTAAGATATTCCCAACAGAGACACATCACACCAACACAATAAAGTTGTTCTATGACTCGTGTTTTTGTCTGTATGTATATATTGTCCCCACTGCCATTAAATAATGCTCAACAACCAAAAGATTCTCAACACAACACCCTATTCAATGACATAGCCAGTATACATCACAATCTCTAAAGCAAAAGCAAAAGCATCGGGTGGCAGCACAAATGCAGAAAATCATCGAATGACTCATAGAAATGCAGAAAATCAACCAAAAAATCATCACAACTATATAGCAAAACAAGGGTTAAGAGTACTGTATACTCACCTTCTACTAACAAAAGCGCCTCTCCTCAAATTTGGGTATTCTTCGAACCAGCACGCAATCGAATAGCTAGGCCATCGACGAACCTCACCATCCCATCTTCAAACGAGCTCGAAATCATATAGCAAAACAAGCTTTGTGGAAGGTTTTTGCCTCGTCGTTGCTCGAATTTTGAAAGCACCTCAATTTCTGCCTCGTCGTTGCTCCAAACCCTAAATTTCTATCTCAATTTTGATATAGAAATGGGAATTGGGGGTGGGTCTCGTAAGGATTTGAGGGTGGGTTTAATTAGGTTTTTTGCTTTGATACAAAAATGGGAATTTTAGAGGTAAAAAGATATAGAAAAGGTAAAAAGAAATAGAATGGGAATTTTAACACTCACCGCACGCGCGCGTACACGGCCATTTGACGGGGAATTGAGTAGGGGTGGTTGTTTTTTAACGGAATGGGTAATAGAGGTGGTTTCCGGTAAATAGGTATTAAAAGGGTGGTTTAGAGCAATATGACATATTATAAGGGTGGTTTTAGGTCATTCGGCCTTTAAAAAAGGCCATTATGAAAGAGAGGGTTTATAAAAATAAATCAAATCTCATCATTCTTCTTTTCGTTAAGTTGAGGCTATAAGGACATACTAATTTACCAGTTCTGTAAGCCTTGCCGACTAATTTATAAACCTAAGGTTTACCACCAAAAATAGGCCGGCATTAAAACAAATAAAATAATAATCATGTTATGTATGATAGCAAGAAACAACAGTAGTTAAAGCTAGGAATATTTCGAAAATTGAAATTGAAGGAGACAGTCTTATTGTCATAAATGCTTTAAAAGGAAGTAGATCTTGCCCTTGGCAAATTGAAATGCTAATTGCCGATACTTTGGTTATTTTGCAGTCCTTTGATGTGGTCCGGTTCATACATATACCACGTGACTGCAATAAAGTGGCGGATTTGATCGCTGACTTAAGACATTTGGTCAGTGTCAATCAGATTCAGACCCATTCAGGACTTGTTTCCCTCATCCGTAAGGATGCACTAGGTTGAATTATTTCGACCTAATTCTTTCCTACTAAAAAAAAAGAAAAAAGAAACAGCACTAGTTGGTACTATTTACTCCCACCTGCTTGCTCATCTTCCCCCCATTAACCCCCTTCGTCCTGAACTCCATTTAAATATTTTGTTTTTAATAAAAAAAGAAAAGATTTTTTCCTCATAATCCAGAATTCAGACATCCTTGGCTCCCCTCGAATTCCCTACAGCGTTTCGATCTTGAATAAAGGCCATAAATGGCGGAAAAAACGGCATAATTGCATGTGGTGTTCGTCACCAAACCCTTTTGTCTTTCTCCCCTTTATCTGTAAAACTCTCTCTCTATCGCGGACCAACATATCGCTTTTGTGAAGTGTCCTTTTGTGATTTAAAGCGGAGTGCCATTTGTTTTGATTTGAGAATTGATGTCAATTGCGTTGGAGAGCAGTGGAGGTGGAGGCGGCAGTGGCGGCAGTGGTGGCGGTGGGGGGAGGTATAAGATCGATCCCCCGGGATTAATCACCAGAATCCCTTTCATGGCGATGTACGGCTCATCCGATCCGCCGATCGGCAAAGGCGGAGGAGACAAGGATCCGGATGCCGATTCTTCCACTTCTTCTTCAATTGGAAAGAACAGCGACCTGTCGGTGGATTCGGCAGAAGGCGACGATTCTGGAGACAACGAAGCTCAGAGTGACTTCACAGGTCCATTGGATACCCTCGACTCGCTGGAGGATGTTTTGCCTTTCAAGTAACCCCCCTCTTTCTCACTCTCTCTCTCTATATATCTGACTGCTCTTTGGACTTCAATATTTAGGTCTGAAAAATCAAAATGTAGAAAGGCAGAAGAGTTTTAATTTTAGTAGAATTTTGAGGATGCTTAAATACATGGCGAATGGAGCCCTAGCCCCCTAATAAGACGAATTTCTTCTGGAATTTTCTTAACCCTTCCTCAAGAGCTACCATGCAATGCTTCCTTCTTTTAGGGAGGAGGGGGATTGGGGCTGCTTCTTCCAATTTGGTCTCGAGTAACATTCGAACAAGTAGCTTGTTAAAATTTATTTGAAATGAATGGTGCTTCAATTATCAATGCTCTTTCTATCAGCAAGTGATGAAAGACTGACTCTTTCATTACTTTGTGGATGATTTGGATACAATCTTCACAGCCAGTCTCATAAAATTTGGCATACTTAGTATAAGTTTGAGTGGGTTATTGTGAATGCTTCTTGCTGCCAGAGAAAGAGATAAACTTGTACAGCTGGTCGATTATAACTTCTCTGTCTAGAATTATATTCAAGTCTAGCTTCTTTAGATTGGGGTGTGTGTGTGGGACTTTTGTAACCCTAGCTTCAGTTAGCTTCAAAAGAAGTTGGGATTTAAAATATACTTGCGGGCAAAGTCTGGCCATGAAGGAGCGCATGCTGTTTGTAATGTGGTGGATGTTAAGGTTAGTTAATCAGCCAATAGGATTATCCATTAGACCATTACTGTTGGAAAGCAATCCCTCTGTTTCGGTTAGTCAACAACCAAATGATTTTTTTTCCGGATATCAATCCCTTTATTTGAGCCATTATGATTGTAGTAACAAATAAGTTGCCTTATGTCAGCATAAGGCTGGATAGAATACTCTAGTGCAGCTCCAAATCGAATGGTTTTTGTTTTTTCATGTGAGTTGCTTGCGTCAACAGATTGTTGGATTTGGTTTTTTATTACATCCGTCAAATAGCACGTGTTACTCACTCCATGGCTGAAATGGGTGGACATTAGATCAGCCAAATGAGCAATTACGTGACGCGTTCTTGTAAGTTTTCCTTTAGTGCGGTCATCAACTCCCCCATACTTACGTCTAGGATTTGAATATTTACTTGCATTTTTTATTTGTTGGTAGGCATTGAAACAACGTCATTCTATTTGGTGTTATTCATTGTTTATAGTAGGTTACTAAGAACGGCCGAATAGGAACAAAGAAAGGAAGGATTCTTTGGCATGTAGATACGGTGTGCTTGGTAAACATGTTTATAATATGAATGATGTTGATATGGTAGTTGATAACGCCTTACAAGGTAACAAAAACATGACATGTAAGGCGGGCGTATGTTTTCCGAGCACACCCATAGTCTTAAAATGGGGAAAAAACATGCTAATGAGAGATGATTTATGCATTTTGGTGTCTTAACAATATTGTTAACTTATGTGACTCTATGCTCAATCCTCTCAGCTGTTAAATCATGCATGTTTGATTTGCTTCTTGCTTAAACTATGAAATTTCATATCTGTAACTGTTAAGTTTTGTTTGTCTTTTTTTTTGAGAGGAAGTTAAGTTTTGTTTGTCCAGTTTAAGTCTCATATTTATTTTATCCTGTTAAAATCTGCAACCAGTTTTCCCCTGTTGAGCCCCTAACCTATATTTTGAAATTTCTTGAAGGGTGTCATATTACTAGTCGTGAATTTATATATGTTTGCAAGTTTTAACGCTTCATTATAAACTTCACAGGACTAACACAAGGACAATTTTCCTAAGGTAAAATTTTTATTTGGATAAATTGGAGATGTAAGACAAGTTAGAAAACTAATCAATTTCAAGGGGTTTCGACAGAGCAAAATACCATAGCAGGATCCTTATCCTTGATGCTACTCGGGTTAATGTTTTAGCTTTATTCAATGCATGGGCGTGCAAATTACTATGATATTACATCTTTTAGATTGGCCACTGTAGCTCTTGAGATTTTCATTTTATGGTGTGTTTTGTAAACCAGAGTTTACATCATGAGGCCCTGTTAGCTCATCACCTTATCAAGCTGTTATAAGCACAACTCATTCTTATTTTAGATTCTCAGATTGTCGCTCTTACTTGTTTTGTCAAATTAGAGTTAGTTTTATGTGAATGGCTTTATATCTATCCTAAGTCCTAACTCATTTAGCTTTAGTTTTATGGATTTAGTCCCTATATCAATTTTGGTGTATTCTAACTAAATTCAGTTATTATTGTCACATAGCTGAATTTCAGTTTTTCTTGGGTCTATTGGGCGTACCCCCTTTCCCTTGTGCAGGGGTACCCCCATCTTGACCCCCCAGATTCCGCTGTAGCGGAGCCTCACTGGGTCAATGATGATGATGGTGATCTCTATTTTTCAGGAAAGGAATATCCAAATTCTACAGCGGGAAATCAAAGTCGTTCACTAGCCTGGCAGATACTTGCACAATCTCCTCCATAAACGATCTTGCTAAATCAGAGAACTCCTATAGCAAGAAACGTAAAAACTTACTTGCTTCAACTGTGTACTGGGAGAAGAAGGCTGGTAAAACGCCAAAACACAATTGCAGTGGGCTTTACAAACGACAAGCCAGCAGCGACAATTCGAACTCAAACTCAAGCACATCTTCATCTCCTCATGGCCTTCCACCTCTGCACCCAAGGGGCGCAAACGCTAAAGGATCCCCCAACACCGAAGTAGTTTCTCCCACGCCCTACAGATCGTTCTCTCTCTCGGATTTGCAGAGTGCTGCCGCTGGACCAGACTCAGGAGGTAAATGAAAATAGGTAGAAAATGGTAAAATGCTAACTGTAGTAACTCTTTAGTTTGTTGTTGCAAGTGTAGTAATAGTAGAACTGCTCCCTATATGCCACCTGGTGTCCTCTGTAAGTAAATCCCCGTCTGTAACTTGTAACTTAACTGTAGGCTATAGCCAGCAACGTGCTGCTTTCTGTCATGGTTTAAAACCAGGTTCTCGTTTTAGTAAATCGAAAATGGCCAGTTAGTACTCTTAACTTGTAAGGCGTTAAATCTTGTAAAGAACCTCCTCATGCATATAAATGATAATATTTTGCAGTTTGTAAAGAATGCAGAGCCTGGATACTAAGGCTGTCTTCATCCTGTCATTTTCTCGTCTCCACTTATGATACGGTTTTAGTTGTCTCTCGGATGTCTCATCGATTCTTCTAACACTGTCTTGTTTTAGGCCCAATATTTGCAAGGCTTCTTAAGCACTTCAAGTTGAAGAAATCCTTCTTTATTATTCTATATATGTAATTTGTATTTGTTAATGTCTTTTGTATATCTTTAGTTTCCTTCTCTTACGATATTGTACACTCCCATAGGATACTAGGGTTACTCTTGTACTCTATGTATTCCTAAATCAATGAGAAGGTAATCAACGCCTCTTCTCGCAAAACTTCTAAGCTTTACATGGTATCAGCCTAAAGAATGGATCTTTTCGATCATGTCGAACAATCCTTCTTCTCCCATTCAAATTCTCTTCTCTGCCTCTTCTGATGGCACCTCTCAAAACCTTCATTTGCCCAATTTTGCTATTGGACAGAAGTAACTAATCCCTTTGGAGTACAGTTTGACCGACGCTCGAGGCTTTCGACTTGGCTTGCATGCTTCACCTAGCTAATTAGGGTTTCCTTTTTAGTTCTTGCCTTTACTATTTATATGCATGACACATTCATGTTTTAGTTTTCACATCCAATCTATAACTATATATTAAAGCTATCCCTTTTCGAGCCACCAGAACGATTGTGGCCCCACCTTATATTTATAAAATTTATTTTTATTTCTAATATTTTAACTTTTTTCTATTATATTCTTCTTTAACTATGTAAATCTATCTTTAACATCAAACAAATATCTATTTAGTATAACGATTTCTTTTGAAAATTTCCTTATACAAATATTTAAAATTAAAGATAACAAATTTAAAATATTTTTAAATACGTATAAATATCTTTTACCTTTTAGCATGATGTCTTTTCACGAAATTATTTATAGATATATTTTTCTTTTATAATAAAAAAATTAATGATAAATACTTATAATGTTTAAAAATAAAAAAATAGGTAATATCTATAACTATATATTAAAGTTGTACGTTTTCGAGCCACCAGAACGATTCTAGCCCCACTTCATATTTAAAAAGTTAATTTTTATTTCTATTTTTTTTAACGAGGGACCCACCTTTGGTGGTAAACCCCGGGATCCGGGTAAACCGGCTCGACCTAGTGGTGGAGGAATGGTGAGACTTGATTTTTCACCCAAGTGTAGGGGCGGGGGCAAGGATCAAACGTAGGACCTCCCAACATCCCCCCATACCCCTTACCACTAGGCCACCCCATGTGGTACAATTTTTATTTCTATTATTATAACTTCTTTCTATTAAGTTCTTTTTAACTATTTAAATTTATCTCTAACATCAAAAAAATATCTTTTTAGTATAACAATATTTTTTGAAAGCTTCCTTATACAAGTATTTAAATTAAAGATAAAATATTTAAATTTTTTAAAATAAATATAAATATTTTATCATATATCTTTTGACGAATTTATTTATAGAAATATAGTGATTTTCTTTTATAAAAAATTAATGATAAATATTTAAATTTTTTAAAATTAATAAAAATGTATAATAAAATATTTAATAGATATTGAAATATTTGATAAACTCTAAATTTACGTACATGAAAAGTAATAAAATAGGAAGAATATAATATTTGATTAAAAAATTATATACATTCTACGAACAATAAATTACTTATATTAAAGTTTACATTATATTTTTATTTATTTATTGATATCCTATTTATAATGTTTATAAAATATCGAATCATAGTCGTACATGGTACGACAGGTAAAACTAGTATGAATTAAGCTCAAGCTTGAGTTGAGCGTGTTCCTCCTCCCTTGGACCCGGGCATCAAACAAACCCTTCTTTCTCATCTTTACTTGGACTCGGGCATCAAACAAACCATTCTTTCTCATCTTTACTCTTCTAGTTCTCATATTTGGACTCATCCGAGTCAAACCATTGGCTACACTATTTCAAGGCTATGCAAGTTGCTCATGCTGCCAAGCATCACCAATATGACATCACTTCACCACCAATCACACCATGCACGAGTCTCCATCGCGTCATCGTTGTATCATTGGCGCACCATTGATCGCATCAAGGGCTCTCGCTGCCGAGTCCCACCGTGCCACAATCAGTTTTGCACGTGCCATGCTCGATTCCTCTCAAGCCGAACCTCGTGAACAAGGTGCTTGAAGGCTTCTAGATCAGATCCTAGAAAAATCGTGACCCGACCCCCTTCGGATCACATCACTAGGAGTATTAGGAAGTGCAAAAGGCACATGTAACCATTCGTAAAGACCATACTTAGTATTAAAAGCAATTTATCACTCATCTTCCTCTTTCATCCTAATATAATGACACCCCTTCTAAGATCAATTAGTATCTTTGAGGCTCAATATTTATGCAACACAATCAGGCAAAGAGGCACGAACACCAAGTTGATTTGGTGCTTGATTTCCCTCATTGGTGGAAGGGCTATGAGTGGCTCATTGTTGAGAGAGTTTATTCTTGACAACAAATAAATTTATAAGTCAAGACCACGCTGAGTATAGCGAAGTCAGGATCGTTCCACGGGAAGCACGGTTGTTTGTCTATCAACTACTAAAAATAAAACAAAACAAAACACCCTACGACCCACCTCGTTAACGACTTTGTCAGGGTCGTTAACGAACCTGGACAACACTACGAACACACACTAACGACCTAAACACAAGTTCGGTACCGAGGAAAGTAACTCGATAACGAATGTAGACTCGAATAAGAATAAAAATCTAGGACAAGGGTTACCACAACATAGCCATGCATAAAAACTCATAAGAAGATAAAGATCATGCCTTTAGAAAGATAAATTCATCAACTTTCGCTGACTAGCAAGTAAATCAATCAATTCTCATCAATTAATTCACTTAATCACTTATTTTGGATCCAAAGCTCGAAACTTTCGTAATCGAACAATATCAACCTTCAAGTTAACAACTTTCTCTTTCGATCAAATTGCAAACTCAAATTACCTCGACTATCGTCTAAGCATAAGCACAACAAGCAATCTAAAATAGATAAAAGACATTCAAAACATCAACTCACTCATCAAACATACATAATTATGCCGGGTTTCAACCCCGACCCTAGATAAGAAAAATACTAACTACTCATATTAATAAAGCAAACAACTTCAACAAAAGAAAACATTGAAAACAAAACAAACTTACTTGAAATTAATAAGAGAAATATCGTCTTACAAACTGCAGAAGAAACCGAAAACACGGAAATACCGAATAGAACACTCGACTAATGACCCAAACTTCTCTCTCTCTCGATCGACCTTGGCTCGTTACTTGATAACTTGCATTTTAGAGCATATTAGGACATGCATTTAGGACTTTAGTTTATATGTTTTCATGCATTAGTCTTGTGTTTTCTAGTACTTTTGGTTGAGTTTCCGTTATGGATGTCTACACGCGTATTTAGGTACTTTAGAGAAGTTCGAGCTTTATTTGGGCGTGTTTGAAGACATGACGGAATCAAGACTTCAGTTCTAGGAGGCGACAGGACCAGAAAAGAACGATTCAATAGCCGAAAAGGAGGAACCAAACGATCAAGGCCAAGGTCGTGCACCCATGGAGCACGGTCGTGCAAGCGGTGTCGACAATTCTTCGGATCGTGCGCCTATGGCGCACGATCGTGCGTCTTGGTTTAGAGAAAGGCATCCCCCATGCGTTCCAAACGCACGGTCGTGCGGGCCCACGACACAACCCGTGCGCTGCCAATGCAAGGCCCGTGCGCTGGCTCAGCTCGTGCGACACTCAGGCCCGGATCGTGCACCCATGCGCATGATCGTGCGCGTCTCCAGCTGCCGGCCAGGATCGTGCAGTTGCAAGGCATGTATCGTGCGGCTCGAGCGCATGATCGTGCGGATGTCTTGCATCGTGCGTTGCGCTTCTTAGAGTCGTGTGCCTCGGCGCGCGCGCCGTTGCTCGTGCGCCTTGATTGCTCGGGTTTTTTGGCCGCCTCTTCCATCCTATCCTTAGTATAAATACCCTCTTTTGTTATCTAGTTAGGGGTTCGACTTTTAACCTAGTTTCTATTGCTTGAGAGACAAGTTTAGAGAAATTTGTTGGAGATTTGAAGACTTTTGTTGAATTTGAGTTTGGATTTGCTGGATTTGAATCAAGTTTATTTGTTTCTTCAATCCGGTATGTTTCCTCTCGTTATTGAATTGATTTCTTCTATTTCCATGTCTAGCTAAACCCCAAATTCTAAGATTGGGGTGAACCCAATGATGTCTAGGTAGACTTATTTATTAAATTGCACAATCCATTGTTTGAAGCTTTGTTTGATTCAATCCTAGATGCTTTATGCCCTAGTAATTTATTTGAATGGGAACTTGTCAAAGTTTGAGACTGAAAGGTGAAAACTCTGATAAGTAGTCAGACAGGGGATTGAAACTGAAAGATACTTTTTCTTGTTGGAACCCTAGGATTTGAACCTGAGTTTTCTTTATTATGAAAGTATTTTGAATTCTCTTGTGGAATAACAATTGTCATATAAACCTTAAGGTTGGGTTGAGTTAGCAAGTCGCGAAAGCGGATGTTGATTCAATTTAATCTTAAATTCTAAGCGCTTAAAGGTCTAGATTTTAATTTGCAAGTCACGAAAGTGGATGTTTAATTGAGTCTAGATACGTTTGTTTACATTCGAAAGAATTTAGCGGATACATTAGACAATTGCCTTCAAACAAAGTCCTAATTAAGATTGTGCAATCATCTTTTATAGTCTACTGAAGCATTATTGTGGTGATCCTTAATCTTAGAAGCCTTTCTCTCATTGATTTGCCCATATTTACTTGTTTGTTTGCTTTAATTAGTTTCATAGCAAAAATCACAATTCAATCTTTTCTTATTTTACGGCTTAGTCTACTGTTTTGACTACAAATAATACTACATAGTCCCAAAGTTCGACACCTTGGTATTACAACCGATCCCGTACACTTGCGGGGTAGGATTTGGCCTATCAAGTTTTTGGCGCCGTTGCCGGGGGCTATAGTTAGTATTGTTTGTTTCTCACAACCGGTAGATTAGGTCTGTTTTTCTTTTTAATTTTGTTTCTTTTGTTTGTGATTTCAGATTGTTCTCTAGTTCATACGAAGAGCCCTGAACGCTCAACCACTCAACAATTTTGATCCTGAAATTGAGCGTACTTTCCGTAGAAGACTAAGAGAACAACGTGCAATCCAAGCTATGGGTGATCAAATCCAAGATGCTCAGGCTTTGCATAGAGCCTATGTTTCTAATCTACAAGCCCAAATAGCGGCTGCCAACAATCGAGTGGCTGAGTTGGAACAAAACCAAGTGCACCAAGAGGAAGAACAACACCCACAGACTCTTGCTGAATATATGAGGCCTGCTCAACATGGGCCTATTTCTGGTGTTGTCTATCCTGAGGTGCAAGCTCGTTACTTTGAATTGAAGCCCTCCTTGATCAACATGGTCCAACAAAATCAATTTGGAGGTCTTCCATCTGAAAATCCTTATTAGCATCTCACTACTTTTATTGATCTCATGGAAACTGTCAAAATCCATGAGGTCCCAAATGACGCACTCAAGATGAGAGCCTTCTCATTTTCTTTAAGGAACAAGGCCAAGACATGGTTCAAGACTCTTCCTCAGAACTCCATCAGAACATGGGATGAGTTAGCCTCTTCTTGAACAAATACTTTCCACCTAAGAAGACTTCTGAGATGAGGCAGCAAATCAGTAATTTCAGGATGAAAGATGGAGAGTCTTACTTTGAAGCTTGGGAGAGATTCAAGGAGCTTCTTGTGTTGTGCCCACATCATGGGCAATCTAAGGTGGCGCTTCTTGATATCTTATACAATGCAATTGATGGTGCAACTCGTCTGCTAATTGACGCCTCATGTAAAGGTGGCTTGTCTAATATGCAAACAGATGAGGCATGGGATTTGATTGAAAGAACTGCATTGCACTCCCACAACTATTCTGATGTTCGTTCCACATCTTGTGCCAAGAAAGCCTCTGGGATGTATGAAGTTGATTCCAATACTCAATTGAGGGCTCAGGTTGATTTTCTTACTCAGAAGGTAAAGCAGTTGGAAACAGTTGCAGTAGCAGGAAAGCCCATTAGTCCTACACCATCAAGCTCAGTGGTAAATTGTCAGTTTTGTGGAGCACGTGATCACACAATATCAGCTTGTCATTTGTATGCTTCTGAACGTGATCCACAGGTAGGAGAAGTCAACTACATGAATAACTACAATCGGGATGTAAGGAATGACCCATACTCTAATACTTACAACCCCGGTTGGAGGAATCACCCAAACTTCTCCTATGGAAATAGTCAAGTACAACAAAGACAACCACCTGGGTTTTAACCAAAGGCTCCTCAACCACAAGTTGCTCCTCCTATGCCACAACCTCAACAATCAACAATGGAGCTTCTACTTGAGCAACTTGTGGCGGGTCAAAAAGCAAGTCAGTCCTTTTAACAAGAGGTGATCTCAGAGCTACAAGAGATGAAAAAGCAGCAGAAGTTGTTTGAGCAACAATTGGCTCAACAAGCCTTGAATGCTCCAAGACCCAGTGGTCAATTGCTTGGTCAACCTGAAGCTAACCCAAAAGGCCAAGTGAATGTTATATCTCTAAGAAGTGGAAGAGCACTTAAGACTCCACCAATGACTCAGAAGGTGAAGGTGAATGAGCTACAAGAGAAAGAGGTTCCTGAAAAGCCAAAAGAAGATGAGAAGGAGCCTCCATACGTTCCTCCACCACCATACAAGCCACCTCTACCATTCCCTCAAAGAAGAGCTGAAGCCCAATTGGATCCACAATTTAGAAAATTTGTGGATATGTTGAAGAAGCTCTGCATCAACATTCCTTTCACGGATGCCTTGAAGCAAATGCCCTCTTATGTAAAGTTCTTGAAAGTGATCCTATCAAACAAGAGGAAGATTGATGAATGCCAATCCGTGTCTTTAAGCAAGGAGTGTAGTGCTCTTATCCAAAACAAGCTCCCTCCAAAACTTGGAGATCCATGTAACTTTTGTAATATCCGTAATTTTTATGGATATTTTTGGAAAGTTTTTCGGGCATCCTTTTAAGACCCGTTTAATCAATCCCGTTACGTTTCGATCGTTTTAATAGAAATTGTTCCTAGAAAATTCAAGGTGACAAAATAAAATTATTGGAATTGATTTTATTAACCTATGTAATTTTTAGGATCACTTCCATGAAAGAAGTACCTTGATCGGATGAGATCCGCTTAATTAATTATGTACCCGTTAAGGTTATACTCTGAATCGAGAGCTTTAAAATTAGAAGTAGCAAGATAAAATCATACGATTTGATTTTATTAGTCTACATAATTTTTAAGACCGTTTATATAAAGAGAGTATTATAATACGGGGTATATAATTTTATCACCCGAACACAAGTCCCGTTCCAATCCGGATATACCCTTACCCTTTTCAACGGATCGAAGCCTATCTATTTTACTCTTTTCTTGCAAGTTACGTATTTCTTTTAACTTGATGGAGACATTCAAATTCATTTTATCTTCTTGCTTGTCACGTATTCTTGTTGCCCAAGTTCAATTCAACATATATATAACATGTTGATTTCCTCCAATCAAAGCAAATCTCATTTGTGAGATAGCTAGCTCCTGGAGATCCCACCACATACATATTTCCTCCGTTCACAAATTCAACTCTTCTGAGAGTTAATACACAGAAAGGAGAGTGAGCCCCACCTTTTACTCTCTTTTGTTCATACTTCCTCCGTTCAAACTTTTCTTGTTCCCCTTCGTTATATTCTTCTTCGTTCAACTTCTCTGCCTCGTCCTTTACGTGATCAAGCTCGCCCGCCAAACACCACCATTAACCATCACCATCATCAACGATTAACACCAGGAGCTGTTCGCTTGGCCAGCCGCTTGCCTCGCTGGATGCCCCGCTCAGCCACCGAGTCGCTAGATCATGAGGCCACCGGAGAAGGCCACGTGAATAGTCACCGTAATGCCGTCTCGGACTCTCTGTCGAGCCACTCGGAGCCATTATTTTCCCGCCGTTGACGCCATTAGGATCGTGATGTTGCCACGACACCATAAGATCAACCCGTTCTTGAAACCGACGTCTCGAATTTCCATAACGTCAACGTTTGGTAACGAACTTTCGACCATTTTATACGTTCCGTTGGTCCATATTAAATTCCGAGAATTTAATACCACGTACGTATGATATAAATGAACGCTTTTCATTTATAAGAAAGTATCAAAAACAAGACATTATGCTGTCAGAATCTTCGCCTAAGTAACGATGTTATAAAGATTATATATAACTTTATATATATAAGAAAAATATGTCGTTACGCTTCTCGTTTTCGAGAAGAAATTAAGAATTGAATAAACAATTAAGGAGATTATTCATATGTCTTTTTGAATGTTGTATACTTTTTCTTACCAGGAAAGCTATAAGGATTCAGCTTTATTGCCTTGATCGGACTTAAGCTCGCTTTTCAAGGCAAGTGAGTGGTTCACCCTTTTCTGAACTCGATATCTTTAAACTCTGTTTTAGATATCATTATTTTTGGGAAAATCGATAATCAGGAACCTTCGTTCCGTTATCATCTCTATTTTGGGAATACTTGTTTGCTAAATAAATGAATTAGGTTTATTTACTGCTTAGATTTAACGACTGTTCATATTAATCGTACTGCTAGTACTGTTTAGGGCCGTTAATTGTGCTCTTATATGATTGGAGATTCTCCTTTGAGATCTCTTTGTTTGGATAGGTTTAGAACTAGGGATCTCGGGGATATGCCCTGAGAGTCTCTCTATAACTGTATCGGGTGGTATACTTTGGTATCTTCTCCTGATACTGGTCATGACCTACTTTCTCAACAATTATTGAGAAAGTGAAGCACCAGCGAGTGCTTTGGGATTTGATCCCTTGCTGTTGTCGGTATAAGTCTCACTAGTTGAGCATCGACATTTAAAAATCTATAACTGTAATGCAAGGTTTTATGACTAATGAAAGACTAGTGCCTCGGGCATAGTAATGATAATCTGCAGGGTGGTTTCCACTCTGGCTCCTCGCTATGAAAGTTTCCATTTCTCACTCTGGAGATGCCCAACGTGAGGGTGGTTATGGAACTGATTAGTCGATGGATGCACCCTTTTCAAAATAAATGCTTGTTTAATAATATTCCCAACAAATATCCAAACACATCCTCTTCCTTAGGAACTGTTGTTGGTGGTTTCCTATTTTCCAAGAAAGCCTTTGATCGGTTTACCACATATTAGATTATTGTTGTCCTATTCTTTGTAGTCCTTTGGACTATTATACCTTTACCCATTTGAATTCGGGTTATGGTATTAAACCGTCTTGGCCTTGCTTTTGTGAACCAAAACACATTCTCCTATTTGCTTAGTCTCTTGGAAGACTAATACCCTTGCTTCTTCCCGATTTCGTCCGGCTAGTATTTTTGTCTTCTATGAAAATATCAGGTTTTAGGAAGAAGCCTGAACAAGTTCAAGCTTGGAGACCATGAAAGGCTGGATTGGGATAGAAGGAGGCTGGGAAAGGAAGGAAAGAAGAAAGGAAGCTTTGGAAGACGTGCTGTCTCCACACAGGCGTTTCCAAGATTATGAAAGTAATTCTAGAAACAACGATTCTTGTTTTATGTATTCCGCTGTAAACTCTTGTAACCACTTTTATGAATAAAAGACAATCTGTTTTATCAGATTATGCTGTTTAAACATGTCTTTATTCATTTACGGTCACTAAAGCCTCAACGGCCTTGGAACGGAAAGTCCAAGTCCGCGGCGGTAACATCCCATTATAAGTGGATAAAATGTGGGTGTTACAACTTTTCTGTCCCTATTGTCTTTGGTAATACTACTTATGATGCTTTATGTGATCTTAGATCTAGTGTTAGTATTATTCTCTTATCCATCTGCAAAGAATTGGGTTTGGGAAAGCCTAGACCTATAGAGATGACACTTTATATGGCGGATAGATCATCAGTTCGCCCCATAGGAATCATTGAGGATGTACCTATTCGTATAAGTAAGTTTTTTATTCCTGTGGATTTTATTGTGCTGGATATTGATGCTGATATTTCTGTCCCAGTCATCTTAAGAAGACTCTCTTTAGCTACTGCAGGTACCTTGATTGATGTTAAACAGGGGGTCCTCTCCTTCACAATAGGTGATGAGAAAATTGAATTTAGTTTTTCAAAAGCTATTAAACCACCTTCTTGTGAGGATGATGATTGCAGGATAGATGCCATAGACAGGGAAGTTCATGGATCATTGATGTTTGTGGTCTCTAAAGACCCATTGGAGCTTTGTTTGACCACAAGTGTAGACCAAGTGGAGAAAAGAGAGCTACTTGCTGATGTTGCTCAACCTTTTCAACAAGTTGTAGAGGTTACAAGTCCTATAGTTGGTGATGGTGCTAAGGAGATGAAGGGTAGAGTTCCAAAGAAAAAGAAGAAGGATCGAGCAAAAATTGAGGTCAAGATTGGAGACAAGGTGGTGCTATTCCATGAAAGATCCAACATGTTTCCAGGAAGCAAAGGAATAAGATGGTCTGGGCCATACATTGTGACTCGAGTTTTACATGGGGGTGGAGCTGAGCTTTGACATAAAAACTCGGGAAAATTCAAAGTACAAAGGCATAGACTACAGCTTGTAGTTGATCCTAATCCGGTTACGGTGGGTACCAAAGACCCTCTTGACCCGAGTGCTTGAAAGAAGATGGAAGGTCAAGCTAATGACCTTAAACAAGCGCTGCTTGGGAGGCAACTCAAGGTTAGTGTTTTCTTCTCTTTCTTTTATTTTCTACATTGGGGACAATGTAGATTTTACGTTTGGGGGAGGAAACAAGTTTCTTAGATTGCATATAGTTGCATGCTAGATTGCATTTTCATGTTTAAATTTTTGCATTTGTCTTTGCATAAAAAAAGAGAAAAAAAATTCAGAAAAATGCCGAAATACAAAAAAATCATGCATTTTAGGTGTTATTGAATCCCTTATAATGGAAAACCCCTTGTCCTTAATTATTCTTTGCATAACTCTAAAACCCATGACATGCTTGAATTGTTGAAACCTCTATATATTTGCATGATTATGGATTTGTATGTTTTGCATGTAATTGAATGAGCGCATGTTATCTTTTGAGATTTGAGATTATGTTGAAGTTCTAGACATATTTAGCCTTGTGAGATCATATTTTTAGCCTTTCTAGGACTAATTGTCCTCTCTATTATTTCTTGAGCGTCTCACTATGATTTGCTACTCTAGAACTTGCGTTAAATATCTATTTTGAGGCTGCTTACATGAGTCTTGCATATGACATTAAAGTGGTAGAGGCATTATTTTTCATTAGCCTATATTTTCCCTATCCACCCTATACATTAATCCTTCTTTTTGAAGCCCCTGTTAGCCTTGATAGCCTATCTTTTTGAGCTCGACAAAATTAAATCTCGAGCCTAATGAGCCTGACCCTTCTGGAGAATAGGAATTTATGCTTGAATTGTTTTGTAAAGTTTTGGTGAGTTGGGGAGTTAAGAAGAAGAATGAGAATGGTGGATGAGTTGAAAGAAAGAAAAATGTGAAGTAAAGGGAATAAAGGTCGAGAATGAAGAATGGTTTGAGCTTGATAATATCGTGCATATGAAAAAGAAGTCTCAAAAACCATAAAAAAATGGGTTGAAGGAAATATCAAAAGAAGTGTGAGAAGGAAAAGAAAGAAGTTGAAGTAAATAAAGGTTTGGAAAGAAAGTAAGATAAAAAGGGTTGTTGGTGTTGATGAAGCTTAATTTCTATTTTCCAGATTTAGCACCACATAGCCAAATATATTCCATGCCTTATTCTTCTCACCTTGGCCACGTTACAACCCATTAAAAGACCTCTTGATTTTTGTTGTATGCAATGTCCATAGCGGTGGAGATTTAGAACATTGATGCAAGCATATGGTAGTTTAGCGGTCTTAGTTGAGAATTGAGCGAAACACTATACCCTAAACACTTGAGTGAGAGAGACAAACACATTCCCCTAGTGAGGTCTAGAATGGATGCATTTTCTTGATCTTTTTGATTTTCTAAAGCATGTGCAATGATTTCAATTTGTAAACTACAAGTTTATTGATTAATGCTTAACTTCATTTGAGGTGGATACTTGAAATACATTGTCTTGTGGGGTGCTGAGTTTATTTCTTGCTTGAGGACAAGCAAGGTTCAAGTTTGGGGGAGTTTGATAACTTGAATTTTAGAGCATATTAGGACATGCATTTAGGACTTTAGTTTATATGTTTTCATGCATTAGTCTTATGTTTTCTAGTACTTTTGGTTGAGTTTCCATTATGGATGTCTACACGCGAAGTTCGAGCTTTATTTGGACGTGTTTGAAGACATGACGGAATCAAGACTTCAAGTCTAGGAGGCAACGGGACCGGAAAAGAACGATTCAAGAGCCGAAAAAGAGGAACCAAATGATCAAGGCCAAGGTTGTGAACCCATGGAGCACGGTCGTGCAGGCAGTGTCGACAATTCTTTGGATCGTGCGCCATAGGCGCACGATCGTGCGTCTCGGTTCAGAGAAAGGCATCCCCTGTGCGTTCCAAACGCACGGTCGTGCGGGTCCACGACACAGTCCATGCGCTGGATCAACTCGTGCGACACTCAGGCCCGGATCGTGCACCCATGCGCACGATCGTGCGAGTCTCCAGCTGCCGGCCAGGATCGTGCGGTTGCAAGGCATGGATCGTGCGGCTCGAGTGCACGATCGTGCGGATGCCTTGCATCGTGCGTTGCGCTTCCTAGGGTCATGCGCCTCGGCGCGCGACGCGCGCCGTTGCTCGTGCGCCTTGTTTGCTCAGGTTTTTAGGCCGCCTCTTCCATCCTATCCTTAGTATAAATACCCTCTTTTGTTATCTAGTTAGGTGTACGACTTTTAACCTAGTTTCTATTGCTTGAGAGACAAGTTTAGAGAGATTTGTTGGAGATTTGAAGACTTTTGTTGAATTTGAGTTTGGATTTGCTGGATTTGAATCAAGTTTATTTGTTTCTTCAATCCGGTATGTTTCCTCTCGTTATTGAATTGATTTCTTCTATTTCCCTAGCTAAACCCCAAATTCTAAGATTGGGGTGAACCCAATGATGTCTAGGTAGACTAATTTATTAAATTGCACAATCCATTGTTTGAAGCTTTGTTTGATTCAATCCTAGATGCTTTATGCCCTAGTAATTTATTTGAATGGGAACTTGTCAAAGTTTGAGACTGAAAGGTGAAAACTCTGATAAGTAGTCAGACAGGGGATTGAGACTGAAAGATACTTTTTCTTGTTGGAACCCTAGGATTTGAACCTGAGTTTTCTTTATTATGAAAGTATTTTGAATTCTCTTGTGGAATAACAGTTGTCATAGAAACCTTAAGGTTGGGTTGAGTTAGCAAGTCGCGAAAGCGGATGTTGATTCAACTTAATCTTAAATTCTAAGCACTTAAAGGTCTAGATTTTAATTTGCAAGTCACGAAAGTGGATGTTTAATTGAGTCTAGATACGTTTGTTAACATTCGAAAGAATTTAGCGGATACATTAGACAATTGCCTTCAAACAAAGTCCTAATTGAGATTGTGCAATCATCTTTTATAGTCTACTGAAGCATTATTGTGGTGATCCTTAATCTTAGAAGCCTTTCTCTCATTGATTTGCCCATATTTACTTGTTTGTTTGCTTCATTTAGTTTCATAGCAAAAATCACAATTCAATCTTTTCTTATTTTATGGCTTAGTCTATTGTTTTGACTACAATTAATACTACATAGTCCCAGAGTTCGACACCTTGGTATTACAACCGATCCCGTACACTTGCGGGGTAGGATTTGGCCTATCATTACTCCTACTCTACTCTTCAATCGGCTTATCCTAAAAGAAAATAAAAATCGTTCCCCACTTTTCTTCTAGGCTAGAAAGAATGGTATTTATACTAATAAAGCTATCTATAAAAAACCCTAAAAGATAGAAACTTACTCAAAAAAGATAACAAAATATAAGATATAAGATATAACAACCCTAAAATCATTTAAAACCCTAAAATCACTTAATATCCTACCGACACGGAATTATCATCAATGACTTCCGCACAGGGTCGGTAGGAATTACAAAATCCATCTAAAAATTCTATCTTTATGCCTCGTTAATGACCCTTCATAGCCTCGTTAACGAGCCTGAGATTTAGCTTCTTCAACTCTTCTTCTCCTACCAGCTTGGACTTCAACCTCTATATCTTCATACTCTTCCGACCTCCACCATAGCACTCCAATTCAGCTTAAAAAGTGCTCTTTCCTGCTCAAAACCTACAAAAAGACACAAAACAGAGTAGCTTCCATACTTTTCACAAAATATGCAAACTTATCCAAAAACACACCAAACTAACTCTAAAAACTACAAAAACTAAACCTAAACAAATTAAGAAACACACCAAAAACTATACTAAAAACATGAATATTAAAATACCCCATACTTAGACTTGCTTGTCCTCAAGCAATCATTAAACATTAATCAAAACCAAATAATCATACTCATCAAGCAAATAGCCATTAACTCAAAAAGCAACTTCTAAACCGTAGCAGAAAATAGCAAATGACTATTAACGTCATCACACATATATACACCAAATAGACATAAGTAAAATACAATCCAACCTCTCAAGGGACATATGTGTTTCTCTCAACTCTCATGTGTTTAGGCTTATAAATTCAACTCTCAACTTATCTTATATACAAAAGCTCATAGAAATTGGAACTTATATCACCAAACTCTCCACCTAAGATTTGTCAAAACAAACAAAAATCATCAAGAGAACTTAGGCTCAATGAAAAACTTCATAGAAGCTTTCATTCGGCCAGGTTGTAATGGGGCTTGGTAAAAACAAATAAGGCGTGGAAAATATTTTGGCTATGTGGTACTAATAATATCCGGGAATCAAAGACTCCTAAAAACTCACACATAAACAAAACACTCATAATAACAATACCAAACTCTCTCTTCCTTATGCACTTATTCTTTCACTCACCCAATTTATCCTAGAAAGTCTCATAAAACAACTCAAAAGAATCTCCGACTTATCTACTAAACACAAATGCACATCTTACTTCTCTTTTCTCTTCTTTCTTGTTTCTCATATTTCTTTTCGCTCTTTTTCTCCCTTAAGCTCACGTAGCCTCATTAACGAACCAACTAGGTCGTTAACGAGCTTCATCGTGTACACTTTCTTCCTCTTTTTTTCTTCTACAACTTTCTTTTGTGCATCCTTTCTTACCAAGAGATCTTTGTTTTACAAATTAACACAAGAGACTTCCAATTTACCCTTCCCAAAACCCCTTGATTTCAAACCAATCATAACATTTCACTCAACAAAACAATCCTCCCCAATCTAAGTCCTAATCCCCGGATAGGGTCAAGCTTATCTCGGCTAGGAAACAATTTTGTGGAGCTAAAAATAAAAGGCTTCAAGCTCAAATTGGCTTCAAAAGAAGGATCATGATAAGGGTGGATAAGGATTAATAGGGCTTATGAAAAATAAGTTCTCTATCATATGATTTCACATGCAATGAACTATAAATCTTATATAGGCCTCAAGTAATAGATAACCATCACAATTCCAAGAGATAATATGCATATAGAGAGTAAAATCACACAAGAAATGAAGAGGGATTTTTGATGTTCTCCCTATAAGGCCAAAAAACAACCCATAAGGTCAAATTTTTGTTGGATTGCATCACTTATGCTAAAAAGTATACATGCTCAATTTCATCAAATGCTATTCCTCTATAAAACAATTTCACATCGAGAATCAGGCTATACTATCAAAGACATGCTTGCAAGGAATTATATGATCATGCTAACAACTACTATCAATCTATCATAGAACCATAAGAAAAGGGTATCTATCTATACTAAAAACTTTTTTTTTTTCAATTTTTCAATTTTTAATTTTTATAAAACAAAGAACTACTTAAAATACACAAGACACATAAAACAAACAAGACACAAGCTTTCTACCCTTTCCCACCCCATACTTAAAATTACAGTGTCCCCACTGTAATAAAAATAAGCAGAAGAAAAGAATAGAAAAGAAAAAGAATGAAAAACTTACAAGACTTTTAAAGCAGAAAAGAAACAACTCTTCAAACTAAATCAGCGCTCGAGTGGTGGAAATCGGTGCTCGAAGTTCCTCATAAAGTCATACATTGTCCTCCAACGCTCTGCATCATCCGCCTCTCTCTGTTGATGCCTAGCATCATCCAACGCCATGAGAGCAGAGTAGACACTCTCCCACCTATCCATCCTCTGGTGAATGTGTGTCTGCTGAAGGTTAAGTTTCTGCATCTGAGACGAAAGATCTTCGACCCATGGAGGCGAAATACTCGATCCAGTGTAATCGGGCTGAGGTGGTGGTTGATAGTGGTTGTGAGGCTGGAAGTGGTCTTGAAAAATTACCGGATTGTAGGGCATAAGACCATAGGAATAGGGCTCGACAGGTGGCTGCGGGGGGTCGTTACCGAAGCTATGTGCCTCGGTAGTAGCCTCGAAGTGGTCGGTAACGACCCTGGTGGGCTCGTTAACGAAGCTGTTGTTGCCCAGAATCTTTGTGTCGAGGTCATCTTCCTCGATGTCGAGCTCTTCCGTGCCTGCCTCGGTAGCTTCCTCAGTCTCATCATCATCTTCGTCCATCTCTTCTCCCTCCCTCTCAAACTGTGTCTCACATGGCCTTAGTGATGGCTCATCCTGCGGCTTGTGCTCTAACGGGAAAGCATGACCCGTCCATGACTCGTACCAGTTCGGTACGTAAAGCAGCTCCAGGTTTGACAAGATGGGCATTACATCACGGCCTTGAACTTTTGTAGTGTATCCGCCCTCAACCTGAGTAAAAATGCCGGAGCTAAACCAGTAATTTCCTGTTGAGCAATTGGGCATGGGACGACGTGTAGAGGGAGAGATCGACTCCAAGATTGGTTGCCAAGAGACTAACCAAGTTCCCGCACCAAACTTCCTTTGACTTCATCCCTTTCTTCTCCACATATTGTAACCATTCGTACTCCAAGTTCAATGGGGTGGGATCCTCAAATAGTATGGTTCGAAGGCATGCAACTTCCATCCTTGTTGGCCTGTTCAACTCTTTCTTGGGCCAAAATGTAGCGGCTAGGACTCGGAGAATGATCCGGAAAATGGGATTGATGATGCTTGCCCCGGAAAGTGCTGCAGCGGTGATGTAGCTCCAAGTCCTTATCACCTTGTATCTTTGATGTTGTAGTCCTGAGAAGGATTAGGGAGCTCGAGAATACCATTGAACTCCTCCATAGTGTACTCACGACTAACATTACCGAGCCTGAATCTAATCCGTCCCGCTGAAGTCTTTGTCGGGAATCTCGTCTCAAGAGTGGCCAGAAATTCAGAAGTTAGAGCCGGGAAGTGCGGTACCTCTTCCTTCTTCAGCAAGTGAGGCATGCCAAGAATAGTGAAGGCCTCTTTGACATCATCATAAAGCCTCATTGCCTTAGCATTCGACCTTCAGAACCACCTGGTGTAGTGGTCTTTGTCTAATATAGCATTGAATCGATCAGCTTTTGCTTGAGTGCACAAGATCACATTATCCATGCGCGGAGGAGAGGGGGACCGTTGAGTCCTCTTCTTCATGTCGGCTCTTATTGTAGCTCGGCTAGAACTTGACATATGGACCTATAAAAATATGAATTGACAAAGATAAGATCCATACAAATCAATAGAAAAGAGACCCCATACTTGGTCTCGAAATTGCTCTCGAAGTGCCTCGTTAATGACCCAACTAGGGTCGGTAACAAGCCTGGACTGGGTTTTTTGACTAGGCAATTTGTAGGGTCATTAACGAGCTTGGACAGGTCGTTAATGAGCCTATACGAGAACCAGTCGCAGTTACCGAGTGCAAAATACTCCAAAATTATGCAATGAATCAAGCATGCATCACACACAATCCTACATAAGACACACAATCAGGTATATGCACCCCATACTTACTCGATTACCCATCCCGAACATGCTATAATTGCCCAAAAACTCATGGTGAAGATCACTCAAATCTAGAACAAGGTAATTCATGCTCTTCCTAATCAAATTTCAATGGAGAATCAAGCACGAACAAACCAACATAGATCAAGATCAACCACCAATAAATTTAGCACAAAAATCATTGAGCAAAATTAAACATGCCATTCGACCGCTATAAAAGCAAGATCAAGATATGAAATTTCGATCCCCATAAACCATGAATCATGCAAATAGAGAGTTAGGGTTTAGAATTCATACCGTTAGATCGAGAAATTGAAGGACAAGATCGAAAATTGGAGTGGTTAACGAGCTTGATTTATTGCCGATAACGAATGCAAGGGTTGCGGGTTCGTTAACGTGGTAAAATTCCGGGGGTACGGCAGTGGTGCAAATTTCGATCGGTAGAGGAAAATCGGTAGGATTTAGAGAGTTTAAGCTTTAGATTGAGAATTTGAGAGTGGGATTTTGGGAATTTTGGAAGGGTTTTATAAGAGAGGGATAGAGGTAGGGGAAGAGGGTGAAAGAGGCGGCACAAGTGAAAAGATATAAGATAGATTAGGTTAAAAAAACTTACCTGCCCGTCTCCTTTTTCGGGTCGCCAAACTGGGTCATTAATGACCCTGGGTGGGGTCGTTAACGAGCCTACGTATCCTCTTTTGAGTGATTTTCCGAGCCCAACTCCTGTTTCAGATTAGCCTAAAAACAATTCTATCTTGCTATCTTAAAAACTACTAAAACTCAAAAGAAAGCTAGGAAAAAGATCTAAAAAGAAAGGAAAAAAAACTAAACTATACTAAAACCGGATTGCCTCCCGTAAGCACTATTTTTAACCTCGTTAGCCCGACGTACTTACCTTGGTCAAGGTGGTTCTCTTGTAGCTAGGTCGGGGTTTGGAGGGACCCCATACTTCGCTCTGTAAACATTATCGGCTCTTGTCACTAAATTTGGTCCTCTCTCTTCTAGTAATATGCCCGGTATTCCTACACAAGGGTTAGTGAAATCCGAAAACCATGGGGGTTTGGACTCCTCTATTGCATAAATGGTGGGGTATGGTGCAGGAACAGAATATGGAGAAGAATTATAACCAGTACTAGAGAATTCATGGTTAGAGTACTCACCTTGATTTATTGGAAACGATGCTAATACTGAGGTCGTTAGAGCCGTTGCCGATCTCGTGTTGACGATACCGTCATTATAGCCTTGCATGAGGGACTCAGAATTGGACCAAGGAGGGTCAGTAGGGATTTGTGTGAAATTCACGTCCTCTTTGGTAATTGGAGGAGGGTCGTTAGGAACTGCTATGTCGAGTTTTGGCTGGGTCAACTCGATCTGCGCAGACGCGGTTGGGTCATTCGCGTTTTGGTCAAGGCTGAATTCTACGCGTTCCTCTCCAATATCAAAAGTGAGGACTGCTTTCCATACATCTACCCTAGCACCTGCTGTAGCTAGGAACGGCCTACCTAAGATAATGGGGTCGTGAGGGTCCTCAGGCATGTCGAGAACGATGAAATCATTTGGAATAAAGAATATCCCAACTTGAATGGGATAATCGTCCACAACCCCTGTAGCTTTTACGCTTGATCCGCCTGCCATGTAGAGATTCATGTCTACAGGCTCCAATGTTCCCATGTTGGCCTTTGACCAGATTGAAAGAGGGAGTAAACTAGCACTGGCTTCCAAATCACATAAAGCCTTGAATTTGTGGTCGCCTATGCCAATTGTTATGGCAAATCTCCCTGGATCGCCTAGTTTCTCAGGTAGAGCGATGGATCAGACTTCATCTTGCACCTCTGTAATGGATCGTTTCCTGCTAAGAATATCTTTCAAGAATTTTGTGTAAGCCGGCATTTCGCTTAGGGCCTCAGCGAATGGGATAGAAATATTAATGCCCTGGAGAATCTTTTTGAAACGCTTGAACTTACTCTTTGTAGATTCCTTAGATTTCTTAGTGGGAAAAGGAAGAGAATTCACCTTCCTCGGAACCAAATCGGGCTCGAGAGGTGATGCTACCGGATCGACATTAAGGTCGATTGGTATGCTTGGAGGATTGTTACCGACCCTGAAGGGGTCGTTAACGAGCCTGGGATTGGGAGAGGAGCTCGGAATAGGAAACTTACCTGGGTTGGGATCGTTAAAGACCCTGGGAGCATCGTCACCATGGTGTGCAAGTGCGGTAACGACTCTCTTTGGCTCATTACCGAGCTGAGTCGTGGCTTCCTCATCAGTCGTGGGGCTCTTCTCCTTAGCTTGGACACTCTCCGGTAGTGTCTTTCCGCTCCTAAGGTGCACTACTGCTATTTGTCCTCTTGGGTTCTCCTCGGGTCGGCCCGGGAGTTGCCCTTGTGGCCTAGGAATCTGTGCAGCATGGTTCCCTAGTTGGGAGTCGACATTCTTCTTCCACACATCAAACTCTCCCCATCTTTTGTTTTGATTGTTAAGGTTGGCTTGGATTCCATCAATCTTGCTATGCACTTCATTGAATTTGTTATGGACTCCGTTAATGCCTTCTTGTAACCCTTGTGCCCAAGATGGTGGCTCTTGGTAGCCTGGAGGTCAATATGGCGCAAGTCGTCTATCCGGTGGAGGCGCTGCATAGTTTAAATTCGGATTTTGATTGCCCCACATTGGATAATTGTTTGACCTGTCAAAATTACTAGGTTGGTTCCTGTATGGGCCTCTCATATAGTTCACTTCAGCATATGTCTCTGCGGCTCTTACAAGCTCTATGTTAGTGCAAGCAGAAGTAGTATGGGCAGAAGAGCCACATTCTTGACAAGATTGAGAGGATTTCAGAAAACTTACCTGCTTCTTCATGCGGTTGACCTCGTCTTGCCAAAATTATTTTTTGACATCTGGGTCAACTTCTTCCTTGTTAGGCATGTAGAGACGCCTCTAAGGCTGGGGTGATTGCTGGGTACCATACATGGCATCATAGTTGGACAGCTTGTCTAGAAATTCCCATGCAGCTGTCTAAGCATTTCCTTAAATCTTTCCCATGCCTCTACAAAGGTCTCATTAGGCAGCTGGTGGTAGGAGGTGATACGTTTTCTCAACTCCGTTGTCTTGGCAGGAGGGAAAAACTTTGTAAGAAATTGATCATACAGAGCCTTCCAAGTCCTGATAGACTTAGGAGGTAAGCTCTCCAACCAGCTCAGGGCCTTTCCAGTAAGAGACCACGTAAAAGCTTTTAACAGAACATATTCAAGTGAGACACCTTCAGCAGCCATAGTGTCACATAAATCAAGAAAATTTTTAATATTTCAATAGGGCACTCAGTAGGTTTCCCTTCAAACTGAGCCCTTTTAATAAAGGATATAAATTGAGACTTAATCTCAAAAGTCTTCTCTATCTCCGGAAGCACAATTGGAGACTCCGCCACCCTCAGTTCTGGATGCATGTAGTGTTTGGCATTCCTCGGATAGGCATTCAACTCTTCCTGTAAACGAGTGTTGTTGTCTCGTTGACGTTCAGTTTCAGCAGCAGCGGCATCTCTATCGGCTTGTAGCTCCTCCATCCGCTTATGGAGGATTTCCATCTGACGAGCCATCTCTTCCTGTGTAGCCATGGCTTGGTTTTCTCGGCGTTTACGGTGTAGGGAACGTTCGGGTTCTGAATAATAACTTGTGTTGTCAAATTCGAGCCTTCGACGTCCAGTTGGCATACGCTGAGAAAACAAACAAAGAAAACGAAATTAAAACAAAAACGGGGTCGGGCTATTCCCAAACCCACAGATAAACAAACAAACACTGTTGCTTCCACGACAACGGCGCCAATTTGTTGCGAGGGTTTATTCTTGACAACAAATAAATTTATAAGTCAAGACCCTACTGAGTATAGCGAAGTCAGGATCGTTCCACGGGAAGCACGGTTGTTTGTCTATCAACTACTAAAAATAAAACAAAGCAAAACAAAACAAAACACCCTACGACCAACCTCGTTAACGACTTTGTCAAGGTCGTTAACGAACCTGGATAACACTACGAACACACACTAACGACCTAAACACAGGTTCGGTACTGAGGCAAGTAACTCGATAACGAATATAACGAATGCAAACTCGAATAAGAATAAAAATCTAGGACAAGGGCTACCACAACATAGCCATGCATAAAAACTCATAAGAAGATAAAGATCATGCCTTTAGAAAGATAAATTCATCAACTTTCGCTGACTAGCAAGTAAATCAATCAATTCTCATCAATTAATTCACTTAATCACTTGTTTTGGATCCAAAGCTCGAAACTTTCGTAATCGAACAATATCAACCTTCAAGTTAACAACTTTCTCTTTCGATCAAATTGCAAACTCAAATTACCTCGACTATCGTCTAAGCATAAGCACAACAAGAAATCTAAAATAGATAAAAGGGATTCAAAACATCAACTCACTCATCAAACATACATAACTATGCCGGGTTTCAACCCCGACCCTAGATAAGAAAACTACTCACTACTCATATTAATAAAGCAAACAACTTCAACAAAAGAAAACATTGAAAACAAAACAAACTTACTTGAAATTAATAAGAGAAATATCGTCTTACAAACTTCAGAAGAAACCGAAAACACAGAAATACCGAATAGAACACTCGACTAACGACCCAAACTTCTCTCTCTCTCTCTCTCGATCGACCTTGGCTCGTTACTCCTACTCTACTCTTCAATTGGCTTCTCCTAAAAGAAAATAAAAATCGTCCTCCTAAGAATCGTTCCCCACTTTTCTTCTAGGCTAGAAAGAATGGTATTTATACTAATAAAGCTATCTATAAAAAACCCTAAAAGATAGAAACTTACTCAAAAAAGATAACAAAATATAAGATATAAGATATAACAACCCTAAAATCATTTAAAACCCTAAAATCTTTTAATATCCTACCGACACGGAATTATCATCAATGACTTCCGCACAGGGTCGGTAGGAATTACAAAATCCATCTAAAAATTCTATCTTTATGCCTCGTTACGACCCTTCATAGCCTCGTGAACGAGCCTAAGATTTGGCTTCTTCAACTCTTCTTCTCCTAACAGCTTGGACTTCAACCTCTTTATCTTCATACTCTTCCGACCTCCACCATAGCACTCCAATTCAGCTTAAAAAGTGCTCTTTCCTGCTCAAAATCTACAAAAAGACACAAAACAGAGTAGCTTCCATACTTTTCACAAAATATGCAAACTTTTCCAAAAACACACCAAACTAACTCTAAAAACTACACAAACTAAACCTAAACAAACTGAGAAACACACCAAAAACTATACTAAAAACATGAATATCACTCATCAAGCAAGACAGTTTTTGTATATTAGAAAGATATTGGGAAATATCTTGATTAATAGGAAAAAGTTCTTTTCTAAAAACAAAACAAGACAAGAGGTGCCCCTTTAAAGGCTTGAGACACATCTCCAAGTTAAAGTGGGTAAAATTTGGTTCTTAATTTTTCTTTCTATGGTAGCCATAAGGACCTTTTTATGGGTCTTTTGGACTGCATAAAGCTTCTTTAGTGTAGTTGGTGTGCTTTTAGCCAGAGATGTTGCCTTGGTTTCTGCGAGCTGTGGCGGGCTGATCTTGGCCGTGCTCGGTTGTATCGTTGCATCAATGCTAGTTTTGAACATTTTTTTCTCATGCCTTCGCTTCTTGAATGTTACTTACTTAGTCTTACTTGACTTTTTCATGCAAATCAACTTAGAGAGATGGGTATAATGGTAACATTTCTCCCATCATAGTTAAAGTAATAAGTATATCTATAAGTGATGTGACCCTACTCGGCTTCGGGTCATAGGGAGCGGATCTAGGCTCAAAACGCCTAGATCTTCTCCGACGATAGTAATTAAATAGGTAAGAGTCCGACATTATGGACTCATGGGCCTCTAATGCTCGTGTTGGCGAGGGTGGGGGTGAGGCTTAGATATGAGAAGTGTTCGATCCAAGGGAGGACCGAACAAGAGGGAAAGGGGTTTGGAAGAGGGGGTGATGTCCGATCCAAGGGAGGAGAAAACTCTCTACTCAATACTCAACTTGGATTAAACTTAGACGTGAGGATTACAATGTGACTCGTGCCTCTTATATAGAAGAAGGCTCATAAATCCTAGACTACTATGGGGGTAGATTAGGGTTAGCAAAGTACTAGGCCCAACAGCCATAAGCCCATAATACTAAGAATAGTAAATGCTAGAAAGGAAAATGTGCAATAGCAAACCCTAATGGGCTTGGGTCTAAACTAATAACAAGGCTAACCCATTCTACAAGAATGGAGCACACGCTTAAAAGGAAATGAAAGAAATGGAAATGACGGAAATAGTAAATAATATAATAAACACATAATAGAGACTATGTCCTATGTCAAGGAGGTCTCTATAGTCTAGGCCATCTTGGAATGATAGGGACCGGGTCTGAGCCTAGGCAAGGTCACATCAATAAGCATCGTAAATCACCTCATTGTCATAAAGCCAACTTCTACCGATCAAAATATGAGTGTAATACATGGAAACAACATTACAAGTAATAGTATCTTGATAATGATTGATCTAGAAATAAGCATTAACAAATTACCTAACTATTGCCATCAAAGTCAAATACTCAATTAAGGGTGTAAGACACTTCTTGGGGATTTGTCTTTGGTTGGAGGTGATCAAGTAATCGTTAGTTATGTTATTGTTGCATCTTAATATGAAACTAAAAATGGTGCCTTTGACCTCACATCTGTATGAAAGATGTTCCCCCTTTGACCAAGTTGAATTTTCTCTAAATGGCTCTAAACTTCTAATATAAAGGGAAAACGCCAAGGGGTACAAAAGAGATTACTTGATATACTTCAATTAAAAAAAATTAATTCACATAAATCTAAGAGCATTGTATATGCCAAGTGCTTAACATAGTCATAATCTTACTCTTAATGATATGGCATATCCTTATGTCAAAGCTGTTTCTTTTTTTGGAATAGTATAACGAATCTATGTATTATTTTCTAGCTCTCCTATAAAATGGAAGGTCTTACTTGATAATGTGAGCTTAACGATAAAATCTTTGTGTAATACTTGTTCGAAGAGTTGGATAAAAAGAGTAAAAGCCATTAGATATCAAGTCCTTCAAATAGTTTTGGCTTTGTTCGAGTTATGTAGATGTTGTGATGATGCCAAGTTAATTAGTGAAGGTGAAAGTTTAATTAGTGCACTTAAGAGTTTTGAGTTTTTACTTGGTATAGTTATAGTTATTTGGTATGACATCTTATTTTCCATTAATGGTGTAAGTAAGAAGTTGCAAGCTAAATATATGTGTGTCAACACTACCATGAAGCAAGTAGAAGGTGTAATGTTATATTTTTTGAATAATATAGAAATCAAGGGTTTCTCTTAAGTGTGAATGTTGCCAAAAGTCTTGCATTTGACATGAATGTAGAGCTTGTTTTTCAAACAAAACGTCAATTTTTTAGGGAAAAAAGTTTGATGAAAATGCTTATGATAAAGAAGTACAATCACTTGAGGAATCATTTAGACTTAGTAATTATTTTCTAGTGATTGTGTATCATGCAATTGGTTTATTAAAGGATATATTTGAGCAATTAAAGATTTTTGAAAGTGTTTTTGGATTCTTATTTAATTCAAAGAATTTGAAATCATTGGATGATAAGGAGCTAAGACAATCTTGCATTAAATTTCATACTACTTTCTCATATGATAATGTGTTGGATGTGGATTTTAATGATTTGTTTTCTGAACTAAAAGTGTTGCAAATGACTCTACCAAATGTGTTGATGTTTCAATTGCTCATCGTATCTTATCCACTATACTTGTGACTGTAGCATAGCTGAAAGAAGTTTCTCAAACATGAAAATTTTAAAAACCCATTTAAGGTCATCTATGTCTCAAGAAAGGTTAAATGATCTAGCTATTTTGAGTATTGAAAAAGATATGCTTGAAAATAATGATGTTGATACTATCGTTAATGATTTTGCTTTAAAAAATGCTTGAAGAATCCACTTTACATAATTGGTTGGGTTATTTGTTTCTTTTTAGATAGAAGGTGATAGTATGTGAAGAAAAATGACGATGGATGATTCTAGCATGTTCAAACTTGCTAGCAAGAATTTCATTTTCTAATTTTTGTTATTTTCATTAAACAATCACTTTAGTTATTTTTAAGTCCATGAAATTTTATAGTCAAATGTAAACTAAGTTTAAAAGGACAATGTATTAATATTTGAAGTTATAGTTCTTATTTGCTATATAAGGGCCCTCAATTTATATTTTGACAAGACGTACTAAATGTTAAGACCGACTCTGATTATAAACGTGTGCGATACATGTTGTTAGGTAGCTCATTGGATATATTAAATTCGTTAGTCTGTAGCAGCTGAATGACCTTTTACCGTAACGACTGACGCCACATTAGTTGTAACAGTCAAGGTGGGTGTTAGTTTAGTTTCATAGACCCTAGTCTAGGGTGGGTTTTAGATAAATACACCCAAAGCTTTGAGTAGACATCTTGATGAGAGGATCGATGGAGGGGATGATGGTGCAAAGAGATCGCCACGAAAATCCAAGGAATTCCGACAACAAACACCACGCAACTGACCCGTCTTCAACTGGATGGATCTTCCTCGTCCGAACTCGGTTTTGAGTGATTCCAATTCGAGAAGTTAGATCTCTGAGTCTCGTTTAATTCCTCAAAATATGAGAGAAAGATGATGAGTGTATTGAAAGTTATGTCGAATTTACTGAGATGGTGCAGAAACCTCCGAGATGGATGATGGTTCGAAAATGGAGAGAACAAGGGGATATGGATGCTTGATAACTTGGATATGACTCACCAAGCAATCAAACAAACTAGGATGCTCGAATTGTCGGATATGACTCACCAACAATTGAACAACGAGAATTGAACGAAACAAAACAAGAACTTTGAATTGAAAATGCGAGGAAAAGAGAAGCAAATTTCGTCCAAGTCTCTCCCAAGGGAGGAGGGGGATGGACGACCATATAACCTAGACAACAAGCCTCACAAAATCAGCCCCCTCATTTAAAGAAAATTACAAAAACAACCCATGAAAACCGAGAACACATTAATCGTCCTCAACCGTTAAATTGTCACTTATCGAACCATGATGTATCATAAGACTCCAACTTTCACCTTTGCTAACCAAAGTCCAACTTATGAGCCATGAGCTCCTCCTTGATCTTGTCAAGCATTTCCCTAGCATGTGCTCGAGTGATGCGCCCAAGATAGGGCGTGGTACCTTGACTTGGCTTCTTAGCGCCTCGAACACCGGCCTTGGTTACTTGTCCAAGCGAAGACTCCCCTTTGTCGTGCAAATTGGACTTGTCATTAGGGACGAAATCTTCACTCAAGTAATGGGGCAAAGTGTCATCAAAAGTGCTAGAAGATTTGGCAATATCAAGCTCGGAATCCAACGTAGCGCAAGGCGTACCAGCCCCTTGCAAGGGCGCGCCGAGTGGCTCCGCATCCAAGCTTGTAGGCGCGTCTAGGGCAGGTCGTGGCTCCTTCAAGTGTTCTGGTGTGTGCTCCATTGTTGGCTCGGATGTCGATGGAATCACATCACATCTACTCAAACGGTTAAATCTCTAAAATAGTACCTAGAAGTCTTCGTTTCTACTCTCATCGGTAATACCCTTCTCAAAACAACACCCTTCACAAAAAAAAAACACCCAAAAAAAACATACGAGCTATGCAGCACACCCCTATTTTAGTTTGTAGTTTTTCTTTTACATAATATTACAAAATAAGCCCCAAAATCCTTCTCCTCCTATTATTTCCTTCCTCTACTCTCCTGATTGTTTTGAAGACGTCGTGCCGCCTCCGACTACCCTTGAAGGTCTGGCTCAACTGTATGGGTACATCCACTCCACACTCCATCGTCTCACCGTCCAGTCTTTTGAAATCATCCACAAGTCGACACAAAGTCCCGCGACAAATTATCTGGGGAATATAAATATTGCACGCAATAATTTGGTGTGCATTTATAATATCGATACAATAATCTCGCATGCGCTTCTTCTTTGCATACAAAAGTTTTGTGTGCAATTTGTTTATGCACACGAGTGTTTGGCGTGCAAGGCTTTTTTGCATACTTGTTAATTGCGTGCATAGTTGTTTTGCACACAATCTGCACACGTGCACATACAATTATGAAAATTGAAAAAAACGCTTAAATGAATGGTGAACGTACCATGTAATCTTGGCTACGTAACTCGTTTCAGAGCTTCTTTCATTGTCACTCGACATTTGTTTAGAAATAACAGTATGAAGAAATTTAGGTTTGAATAAGGGTTGCAGACAATAGAGAATGGGGAAAACTAGTAGGGTTGGGCAAAATCCGGTCCGGACAGGATTTTTGGACCGGACCGGGGAGGATGGGACTGGGACCGGATCGGACCGGGGGGTATCCAGTCCGGTCCTCGGTCCACAAAAAATTACAAGCCGGTCCCCGGTCCGGTCCGGTCCAAATCCAGTCCGGTCCAGGTCCGGACCGGCTTTTTGTATTAGTAGTAAAAAAAATTATTTTATGTTAAAAATATGTATACTTATATTATAAAATTTTATGTTAAAAATATAAATTTTATTTTTATATGATATAATATATTTATTTTTATTAAAATTAATATTTTTTTATAAATAAATAAAACATTTTTGTATTAAAAATAATTTTTTTATTGATAAAATAATAGTTCGATCCAAAACCGGTCCAAACCTGGACCGGACCGGGACCGAGACCGGACCGGGACCGAGATCGGACCGGACCGAGAATATCCGGTCCGGTCCTCGGTCCAATTTTTTCAAGAATCCGGTCCCGGTGCGGTCCGGTCTTGGACCGTTGCCCAGCCCTAGGGAAAAGGGAGGAAAATTATATTTGGACTAGTCTTATAACTTGCGGGGCGGTGGATAACATGGGCAAAAAAGGGGTGGTGCATGGGGTGTTCATAAGCGGATCCGCAATGAAATTTTTATCTAAAATCATATCGTATCCGATCCGTATAGATCTGATCGGATATTTGTGACTGACAACCGAATATTTATATTTTTATGTTTTTGTATTTAAGTTTATTCAATCGGTAAATTTCACCAAAAATCATGATCCAAATAATCATCCACATAAAAGAAGAGAAATTTTTTTAAAATAAAATAAAAATGGGGCGTTAAATATATATTTAGGTTTTGTATATCATTAATTTTAATTGTTGTTGAAATATATAAAAAATAATTAAAAAACAAACAAAAAAAGGGTAAGTCAAAGCACATAAAACTACTTACTATTAAACTTTTTTTATTGCACAAAATAAATATGTATAGTATTATACCCTTTGATATCCGGGGATTTGACGGTCTAATTCGTATCCGATCCGGTGATCCGGCTAATTTTCTCGGATCGAATCGGATAATGGATTCGGATTTTTGCGGATCGACCGGATCGGATATTTTTTAACAGCGTAGTGGCTAGTGAATAGGCAGCAATGCAGCATAGCTCATACGAAAAAAAATATATTACGATGTTTTTTTTGGTAGAAAATATATTATGATGTTTAAAGAGTCGAGATCACATGAGGAGAATGCTTAACCTAAAAAATAAGGACTAATATAATCCATTGGATTTAGCAAATTAACGGTGAAGATCACACTCCTTTTTTTAAATGACTAGGGGTAGTTTCGTACTTTTGCTGATGTTTTTTATTTTTCCATTTTATTTTTCCCTTTTATTTCAAACGAGTTCATTCTCCTGTTCGATCGACCATCGACTCTAGTTCGCGCGAGTTCATTCTCCTGTTGGATCGATCGTCGACTCCGGTTCTCCGATTTTGAGCTCGAGGAGGATCTCCGATTGAGCTTGAGAAGGATCTCCGTGCTTGAGGAGGATTTACCATGGGAGATTCCCGATCGGAATCAGAGCGACGGGAATTGTCTTCTCGGTCGGGATTGGATCCTTTGGTGGGAGTTTTTGTAGCCGATTTTGAAGGCAACATCCATGTCCACCCAACAATTCAACTTTCCTCTTTCTTAAATCATTGAATTTCAGATTGTTCCATGGATTGATTTGGCTTGATTAGATTTTTGTTTTGAGACTTCGTTTGCATTTTTTCCATGAATCAATTTGTCTATTGGCCTAAGGATTTTTGTTTCCATTAATGAATTGATCTGCTCTATTAGATGTGTGTTGGTTTGATTCAGAAGATTGGAGAGCTTTGTGGTAGGAAGTTTGAGACTTCGTTTGCATTTGTAAGCATATTTATGTCTACAGGTTTGTGTTCCATGTTCTTTGTCAGTGTTATTGATAGGATTTGACAATTTGTTTCTAAGATGAAAGGGAAATTGGTATGAACTAGTAGAAGGTTGGCATCCTGCTTCTTTTGATGGATTTTAAGCATGCTTTTGTGATTGTTTCTTTTTGCGGTTGGCATCCTGCTTTTTAATGCACTTTTAGATATTTGTAATGCACTTTCACGAAATTGTTGCCATATTTGTGTAGATGAGGTGTTTGTTGTATTGTTTGGCTCAAAAATGGTGTAGAGGAGGTGTTTATTCTATGGTCAATTGAAATTGACTCCTAATTTTGATTCTATTCGCAAATAGAATAGTTACATTAAATGTTTTTGCACTTTCGATCTTCCTTAATAAATAAAGTTGTCGATCGGTTTGTGTAGATAAGGTATTTGTTGTATTTCCTGGCTTGTTTGTTGGGTCATTGGCTAAATGACATGATATGACTCAACAAAATTGGTGTTTGTTTTGTTGGGAAGTTACTATCTCTAACATCATAAACTAATAAGATCAATCACATATATTATTGAGCTTAATCCAACTATTGTCCACTTGCATCTACCTCATTATCTAGCTCTCTGTTTGAATACTTGAAGACTATAGTCAATTTACCAAAGAGAAATTAAAAAAAAAAGACTATTAAACGTTTTGCTCTTTAGGCTTATAGGAGCCAACATGACATTTTTTGTTCATAATATTAAGTTCTTAAGCTGGCACTTTTGATACTATTGTTTGCACTTTTGTTTATAACTCATGCACTTTTGGTTACAACATGACATTTTTTCCACATTATCTCTCTGTTTGAATACTGTGAAACTACATTGTCTTCTAATATACACATCCTTACTATTGCACTTTTGATACTAATGTGTGCACTTTTATTTATAATCGGTGCACCATCAAGAAGTAATGCTTTAACTTAAATATGGAAGTTATATGATAGTTACCTAGACACTTTTTCTCATAATTTACCTTTCTAAATGTAGTACAAGTAGCCTATTAGCTCAAATGGGAGAGCGGTGTGCTTGTGCACAAAGATGTAGGTTCGACTCCTACGTAGGCTAATATGATATCTTAAACAAATTAATTTCTTAACGCATTTATTCTCAACCTTACTAGCTAGGTACTAAAAGAAATTATCTTTTACCATTGTGCGACAAATAACTAAATCAACCACTATATTTCATAGACGATTATGATCAAATTAGCTTATATGGGATTCGAACCCACATCTCTGTGCGTAAGCACATTGCTCTTCCATTTGAGCTAATAAGCTTTTCTTAAATTACACCTTTAAACATGCACTTTAGAATCCAAGGACATACAACAACTATTCTTGAAAATCTTCTACATGATTGCATTATATCTTTTGAACTGCACTTTTTCCACTTTATAATGCACTTTTACTACTTTTGAATGCACTTTAGAGTTCAAATTTACTACTTTAGGATTCATTTTTTCTACCAAAGTGGCATGCACTTTTGTTAATTTATAATACATTTTTAATACTTTAGAATGTCTTTTGTTACTTTATACTATATTTTTCTAATTTAGAATGTACTTTTACTAAACATAGAGGCTCTTAATCTAGGTTACACTTTTGTTAATTTGGCATGCACTTTTATTGATTTGGAATGCACTTTTATCAATTGAGAATACACTTGTACAAACTTTGAATACAATTTACTAAATATTGATGCATTTAATTTGACACTCATTTTTATTGATTTGAAATGCACTTTTATTGATTTGAAATCCACTTTACTAATCACGTAGACAATTTTTAGTACACTTTTTCTAATGTGTTGCACATTCCAATTAAGAGTCTCTTCGCTTATATACTGGGTATACAACAAGATGACATTGCTCAAGTTGTAAAGTTAAAGAAAGTCAAAATTTAAGTACAAAAGGTAGGTTCCGTTATTATCAACTTAATCTGGTTTCAATCTAAAATAAAATAAAATAACATGCTATATAATGCACTTTTACAACATAATAGTGCACTTTATGTGCTTAATTTTGCACTTTATGTGATTAATGAGCTTGAATCTTACCTAGGGCTTCGATTCAACTCCAAAGAATAAATCCGTAGACTTAAATCATCCATAAGCACACACAATAAGGGAAAAAGTGCAATTCTAAGTATACGCACAATAACTAGTCAATTTCACATCATTCATTCAAGAAAACAAACTATTATCTAGAAGTGTACACACGCTTTTCTATACAAGTCCAAAAACACACTAACAAACTCAAAACAAAGCATACACATGAACTAATTTCTGGTGCTTTGAAGCATCATAGACTCGAAATAGAGTAATTAATTCAAATATGTAGCCAAAAATGCGAATCGCATACGAACTAATTTCTAGGGTTTTCGATCTTACCTTTAACCGGTTGTTCTTTCATTGTTGGTGGCATTTTCAAGTTGTGCTCCAACTACTAGATCAATAACTCTTGTAAATGCTTCGATTTTGGTTTCGATTTGGCTTTTTGATTTCGTTGTTCTTCAGATTCAGATGAGAGAGCGAGAGATGATTTTGGGAGCTCGAGCGAGCGACGAGCGTGAATGAATCGAGTCGGGGTTGGGCTCTTGGGATGAGAGGCCTGATTAGGGGCATATTGTTCGGCATAATTACAAAATTGCCATCGTGCCACTTTTTTCCATTTTTTTATCTATACCCATCTTTTAATCTTAGCCTTTGATCATCTCAATCCAACGACTCTAATATATCCTTATTTTTCACTATAACACCTATCTCCACCAGAATTTCACTCGTGTTTAAAAGGGGGAAAAGTAGGCACCCGACGTCGTCGTTCGGTGTAATCGGTGTCATTCTCATCTCCCACGGTTGAGCACAATTGTCTTAAGAGCTTCGAATCCCAGACGACGAGTCTTCTTCTTGCCGGTTTCTTGAATCCCTATTGAAATATTTCTGGTTTATCTCTCAAAGTCCTTCCAGAGTGTAATATTTTCTAAGCTTTTGAGATGGACAATTCAGCCCCGAAGGTCGAAGAACCCGCTTCGTGGGATGAGCTTTACAACATAAATTTGATCCCTTCTGAGCTCTTTCTCAAGTTCAGGAAAGAAATTGAAGGGCTCAGAGTTGGTGTCAACTTGGAAGTATGTTGTTTCATATTAAAAGTTGAATTCCGTATTTATTTTCTCCCTAATGTGTTGAATTTAATTCAGAGTAATTTGATGCCATCAAAGTGAACCATCTTAGTTTGAACAAGTTGAGTTTTACCCTTCTGTACTTAATAGAGTGAGATTACGGTATATGGGTGTTTAGTCTCCTGCCCTATTCATTTAGGAGAACTAGGATTATTGAATTGCTCTTGTTTTGGCCCTGTTTAATGACTGCTATGAATTTGGGTTTATAAATGCGGGTCGTGAGGATAATTAATCGATTTATAACTTACAATTTTGTTTGAGAACTGCTCAGTGATGGTTGAATTTAGTAACATTAACAAATTAATCCTTGAAGAACATGTTTTTATCTTGTGTTCTTAAACTTCTTTTCTTTTATTTTCTTACCATTTCCAACAAAATTAGCGTTGCCAAACCTGGGTATGTACAAACTGAGCTCGATAGTAAAGTCTATGGAACATTGAAATGCATGAGAATCCCAGGAATTTGAAATACAAGGATTGATTATTCTTATCCAAAAGTGATTTTGTGGTAGCTCTAATGCTTATAGGATGGACTATATATACATTTTAGCAAAGTGTCGGATTCATGATTGGAATTGAATAGCCAAGTACTATCGACTGTCTTTTTATTATTTTCTTCAACATGGATGGCGTTCTGTTGGTTCCTGTTTTCGTGTTTGGTTTATGCTTGCTTATTCAGTGTGTATAGTTTTGCCAAATAGCTCCATGTAATTTATCTTGCTCTGTGCTAAGAGTAAACATCCCTTGGTCTAATATTATTTTCAAAATAGACAGGTGATAATGCTTTTCTGTAAATATCCCTTCTGGTTTACCAAACTGTCCGTAGAAAATCTGGACTTGATTTGGTGAGCCAAAAAAGAATTAGGAATCATACGAAGGGATTGTTTGGTGCACATTCCTCCTTAAAAAGGTCTTAATAAGAGGAGTACTTATAAGGAGTGTGCGCCAAACCAAACCCTCACTAGGAATTTGCTTGGTAGAATGCTTATTCAAAGTGGATCTTAAATATGGTAAATTAGGAACTAATGTACCTCGTTGTTGCAGTTCTACAATGCACCCTTGAATGATTTTCAGGGTAAGCTGGTGCTGAAGCCAATGTCACCAGAGCGGAGGTGGAAATTTATGTATGAGCCATTAAGACAAGATGTTCGCATTCTGTCTAAGAAGATTCCCGTTACAAAGTTCTTGAATTTACAGGTCTAGCATCTCTTCTGTCCACCTGTTAATTGTTTAATCATGATGAAACAAATCTTTGATTGTCCAAATTCCTGAATTCAAAACTACATTCATTTAGCCGGGAGCAAGTGTTTGGAAGACCTATATTTATTTTCACTTAGTAGATCTTTGTCAGTATCCATATAACCCATTTTTTCTGAATTAGTACTCTCTCTATCCCTCAATACTTGCAGGTAGGTGTGGGTCATAGCTTTTTATTAAATGCAACTGGCTGGAAGTGGAAGCTTACAACATGCTTGGGCGGTGATGGTATATCTCGGATCCGGAACAAGACTTCTCTTGGATTGTGCCCGGGTGTGGATTTCCGCTTTGGCTGGAGGGCAGACTTTGTTCTCCCTGAAGTCACAGGGTAATTTGTTGTATATTACTTCAAAAGTAATCAACCTGTTCTAGTTCAATTAATATTACAACCTTCAGGCAGCGGTGATGCGTTCAGAGGACACATAATGACACTAATTTATGTTTGCGCACTATCACGATGCATGCCTGCTAAATGATGATAGTTTGTGAACATTTATTAAGGTTGTGTTGCATGTGAACATATTAAGCACCTTGTCACATTGTTGTCACCAAATGCACCACCCCCAAATATTGTAATATTCAAATTACTTAGCCCGTTTTATTGTTTTTGTGTAAATAGTGTTTTTTTGCTTCTTGCATTTGTTGATGTTTGAATATTTTTGTTTTTGATAGGGGCTTGGGGACAGGAGAACCAATGTTCAATATGAATTCTGGAAGCTTGCAGGCTTCACTTGACAGAGTTGAGGCTATCTTTACACACTAATTAATGCTTGTTGAATGAACCACTCGATTCTCAACTTTACAAGAGCTTTTGAAGATATTATTCTACTTGTTGGTATGGATCGAGGAACACATGAAAATCTATTTTTTTTTAAATACTCTGAACTAGGCTCCTATGCTTTGATCTTGCTGTATATTATATACATTCTTTGTCATATGAAATATGAAATCCTTGATGATCAATCCAGGTACAGCTTGCCGGGCAAGGCCTTTAATTATTCACATCGTAGACCACAACAGGTAAAGCAGTAAATTACATGAGTCATATATATTTAGAATGAATAAATTCTTGTTTCGTTGGAGGTGTTTGAGTGATAATGAAGATTGTACTTGAAGTAAACAGTTTGTGAAATTTGGGCACAGTATATATGCAGTTGGATTTTCCATGTTAAAGTTTGTGTACGGTTTTAGCATTGATTGTTATGATATCAAGCAATGTGCTTGCTGAATCAGCAAAAGTGGGATGTGTATATAGTAATGGGATAATGTCTAGTTATCATGCTTATAGATTTAGAGAATGTTTGTGTCAAACAGTTTGAGATGGTTGGAGGTTCATAATATGATCTGTCACGTTCGGTATGGTAGATGAAGAAACTACTTGGCAAGTTAGCCACCACCAACCAAGTCTTGCTGGTGAAAGTTTTGTGAAGCCAAGAATATTACTGCTTCCTTGCATTATCTACAGCAACACCCTAAAGTTAGAAACAAACATTTTTTATTCCTCACCCAAAAAAAGAAACAAACATTTATTTTAGTAAAATACAAAAAAAAACACCTCTTATTTTGGGGTTGTAAAAAATCACTTCTTATTTCACTTTTTTTTAACATGAAATCACCCCTTATTTTGTGGTGTTTGCAAAAAACTGTTCTTTATTTCACTTTTTACAAAAAATCACTTCTTAATTTTATTCTTTTTATTGAACTACCCTTGTTCCATTTTTCATCTATTATACCGTTAAATTAGGGTTAAAATATATAATTGCCAGAACGAGTTAAGATGTACACAACCATATAGAAAAAGTTTGAGTAGTTGTTTTCGATACACCTATAGAGAACTTAACTGTAACAAAATTGTTAAGATTATTTTAAAAAATTAATGGTTAAAATGTAAGCCAATAAAGATACTTAGTTTAGTTGCTGAATTTTTTTCGGAGATAAAAGTTACTGAATTTTTTTTGGGGGGAAAGGCATGGAAGAGATCTAGATCTTTAGAACTTTTGGATTGATCAAGATATGGTTGCTGTGTGAAAATTGTAGAGACAAACGACAATGCATCATATA
The DNA here is from genome assembly GCA_964016875.1 of Fallopia convolvulus. NCBI lineage: Eukaryota > Viridiplantae > Streptophyta > Magnoliopsida > Caryophyllales > Polygonaceae > Fallopia > Fallopia convolvulus. The sequence goes on from OZ024718.1 coordinate 15,801,514, forward strand.
TACAATCCCATTCACATGTCAACATTAATTGCCCACTCTCCATTCTCCATACGAACTCTCTATAAGCTGCCAAAGCTATGGGCCAATCAATCAAGCTTTCCCATACCACAACTTTCTCTTGCCCATTCCCTTTCCATTTTTTCTTGAATCATAAATTAAGAAAGAAGGAAATGTGAGCATTTTTGGATAAGAAACAAAAAAAAAATCCAAATTTTATCCTCGGCTGGATAAAGAAAGTGTTTCTTCTCCGACAACCTACAGGCATGCCATGTCACTGCCAGATTAATTTTCAAGTGTATATGATTCAGAACTATATCTCAGATATACTTCAAATAAAAATAAAAAAAATAGCAATTTTTTTTCGCTTGACCCAATAATTGTTTAACAAGATTAAAAATAAAAAAAGAGGCACTAGAAATGATAAAATGATAAAAATAAAAAAAATCGATAAAACTAAACCTTAAACCCCCAAATAATCAAAAAATGAAAAAAGTACTAGAAATTCAAATTTTGTCAGAAAAAATAATCGGATAAAAACTTAAAAGAGAATTCTGTACCTCCTATATCAAATATTTAAATAAAGGCTTAATTGAATTTGTTGTTGGGAAATCATATAAGTTTAAATAACGATTTTTTCTTTTTATCCTTCCATATTTCTTATATCTCCTTTGCGTTCTTTTTCACGCCAGATACCAACCCTATCCGAAACCCACCGTTATAATAAAATATAAAATTAAAAGGTAAAAAACGGTTATCACTTTACCAGTCGTTCTAACCGAGTCGATCAAACCTCACCAGTCACCACCATACTATAAATTTCTTCCTCTTCTTCCCTTTCTTTTTCAGTTTTATCATTTCTTGAATTTTCTTGTTCCAAAAATCAATAGCAAAAAAGGAAAGAAAGAAAGAAGAGCACAAAAGAGGTGATCGCTGCACCTAATTTGCCCGAATTCCTTCTCCGACACAATAACCTTGAGTCAGAAATTCAGCCCATTCCAGAGGCTATGGCGCCCTTCAACTCCCAAGCTTCGACCATAAGCGCAAGCTTATAGTGTGGCTCCACCCTCCACTTCGTTCTTTATTCTTGCGCCTCTCTATTCAGGCAATGTCTTCGAGGATTTGTTTGCCCAGACCCGCCCTATTGACCACGTCACTCGCCTCCAATGGCGCCCCGGATCCCCACGGACCTCGCCACCTTCGTTGGAGGATGTAAGTCTACTGCCTCATTCGATTCACCTTCTTCTTCTTTTTTCTTTTAATTTCTTGCCGCACTCGTCAATTTCCCGATTCTGTAATTGCGCAGTATGCAGCGGAAACCCTACGAAACGATCAGGGGCGAAGATTATCAGCCGGCGGTATTAGAGCCCGTGCAATTGATTCTTCCTAAACAGGAAGAGGATTCATGTCCCTCTGCTCTTCGATTTTCCCGCCTCCAGCCCTCAAATCCGGATAATTCTCTACCAAGAAGGGAATTCGGCGACTTTGTGGCTCGGGAAGCTTTCCTTGATGAAGAATTTTGGGTAGGTCACTCTTCTTGTTTCTCTTCTTCTTCTTCCTCCTTTCTCATCCAGTTTCATTCATTTTGGATTCAAGTATTTCTTTTTCCGCTTCGGTAGACAGCAGCTTGGCTTCGAGCTGAAAGCCACTGGGAACATCAACCACATGACAGGTCAGTCTGGAAAATGCATGAAGAAATATTGATTGGTGCTTGAAATAAATGGAAGTTGATGCCTCAATAAAAAGGGGCAAACAACCTGTTCCAATGCCAGTTTGGTTTTAGCTCACAAGTTTCTCCAATCAGAGTTTTTTTACAATTCTTGTTGAGCAGAATTATGATGATAGGTATAAATTGTATGATTGGCATATGATAAATGAACTTAAATCTTGAAAAATCCCTTAATAATGCTCTAAGTTTAAAGATTCAACCCAATGATTCTACAGCTGGTTGGATGTTGTTAGAATCCATTTCTTTTATGTAGCTGGAAACTTTGTATGTTTCAGCAGACTGCTGTACTTAATATGAGCTGCCTAATGCTAACTGGCTTTACCAAGTATTCCTAATGATGTTATGTCCACTGTTAATAGATTCAATGTCTAATATTACCTTTAACCTGATGAAACAGATATACCAATAACAACAAAAGGAAATTTGCAGAGCAGGTATGATAGTTGATGATTATATGTAATGGATCTTATAGTTCAGATGCAGAGTTTATCTGTGTATAGATAAACGACTATGCTGAAACTTTTTCTCTCATCTTTTCAAGGAATTTCATGCAATTAAAAGACGAGGCAGTAAGCACCATGCCCAGAGATGCTTGTGCATTGTGACGGTAACCATCCTGACTAGCAGAAACATCTTTTCTGCTTCTGTATGGAGCTTCTATGTCTATTAGATTAACAATAAAGCATTTTCCTAAAATGGCCAAAATAGAAAAAAGAGTAGATGCTCCATCTCATGCTAGGTCAAGCAGCTCAGTTAGTCATCATAATGATCCACAGGTAAAGAAGGAAGACAGGAACATCACGCGTACCGTACTGAAGAGTGTTGTCGGAACGCTAGATTTAAGCATCCGATATTTGTTGCATGGAGAATCTTTCCCTGGGGTGAAATTCTTCACCCTTGTCTTGGTCAATTCCAACTGAAATTGCCTCTCATTTATGTGTCAATATAATCCTGTTTTGACTAGGGTGCGTGCTTATTGATGAATTAGGAAAGGATAAAACCACCTCTCTTCTGTGGCATCCAGAAATCAGCCTCAAATAGATACGGTTATATTGCAAACTTGTGTGTTACCAAGTCAGCAAGGCGTAAGGGCATTGCAACCAACATGTTGCTTTTTGCTGTTGAGTCTGCAAAATCGCAAGGTAAGCTCTTAACTAATAGATATTCGTTGTCAGTTGACATCGATTTAAAAAACTGATGGTTATGATTTCTTCTTCATTTTCTCTTCTGACATGATCTTTGTTGAATCAGGTGTAGAAGAGGTGTTCGTCCATGTGTACAGAGATAACACAGCAGCACAGCAATTGTATCAGAAAATAGGCTTCAAGGTAAGGGAACTTGACCATTTGAAACCGACTGGATTTTGCTTGCCTTCGATCCTTTACTGTGATTATTGATTTAGTTTCACAATTTCTGTCAGATAATTGAAAATGCAAGCCCCCAATTGGTAGAAGATAAGATGTACCTCCTCTGTTGCAAGGTGTAGAGTAAGAAAAGAATACACATAACGGTACATATTAGAGAGCTTATGTTCTATTTGAGGGGCATCAAAATGTTATACATCATAACATCCTGTACACCTAGATAGACTGTCATCAGACAAGTGTTATGAAAAATTACAAAAATCATTACATTCCTGCAAATAGTCCGAGGTATTATTCTTTCAGATTGTGTTTTCCTGTACTCTTTTCCTACAATGAAGCTACGCTGAATCTCGTTCTTTGTACAAAAGTGCTCCAAAGTCCAAAGTACGAATTTTGATGAGATGTTCAGTTGTTCACCTATGTCAGAAGATAAATTTATATTTTCTATGAAAAAAGCACATTTCAGCTAATACTGTCAGCTCAACTTACGAATGATCAAACAGGATGTGTGATTAATAGAACCAAGAAGATGATCTACACAGTTAGCCCTCTTGGATTCGAGCTCCCGCCCACTGATCCAGTTCATTTATACCCGTCAAGAATGTAAAATTTAAATCATTTGTTGATAAATCCCAATTTAACAACATTCCCTCTCTCTACCAATTCATCTGCTAAGGCTTTATTTAACTCTCTTTCAGAAGATCTGCAGATTAATGCCAGTTAAAACAGAATACTTTTAATAATTATCCAGATCACACTCCACACACAAGTTCAGTAATTACACTTAGCAATCAGGGATAAAGTCAATAGCCAATTGGAAAAAGGGTAAATTCAGTAGCAACAGCAAGTCCTTGATATTTTGGCCAACAGGTACAACAAGTTCCTTAACTAAGAATGTTACCAAATATGCTGCTACGATTGCCCACTGATGAATACGCATCAAAACTATGGCACTAGACCTGATCCTCAAGAAATCACAGTAGCATTAAGTCTCATCTCCTTGATAAGAGAAACGCCGTCTGACTAAAATTTAGTGATTTTAGTGCAAGTACAGAAGAATAAGAGCCTTTAGGCAAACAACAGCTGTTTGCCATACATGTGTCCTTCATATGAACGGGAAGAAGAAGAAGAAGAACGTTGTCTTCTTAGAAAGTCCCGTATGCTGTTGTAGCTTTCTTTTATTTAATAGTGGAATGATAATTTTAATCAGTGTGGAAATTTAAGAGCAGGTAAGGGAGACAAACTAATTTTGAAAAGGCTCCTTCCTGCAAATAACAAACGAACTATTGACAGCTCCTATTGCTTCTACCTCTCACTGAACTAATAGCAGGAAATATGCCAGAATTAATAAGTCATCCCATGGACGAAATCTCTTGATAATGTAATTGCTTTGCAATAGTTAACCAATTCAAGAAGGCGAGAAGCTGAATATACGCCAGCCAGTATCACCCTTGAAACTTGAAAGTTAGTTTGAAATGCCCAATTGTTATAGAGACTTTTTCCTTTTCTATTTAAAAGTCAATGGTCAAGTACCTTAGTCCAATCAAAACCATCCAGAATCCAGATTGCTTATCTCAAATTATTTACTTGTCACTGAAGCTTGTCCAGGCAGCTTTTCCAAATTCCTTTGCTTCATCAGACATCTTAACCTCTGTGCATCTTCCCATCTACCAGATTCAGCATAAATATGAGACATGAGCACATAAAATGTAACAGTCTGAGGCTCCAGCTGAAAGAGTCGCTCTGCCACAAGTTCAGCAAGTTGCACGTTGCCATGTACTCTGCAAGCACCAAGCAAAGCTCCCCAGATGCCCACATCTGGCTCAACTGGCATCCTTTGAATAAACTCATAAGCCTCTTGTAATTGTCCGGCTCGTCCAAGAAGATCCACCACACAAGCACAATGCTCCAGATGAGGCACGATGGAATAATCTCTTGCCATACTTTGAAAATGCCTCTTCCCCTCTTCAACTAGACCTGCATGCCTGCAAGCCGATAAAATTGCAACAAAGGTGAAACTGTTTGGTCTGATGCCTTCATTTTTCATACGTGAAAACAGCTGAATGGCTAAATCTGCTTGACCATGAGAAGCACATCCTCCTATTAGTGAAGTCCATGCAACAACATTTGGTCTGTTCGCAAGCCTCTCAAAAATGCACCTTGCTGAATCTATATCACCGCATTTTGAATACATGTCAATCAGTGCGTTTTGTACAGAAGATTTGGTTTCTAAGCCTTTGTTTTTTACCATCTCGTGCAACCGCCTTCCAGTAGTCAGATCTCCCATACTAGCGCAAGCTGATATCACACTGACCATCGTAATATAGTTATAATCCACCTTCTCATTCTGCATCCTGAGAAACAGCCTGATAGCATCACTGGTGGCATTGTTCTGCACATAACATGCAATCATTGCATTCCATGAGACCAGGTCTCTTACAGGCATTTGAGTAAACAACAATTCTGCTGCAACCGCATTTCCACACTTTCCGTACAATGCAATCAAGGCATTCACCATAGATAGCTGCAAATCCATTCCCATTTTGACCCCATAACCATGAATCAACCTTCCCGCACTAAGAAGCTTTAGACCGGCACATGCTGGAAGTACACTTACAAGGGTAATTGAATTTGGACGAGTTCCATTGACCAGCATATCTCTGAAAACAGTCAAACCCTCTTCAAAGAGACCATTTTGCACATACCCAGCAATCATTGCAGACCAAGAGACCACATTCCTCCTCTCTGACATTTCTTCAAATACTAACTCCACGTTCAAAATGTCCCCACTTTGAGAGTACATGGTGACCAAAGAGCTCCGGACAAACCCAACTGAATCAAACCCATGTTTGATCACATTGCAGTGCACTTGTTTTCCTACCCCATGAGCAGAGAGGACAGCACATGAGCGCAGAACAAACGGGAATGTATAACAGTCAGGCCAAACGCCATCTCGGTGCATCTTATGGTAGAGAATCAATGCTTTGTGGCAAGGACCCACATCAGAATAACCCCGGATTATGGTGTTCCATACAACAACATCTCGTTCAGGCATTTGTTCAAACAGCTTATCAGCGTAGTCCATTTTGGCTGATAAAGTGTAAGCCAGAGTGACGAGCTTGGTTGAGAGGAGAAGGTTGTTGTGGGACCCACTAGTGAGGATCAAGGCATGGATTGGTTTGAGATCTCTTAGGGACGAACATTGATTAAATATCTGATTAAAATGCAATGTCTTGTAGCTTCTTGTAGGGAGGCACAGGGAGAGGAAGGAGCTCAAAAGCTCTGTTTTCCTCCGCGGGAGGTTGGAGAGGCAAGGAATCATGAGGAATACGACACTTTAACATAAAATCCCTAAGCTTAATCCCCATAGTCCATAGTCCAACAAGAAATACAAATCTGTATGCAGAACAATTTTAGAAATTTAAGCTTAAAATTAGTCCTACTTGAATCAAGCAACATTCAAATCCTACCTTGAAAGAATCCAGCCTCCCAAACGGCGTTCGAAGCTGCTTCATCGGAAAACGCCCCTAAACTCCTAAACTCTAGAGTAGTGACCGACAGAAAGCTCTGAGCACTCGATGATACAGTGAAGGAGAGCGTTTCGGCAAAATGAACAGGTAATCAAAATTATCAGCAGCGTGTTGAAGCGTTCTTGAACTGAGTAGCGCCCTGAGAACGGCTCCGGCCAAGGTCGCACATTAAAACACTAATTTTTTTATTTTTATAATTTTATCAAAGAAGTCGTTTAAATATATTAAAAAATCCATATTAAATTACAAATATTTTTCTTTATATCAAATTAAAGAAAAATATACATTAGAATTATATTATAATATTTTACATAAATTTATTTTCTTATAATATACATTAGAATTATTAAATAATATATTTAAATTATAGTTGTGGCACAAAGATATTTTAATTTCAAATTTTATAAAATAATAAAATAGTACAAAAATAAATTCAAACTAACAAAATAATGAAAATATACGTGAAAGAGAATACATGATCTACCCTAATACATTATAAAGCGGAAACCAAGTTTGTTGTAAATTTGCGCCACATGGCATTTTTTAATAAATTAATTTAAAATTATATTTTAATAAATTTTGTACCAACTTATAGTATTCTTGCTATATTTAATAAATAGATAACATGTTTATATAACTTTTTATGTATATAATTTTCTATCCATGTATTATGTATTAGTTTACTACAATAGATAATATATTTATATAATTTTTATATACATAAATTCCTATGAGATGATATTTTCCATATTAATTTAATATTTTTTTTCTTAACAAGATTTAGGGTCTTAATATATATTTTTTTATCTTTTAACAAGGCTTGAGCTCCAAGTATAAAATTTATATCTATATAATGATATAATTTTAAATAATAAATTTTGTTATGTTGATATATTTTTATTTTGAAAAAAAGATATAATTTTATGTGTAACTTATTCTATATATACCATAAAAACTCTTCATGGTCATTCAATATTAACGTGTTTAGTCTTCGGCCTAACAACGAATTTTCCTTGATCTAATAATTTTACAGTAATTTTATGCATAATAATTTTTTTATCTTTTAAAGAGACTCAGGTTTCATGTATTTAATTTTTTTATCTATATGTTGATAAAATATGGGGTACAATCTTAAAGATTTTTTTATAAATTACATAATTTTATTATGATATTATATATAAGTGTTTTAAATTTTATATTAATATCATAATATTGTATAATATTTAGTAAAATTATCCCGTGAATATCATAGGGATTCAACTAGTTAATATTCAAAGATAAAATAGAAGGAAATCTATCTATCTATCTATCTATTACTAATAACTAAAGCCGAAGCAATTTCTGTTACCACGTTGCGCCACATCATCCTTTATTAAAATAATAATTTTAAATAGTTAATTATGCAAAAAGAAGTTATCTCCAACTAAACATAAAAATAAAATAATATTTATAAAAATGTATTCCCAAATAAACATAAAAATAAAATAATATTAGTAGATTTGACCAAAATAAATAAAAAAGTACATTATAATTGTAAAAGGTACATTAGTAAAAAGAAAAGAAAAAATATATACACATGATCACATATATATCTTTGAAATAAAAACAACCATATCTATCTATAAATCAATAACTATATATTAAAGTTATAACTTTTCTAGTCACTACATTAATTTTGGCCCCACCTTATTATATTAAAAAAAATTATATTATTTTTTCCAATTAAATTTCTTTCAATTTTATTCATGTGGAAAAAATTAATTCGAATTTTAATTAAAAATAAAAAAAATTATTTTATCTTTATCTTTTTATCTATTTATAAAATATATTTATCTTAAATCAAATTTTAATAAACAGCTAAAAATTTCAAATATCTAAATAATTAATTGCCTAAATTAATTTTTTATAAAAATTTATATTATATTTTCCTTAATTTTATTTTTGGATTTTGATGTAAATATAGAAGATTTTTTTATCTTAAAAAAATCTATATTTTTTATATTTTCTTATTAACTATCTTTTTAACTTTTTATTGAAAAGATTTTTAAAGAATTGAATTTGATTAAGTTTTTTTAAGAATTTACATTATTTTTTTATTTATTTTTGTATATCTACTTTATTAATATCATATTTATAATATATCTAAAAATTGATGAGTCATAGTCGTACATGGCACGACGGGTACAACTAGTATGAACTAAAAAAGGGTACCCAAGAATATATATGTTATGCGCGTTAGCTATTAGGTCAACCCAAGTCTGTGAAATTTCATGCTAAAACTAATTGACAATAGGAGATTATGTGGAATAATCTAAAAATATATATAATAGGCATTTTTTTCTTTCAACTTTTCAACGTGGGAAGCTTTTCTTTTATAGTTGTCATTGTGTAATTTTATTTCGAAGTCGATTCTAATTGTGATAAGGTTGCTCCTAGTTTAGGGCTATCGGTGGAGAATGTCCAATTTGAGTTATTGACTAGTAGTCTCTCCACTTACTCCATCAAATTGAGAAATATTATATCCACGCCAGAGGCGTCCAATGACTTGCGAGGATGCTGTTTAAAATAAGTATTGTTAACAAGATTCATACACAAAATATATGTTTTGTTTTTGTTCACAAACCAATTAAATAATCTACTTTAATTTATCTTAAAAATTTAATCTTTTGTTATAAAATAATATTAGGCTTGATAATTTTAGGGTATTGTGTAAATGCACGTCTTGCACATGTCCCGGACCACCCCTGATCCACTCATGTTTAAGTATATCACCCATCTTCAACAAATTGATGTAAATATGGGATCCACTTCAAGATTAACATTTCAAGAGTCATACAAAAAAAGATCAACTAGGGAGGGAAGCTTCAACGAAGAAGGAAGACAAGTGTTCAAACAAAGAATTTGAAGATTTGAGGACGAATGGTTTTCAAAAGGGGGAGAATGATGTGAACATTTTTCCATGATCAAATCAATGAGGAGATTCTTTGCATTGAAGCACCAAGCCATTATTTACCCATCTCTGAAGTCCGAATTAGGGCTGTCAAAACTTGACCCGACCCGAATAACCCGCCCGACTCTGAACCCGACCCGACCCGAGAAAACAATAAAAAATTTTATACCCGAAACATGTTTGACCCGAACTGATTTGACCCGAACACGAGATTAACCCAAAACCGATTATACCCGAATGGACTAGCCTGATGCAACCCGATATCCGATGCTACCCGACCCGAAGTCATCCGAAATCCGAAGTTACCCGACCCGAAACTCGAAAATCCGAAGTTACCCGACCCGAAACCATCCGAAAATTATATTATGTTTTAAAATATTAATAATAGTGAATATTTATTATAGTTATGTTTAAATTAAATGTTACATTAAATATTTAGACCCTAAAGTAGTTAAACTACACAAAATAATCATTCGATATATGGTCTGAATCAAATTCCGGCTTACTCGAAATCAGATTAACCCGAAATTCGGCCAAAGTCGAAATCCGATTCACCCAATATCCGAAAAACCCGAAACCGAACTCACTCGAAATCCGACTAAACCCGAAACCGAACTAAACCCGAAACCGAACTTATCCAAAATCAAGTTGGACTGAAAACCGAATGACCCGAAACCCGACTTTGCCCGATTAATTGAGCACCCGACCCGAAATGATCCAACCCAATTTGACCCGATTTTCAAAATATCCGAATTTGACCCGAATCTGAACTTACCCGAAACTAAATTGACCCGACCCAAACCCGACCCGCCCCGCCCGATTGACACCCCTAGTCCGAACTTGTTTGAAACATAATTCAAAGTGCTACAACTTTATACAATAGCCATATTTAAAAAAAGAAAAAAAGAAAAAAAAAGGATAACTCATATCTTGAGGTGAGTAGCGTCCTTGTTTTGTTTTTCCCATTGTTTTGTCCACTTTTCCCCTTGTTTTGTTTTGGGTTTTAATTTATAAATACCCCTTTAATTTTCATTTGCAGGTTAGGTTTTTTAGAGGTTTTAGGGTGAATGTTGAATTTTTGATGATTTGAGTTGGTTTAGTTTGGATAGTCCATCAAACACTTTTCCGGAGTGTAATATACTCAAATCTTGAGGTGAGTAGCGTCCTCAAAAACTTGATGGCTTTTTCCATCGGTTTACCATGCGTGTTTTGTTGATGCAGCTTTTCAATACTCTCTCATAAGAGAACTCTAGCTGCAAAATGTAAAAACATTCATATCTATAAAAAAAAAAGGGGGAAAAATTGCAAGCAAATTCCATATCGCCATATGCATCAATGTGTATTTTATACTCTGAAGCTCATAGATCAATATTTGGTACTACAACAAAAAAAGCCTTTCAAATATCTAAGCAAAGCAACAAGACATGCCAAACAGGGCTACGAACTGGCGACAAAAAAGTATGACAAAGATCCAAAATATCTGGAAGAGAGCAAGAATACACCAGCATACTGCATATAAGAGGTGAAAACTACACAGTTAGAGGTTACTAGGATGAAAATATAGAGGTAAATATGTGACCATCTGATTATTTATCTGCTGGAGGGGAAGGTACGGCGGAATAGCGCAAGGGACCCCGCAGGAGATCCCGCTTCTTGAGGTTTTCTAGGATTGGAGTCAGCTTTATCCCAATGACTTGCAGATCTTGATTTGAGTGGCCAGCACAGAATCTGCTAGTAATCTGCACAAATTTACAAGACCAAAGATGCAATCAATCTGTTGTGACATTCTTCCTAGCACTTCATGGAAATGGCCATTTATTTACGCAGCTTTATAGAATAGCGAATAAGGGTGAATTGCATAGAATCATCCCTTGGTAAAACCATTTTGTACGGATCTTCTGCTACGAGGTATGCAATTGATGCGTGAAATACTAGTACGTTACGTAAATTGCACAAGAGATCCAGAAATTTTGCAGACCTATCCTTTCTAAGCAAAATTTCATACGAAAAATGCAACAACCAACCATTCTTTCCCGCTGCAAATACTATTTCAAAAATTGCATAATGTCTAAAATACCCCTGATTCAAACATATTTAGTGTTTGTTTTTTGCATCTCTTAATGTTAAAAAAATGATGACAAATATATGGGCGTAAAATAGGATAATAAGTGGTCAAATGTCATTATGAATTGATACTGCTGTGCAAACTGCAAAGTAATGTAACCGGACACCACTAACCTGTGTGCATCCAAATACTTTGAGCACCCGTAAAGACTCACAACTATCAGCAATAAGCCCCAAGCACTCATCCGTCAGACTGCGACACCAGGACACGTCCAAATCAACAAGATTTTTGCAGCGACGAGCAATTGAAACTGATGTGTGCGGTCCAACCTATAAATCACACGTGAAAAATTTCACATCGGACAAGATTTGAGAAATATACGGAGGAAGAAAGTTGAGTGATAACTACTGCAGTTACCTCGCTGACATTGTTGAGCGAAAGCTCCTTTAAGGACTCACCGCAGGCTTCAAGGAATGCAGCAATAGCTTCATCACTGTCAGGTAGAAAAATGATGTGTTACAGATAGCAATCGATGAATACAAGCCAATCTAAAACTAGTATTAATCAAAATATATACTTTGACCAATAGAAGTACACAAGCTTATAAAAAGACCTTACCTGAATGTGTTGCGACAAAGCTTTAGTGTTTGAATAGCTTGGCAACAGTTTGCAAGGCACCCAATTCCAGAGTCGGTCAACTTGGTGACATTAATGAGATCAAGGGCACATAGCTGAAAGCAGTTTTTACTAATGGCCTTCACAGAACTATCAGTCAATTTTCTGCAATAAAATAAGATATTAGCAATTAACTACGAAGATGATACTCTCAAGTATTTTATAGAGGATTAAAAATGGACATAAGGCTAACACAAGAGTAAAACAAAACAAGTGTCTACATAGTTTAAGAAAGGAGGCATACACACAGTCAGCAAGCACAAGCTCCTTGATATTTTGACCAATAGATCCAATAAGTTTCTTTATAAATTTATCAGATACACTAGGAATGCCCACAAGTGAAAGAACTTCCAGATTTGTAAGCCTTTCAAAGGCAGGCAGAAGAAGCTTCACATTTAGACTCTGGCAATCATCAAGGTATAATTCATGTAGACCTGATCTTAAAGAATCAGCCATAGCATTAACTCCAGTCTCTGTGATCAGAGAGCACTGGCTAATATTTACTGATTTCAATGCAGGGGCAGAAGAAATGAGCGCCTTCAAGCCATCATCTGAGAGACGACAAGCACCCTTCAATGAGAGAGTTGTCAGAACAGGTAAGCCTTTATGCGCTAATGTTGCCAGAACAACATAGTCTGGCATGCACCGTCCACATTGATCAAGTTGCAAAACCTAATCACAAGAGGGTGAAATATTATTCTTAACGAAATGTAACTGCACAAACCAATATTTTATTAACGATAATCATTAAACAAAGAAAACAGAATTAATGTTCTTGAAGGGTGGAGATTGAGTAGCCGGGTGGGAAGAGCATAACAGAAAGTATTCACAGAAGATCCAGGAAACAGTGGAGCAAGCTTTGCCCTTGACTCATCCAACTTTCACACAAATATGTACTGTTAATCTGTTAGGAATTGTCAGTCAAGTCACTTATGAGAAGATTCACATTTCCTATCCCTTTGGATTGCTTTATATACAAAGGTCATAGCGTGTGACTTTCCACACATTTTATTCAAAGGTCAGGATAATGCAACATGGGGCTCATATGATCTAGTGACTATGGGTTTTTCTTTGTTTACAGAGAGTGGCAGAATAATACTGTACCTAAGGAAGATTGTAATTAGTACAATGCATAATTGGAAATCCAATCCGGTCCAACGAGCTTTCAGATCAGATATGCGGTTTAGCCTGATTACCGTCAGGTAAATTGCCATTGCTCTGTATTAACCCAACCCAATATCCAAAGTTTGAGATAAAGTATATCCAAAGCAATTTTGTAGCAATACATGTTATATGCCATGATTGCATTTTTTTTACTTTTTTCAAAATCATTATTCCACTCAGAAAGAAGAAAAATGATTAACACGGTCTTCTGATCCTTCAGAAAGCCTCTAAAGTTAGGAAGTATGAAAAAAGAAGAGATATATGCTTCCAATAGGAGAAGATAAGAAATTATTAGGTCAAAGTGTATATCGTGAGACTTGAACATGGGCTCTTTATTAGACAAATATACTATTCATTATCTACACTATCTCATTATCACATACAGTAAATTTTATGTTTACTTGATAAAAAATGGGGGAAAAATCAAGACCTACCCATTGAAGGTTTGGAAACTCTTCATTTCACACCCAATCTATAACATGGGCATTTGCACATACAATAATAAAGGTCCTAGAGGTGAGTCCTAAGAACTTCAATGCTAAAAAGTAGACAGTATAAACATGTAGATATTAGATGATTAAAAAAAAACTCAAATTAGTAGGACATCACTTCATCAAACCCAAGGACAGACTGTGATTCTGAGTCTACACTCTACCCACCACCCTAGAAATGGGCTACATAGCATGAATTCATATTTACTGGTCACACTTGCACCACTCATAACGTATCCCTGATTCACCATGCATACAGCATATGATTGTCCTGCACATTTAAGTAATATTAAACTATAGGTTGAGGTATTTCTCAAAGAATAATCTTTCTCAATCCAAGTTAAATTCAATCATGGTTTTTCCAAAATGTAAGAATATCTGATACACTCATTCATTGATAGATAGTCTATTTTCCTACAGCTACTAAGAATTAGTGTAATACTAGTTTTACATACGGCATAATATTGTTGAGTATCATTATTCTTTACATTAATCTTTATTCTACATTTAACAAATTTCCAAATCAACAGCTGAAAAATAACATCTCCCCTATATTTTACTCAATCTCTCATCAGTATGTAATGCAGCTTAAATGGAGGCCACTTGTAAGAATGTGTCCAACCTGATAAACAAAACTGACTCGGTCTTAGAGCCATTGGATTTTGGCAAAAAGTTTCTGCCTCAGAAATTGAAACTGCATCATGAATTGGAGCTTACAAAGTTACAATGACAAGATGCTGAGTGCTGACTGTGTTGACTGAAAAAATTTGAGACTAGTTTTATCTAATTAATCAATTTCTTAATAGGTTGACTAAGGTGGCAATCCTAAATAGTTAGTGACATAGAATTCAACCTAAGGATAAAGATATCAACTACAAATATCAGTCATATTCAAAACTACACTATGATGCAATCAGAACAGAAGTAAGGGTTTGAAATTTTAATGAATATGTACCATCAAGTTTTCAGTGTTGCAGGGCTCAATTGATTTTTGGAGCTGCTCATCTTCTATCCACGAACAATCTGAAATGCATATCTCGGAAGGAGAGCCTTGGAAAAGATGATCAAGTATAACATCAGTCATCTTTCTAGAATCACAAAGCGCGGACACAAGTTTATGCACCAGAACGTCCGGGACGTATTTAAGGGAGGTAATTGCATCAGAGTTGTCAACAAGAACTTGCATCGAGAGGTCTTGTAGAGAGGGAGCAACACGGGTTTTGTGGTGATGATCCTGATCAATATTGGGAGTCCAAACTACTCTAAAGGCACCGGTGCTTCTGTCCACTGATATGTGTTGCGCCTCGCCATTATTGCCTTTGTTCTCCCTGTCTCTGATAATCTTCATGGCAGTAGAAAACGGACCAGGCCAATCCTCCTCCACATTGCGCTGCTCAGCTGGTTCCTGCACAACTTCCGTTTCAGCATCAGAATCCACATCCCCATCCCCATTCTCAACTTGATCAATGGAGCTCACTCGTGCAAATCTTGAGGCATTCAGCTTAGCTATTGCTTTATGCTGCCTAATTCTTTGCTCAACAAACATATTTGACACCACATTGTTAGGAATCCCCAGCTCATCTTCTAATGGGGCCTCCTCCATTACCTCCTCCTCCTCATCTGGAATCAAGTCCAAGTCAGGTTGCACCTCCGCATTCAAATCATCTACATCGCCTTTGACACCGAGTTTCAACTCCAAATCAACACATGCGTCCAGGTTGGGTAACGGATCGCAATCCATCATTATTCCCTTCCCCTTCTCCTCCCTAGAAAACCTCGCCACTAAATTGCCCCCCTCGGATTCTTGACGACCCTCGCCAATATCATCACCCTCCTCATCACTGTCAACTACCAAAATTTCCTTTCCCTTATAATCATCATCAACGTTTCCTCCTGACACCTTCTTTTCTATTCGGCTACCCGAGCGCAAACTCAAAAGGAGATCTTTTGCGCCAAATTCTCCTCCCTGCCCATCAAGCTTCCTCTTCTTCGGCGTCTTGGCTTCATCCACCACTTGGACCAAAATTTCCCCCTCGGGGTCCGCCGCACCCCCGGTTTCCGACTTGGTTTCCTTCAAATCGGAGACCGAAGCGAGTTCGTCCTCCAAACCCTTACCAGTACCACCCCCAAACTCGGAAGAAAGCATCTTACTCGGAGTTCCGCTGCTGGTTTCGCAGCCCTTGGAAGCCAGGCGAAGACTCCGCCTACTGCCCCGGCCCCGGATAACGGGGACCGAGCCCGAGCCCGAGCCCGAACCCGGTTCCGACCCTAATGGCGACTGAATGAGAACTGTTTTGGGGGTTTCATGAACGGCATTCAGAGCGGCGGTTTCGGCAGTGGTGGAGGGTGATTTTGTAGGAGGGGATTTGGAGGGTGGGGTTTGTGGGTTCACTTGACGAGAGCGGAGGATCGGAGGCATTGACTGAATTGAATAAGGATATAGAAGAGGAGGTGGTGGTGTTCAGTGTTGAGTGTTCACTGGGGGATTGGAGGGGGGTAGTTGGTGACTTGTTCAACTCAATTTGCTTTTTGATCAAAGCATTCGTCTGGGATTTGGAGGGGGTGGCTTCGTCGGTTGGTTTCTGCTTTCGCCTTTCTAGTGGAGCGAGCGGTTCTTGATATACAAATTACCAATTTACAACAGGGTTTCATATTAATCATCCTCGCACCTGGCCCATCCATCTCTACGGCCCGTTGAACTATGTATCGTCATTTTCTCCAAGTATATCAACATCATGAGCAATTTTTGCTCGATTAGTGCTTAAAATTTTGATGTCTTTTATGGAAAAGACTCGAGCATTTCCAAATACACGGGCTTTTTGCTCGATTAGTTGAATACTAGATCTGAGCTACAGAGGGTTGGCCAGCCCATCCCCTCGCCCAGTGTATGAGACAAAATGAGCGAGTTTGGATAACATAGAGAGCCTAGCGGGACGAGTTAGATAATTAAGAGGGCCCTGTATGGAGCTAAAGAGAGGTCCACTTAAACTTAAAGCCTGGCCCATAACTTGGCTCGGCTCATTTATATAACAATTAAAAATAAATCTTAAATTTCAGGCTCCTTCT
Source organism: Fallopia convolvulus (assembly GCA_964016875.1). NCBI lineage: Eukaryota > Viridiplantae > Streptophyta > Magnoliopsida > Caryophyllales > Polygonaceae > Fallopia > Fallopia convolvulus. The sequence goes on from OZ024718.1 coordinate 15,818,545, forward strand.
AGGCGCTCCGCTGACACATTTCCACTACTTATACAAATATATCCAAACTAAAACGGTTTATAAATTTAACGACTTTAAATGGTACTAACTATCATAATCTACTAACTATAGCATGAATAATCTACTTTCTATGAACACAAGCCCACCATGCTCCGAATGTTCCTGTAGCTTTCGAATTTCTAGGGGTTGTTAATCCTCAACCAGGACTCCTTTAGCTCAAGCACAACACAAATCTATTTCGTTTCCTACCTCAGATCGTAGTTTCTAACTTAAAATTTTCTCAATTTTAGTGGATGTGGGATTTGTAATCAAGAAAGAGGTTTATTCAAGACATAGTTTTCCCTTCTTTAAAAATGAACTTTTATTGAATCTGAAACGATTACAAGCGCACAAACACACTGAAAACAAAAAACTCAAACTAGAAAAATCCATGTAAGGATTTGAACTCTTAGAGTGAGGGAACACCGCTTCAATTTTCAAGTTCAAAGCTTTCTCTTTCTCTAGATTCAGACTTTGTTTTTCTGATTTTCGGTATCCTCCCTTTTGCTTACAAGGTTCCTATTTATAGAGCCTGAAAGGGCATTGGATGCTCTATCAATGCCCTTTACAATTCACTACGAACAAAGCCTTAGAGAATCCACTCACATGGCAAACAGTGTCATCACTCTGAAAAGAAAAGCACTCTGAACAATAATAAAAAGACAACACATTAAAGAGATTTCTTCTAGTGGTCCACGTGGCTTGACATCATGATGTGGGTTTTTATAGTTAATCCATGCAATAATCGAGCTCTATTGACCTTTGGACGATAAATATCTCCCATATTCTATTTGAGATAAGTAATCTTGGATTGAATCAGATGACTCTATCGCTTCTGAAAAATATGGTTGTAACACTTTTGGAATTATAACAATGGTGATTCCTACTTTGAATATCAGCATGTCAATTTTCTGATATTGCTTGATGTATTCATAGATGTAGAAAAGTCTCATAGCTCTGGCTTCAGTAGGACTTTTTAGAAATGGTTGTCTTATTGTTATCGGTTCCACAGTAATTGGTCTAAGAGAAACCTAATCAAGTAGTGAGGTGCTCTTGTTTTTCCTCCTTCTGTTTCCATGTTTGCTCCATGCACCATACAAGTCAGCTTATCTTCTTTCCCAGACTGTTTGACTCTGTTGAACACGTAATTTTGAAACTTGGTGAAATGCTTTCTGATTGGACTCCATTTATAAAAACATTTTTCATATATATTCTTGCACATTCCATAATCTCACGCCTTTAATATTCCCATATCTTCAGAAGAATTAGCATGAAGGTATATACTCCTCCAATTCCAAAATTATCACGAAAGAGAACTAGAGTTCCCCATTCTTCTCATATATCATAGTATAAACATCTATCCCTGCTCATCATGTGACAATACCATTTTGGAAAATCTTTGTATTTCCAATAACCCTTCGGTTTTTCTTGGAGCTCCCAAGGAAGTTGATGTATTTTATTGGTTATTTCCAATTCTAATACTCGTAAGGCATCAAATGGTTCACCAGTTGATGCCCATACCAACACCTACTTTTACTAATTTCTTCCATCATTGAAATTTTAAACTGACTAGGAGGTGACACCATCCCTTGTGGTACTTTTCTTTCTCCTCAAGTTCCTGCCTCTTTGCGTTTGATGGACACAAAGACATAGAATTGTGGACTAGTTCTTCCATTTCTCTTGGATAGACGTTCTCGAATCCATAATCGTGATACAATCTTAAAATTGGTCATGGGGGTGGTACTTTGTTTGCCATTTTTCTCAGCTGCAAGTTCTCGTGTTACACTGTCTGCTAATGAGTTCTTTGATCCCTGCATATGTTCAATATTGAAGGAAAACTAGTTAAGGGTAAATTGCCAACGCATGAGCCTCCCTTGCACTTTCATGTTATCCAGATTATTATGGATAAATCCCAATATTCTCTTATAGTCAGTTCTCACTGTAAAGGGTTTTGGTGCAAGAAAAATTATATATTTATTAATTCCTTTTAAGATAGCAAGAATCTCCTTCTCCATTACAGTGTAATTACACTCGGCTTTGTTGAAACTTCCACTGTTGTACCTGCACAACTTGTTATCTTTCTTTAATTTCAAAACAACACCCCAATGATAACTAGCATCTGTTTCAAGAACAAGTTCATCATCCTTATTGGGTAGAGTTAATACTAGCAAATTCATGCAACATTTTTTAAGTTCTTGGACTACCTTTGTATCCTGATTAGTCCAATTCCAAACTTCTTCTTTTTTCAACATGACTTGTTAGGGTTTTCTTAATTTAGCTAAATTCTTTATGAAATCAGAAGCATAAGTAAGACATCCTAAACATATTTCTAATTGTTTCATATCCTCTATTTTATCAGGAAATTTTTCTACCTTTTCTATAATATGATCTTGTATTACTATTTATCCAGCTTTAATCTTTAACCTAAGAAATTCAATCTTTGGCATAACATAAATACATTTTTTCTATCCTAAGATGATACCATGATTAACACATTCTTGAGTTATTGCCCTAAGGTCGTGCATATGTTGTTCTAATCTCTTCGAAAAGATTAAGGTATCATCAATGTAGACAAGACAACAATGCTTAAGATTTTTAAAGATTTTGTCCATTCTCCTTTGAAATATTTGTGGTGTATTTTTTAGGCCAAATGGCATAACTACCCATTCATATTGACCTTGTGGTGCACTAAAGGTTGTTAATGGTATATTGCCTTCTTCAATCTTAATCTGCCAATATCCACTTTTACAGTCCATTTTTGAGAACTATGTGGCTCCTTGTATTCTATTAAATAGAACTGTTTTATTAGGGATATAATATCCATCAAAGACAAATTACCATTCTAGTTTTTCCTATCTTTTCTTCAGCGTGATTTCTAACCATAAATGCAAGACTAGAATGAGAGCTTTTACTTTCTCTTATTAAACCCTTTTTAGTAAATCATCAATTTGCTCCTTAAATTCTTGTTGGTCTTTAAAGGTATAGACCATCTGTTTTACTTTAATAACAGTCTTAGGATCTATTAATTCTATCTTAGCAAATGACTTATCTTTATCCAAAAACTTTAGAGTATAACTTTGTACATAAATCCTTTTGTTGACTAATAATTTGTTCTTTTATAGTTATCTCATCTATGAGCAGTCCTCTTTGTGTAGGAACAATATGCTTCTCACCACGCTTAGTGCACGAGAATTAAATCCTTTGATGTGTATAAGCTTCTTTCATTTTTCTTACCGAAGTTAATTCTCCATTAACGATAAATATCATTTTATCTAAACTTTGGGTACATGGAGAATATAACATTTGGAAATTATTCCCTAAAATCATGTCATGAGATGTTTGCAGGCACGGATTTAGGGATGGGCTAGGGTTTGCTACAGCCCACCCCAAAAAAAATATTACCGTAATATATATAAAAAGAGTTATTATAGATATCTTGACTAATATAGCTCAGATGGTAATAGTATGGCATTTTGGCCTATAGTCCCGTATTCGAATGGTTGCTAGTGCAACTCAATTATTTTTTGTTCTGCGACTTCTGCCCAATTGACCCCCCCTTCTTATTTTTTTAATAGTTTTAAATCAACCAATTCCCTTTTCCTTTTTTTAGCAAATCTTCTCGTACAGATCTTTTTTTTAAATCAATCCCATGTTTTCTTGAGCAAATCTCCTTTTCCTTATATTTCTTTTAGCAAAAAAAGTGTTTTAGTATATTAATAGTTAAATTTTGATTAGTATAATTTATTTTAGTTATAATAATAAAAGTTATATTTTCTCTTATTAATTTTACTTATCAAAATTTATTTAACATATAAAACACTTAAAGAAATTTATTGTAAAATTAGGCCTTTAAAAAAATTAAGACAATTCTACATATTGATTTATTTATAGGGTAAATCCAGCCTACCCAGGAATTAAATCCTGGTTCCGTCCTTGGATGTTTGTTCAGTAGCCTATAATATAGGAATTATACATGGGTAACCCCCTAGAATAATTGGTAGATCTATAATGACTTCGGAGTGGGTCATGGTACTATTATCAGCTATTCTTACCTGAATAGGTTTGGATGTGGATTTCCACATAAATTTTGGGAATAAAGTTTTATTTTCAAAATGCACAGAACATCCACTATCCATGAAAGCACATAGTTCATAATTATTAAATCCTTCAATACATATGGTATAGGGATGTAGATGCTATTTGGGTTAGTAACCCTTATGAACGTTCCTATCTGCATATTTGATTCTTCATCTCCTTCATAGACATGTTCACTAATAGTTTTTATTTTAAATCCTATTAGCCTTTTATTAGCTCTAGAAGTTGAAGGTTCTCCTAGTATTGTTGGTAGAAATGTGGGGTTTGAGCTAGTGCTAAAACTAGAACTAGAACTAGAAACTGATATTGATCCTAGATCTATACTATGTCTAGCTGGTTCTCTAAGCGTTTCTTCCAAGACTATTATGTTCTAATTTCCTATTTAAAGCTGTTAGAAGACTAGCAATATCATCATCTATTCGGAACAAACTTTCTTCTTTAATACTTCTGATTGAAGGGGCTAACTAGTTCTTTGAGCGAGATTAAGACTAGGATTGAACCTAAAACTTTGACTCCTAGAAAGGCTCCTGTTTCTTATTAAACTCGTTGGAGGTTGTGAGTCAGTATGGATTTCTCATTCCTCATAATTGTTAAAACCTTTTCATACTTAGTTGAAGGGTTTTCAAAGGCATTTACCCAATCATTATTTTTCAATTAATTTTATCCAGCTTTACCTTAACAGGTATTGCTAATTGTCCTAGTCCACTAATCTCATATTTACCTTAACTGTTTTTAGTATAGTTTTTGATAGGTTTTATTAGGTTATTAGGACTAGTTTTGATAAGTTTAGGTTTAGTTTTATGTGTTTTTGGATAGTTTTGCATATTTTGTGAAAAGTATGGAAGCTACTCCGTTTTGTGTCTTTTTGTAGGTTTTAGCAAGGAAAAGGTGCTCTTTGGAGCTGAATTTGGAGAGCTATGATAAGAGATGGAGGAATACAAGATGAAGAAGCTGAAGTTCGAGTTTCTGGAAGAGAAGTGTTAAAGAAAACCAAGCCCAGGCTCGTTAACGAGGTTGTGAGGGCTCGTTAACGAGGCCACGAGATGAAAATGTTCGAGAGTTGACTTTGTGACTCACCGATCCTGTGCGGGAATTTATTTCCGTGTCGGTAGAGTATCTTTTTGTGATTTTAGGGTTATTATATTATGTATTTTAGATCTTGTTATCTTTTGAGATTTTATTTCTATCTTTTAGAATAGATTCTATCTTTTTAGGAAAGTTTATATCTTTTAGCCTTTTTTAGTTTCTAGCCTCTTTTTAGTATAAATACCCTTCTATCTAGCATAGAAAGGGAAGTCGAATTTTGGAGAATAGAGCCGAGAGAGAGAAGGACGGATCGGAGTCGTGATCGAATGAGCTCGGTAGACGAAAGTTACCGGGGTCGTTAGTCGCGTTTTTGATTCGGTATTTCGGTGTTTTCGGTTTCTTCTGAATCTCTGTAAGACGATATTTCTTATTAATTTGAGTAGTGTTTTGTTTTCAATGTTTTCTTTGATTAAAGTTATTAGCTTCTTAGTCATGATTAGTGAGTAGTCTTTTTATCTAGGGTCGGGGTTGAAACCCGGCATAGTTGTGCATGTTTGGTGAGTAAGATTATGTGTTGAATGCCTTTTATCTATTGTTAAGATTGTTTGTTGTGCTTATACCAAGATGAAAGTTGAGGTAATTTGAGTTGTTGACTTGATTGAAAGAGAAAGTTATAAACTTGAAGGTTGATATTGTTTGAATACGAAAGTTTCAAGCTTTAGATCCGAAACAAGCAATTGGGTGAGTTAGTTTATGAAAGTAGATTAATTTGCTTGCTAAGTCAATGAAAGATGATGCTTCTATCTATTTAAAGGCATGATATTTATCTTCTTACGAGATTGTGTGCATGACTATGTTGTGGTAACCCTTGTCCTAGATATTTTCGTTTTTATTTGATTTCTTTCAAGAACATATTCGTTACTGAGTTTGTTGGCTCGGTACCGAACCTGTCTAGGTCGTTAGTTTTGGTCTTTTTTTCTCAGTGGTTCGTTAACGAGGCTGACAACTTCGTTAACGAGGCTGCTTGTGTGTTTTGCTTGCTTTTGTTTTAATTTTTTAGGAGTCAATAGATAAACAAACCTTGCTTCCCGTGGAACGATCCTGACTCCCCTATACTCAACGGGGTGTTGACTACAAATTTATTTGTTGTTAAACGACTCTCTCAACAAATTGGCGCCGTTGCCGGGGAAGCAACATGTTTTGTTTATTTATCTGTGGGTCTGGGAATAGCCCGACCCCGTTTTTGTTTTTAATTTTTGTTTTCTTTGTCTGTTTTCTCAGCGCATGCCGGTAGGACGTCGAAGGCTTGAGTTTGACAACGCTGGTTATTACTCAGAACCTGAACGTTCCCTGCACCGTAGATGTCAAGAGAACCGAGCCATGGCCACACTTGAAGAGCTGGCTCTTCAGCTTGAAGTCCTCCAAACATAGATGGAGGTGTTGAAAACTGAGAAGGAAGGCGCTACCGCCGAGGCTGAGCGTCAATGAGCTGCCAATGCTCGTCTACAAGAAGAGCTGAATGCCTATCTGAGGAATGCCAAACAATACATGCATCCAGAACTGAGGGTGCCAGAGTCTCCAATTGTGCTTCCGGAGATAGAGAAATCTTTTGAGATTAAATCGCAATTTATATCCTTGATCAAACGGGCTCAGTTTGAAGGGAAACCTACTGAGTGCCCTATGGAACATATTCGGAATTTTCTTGACTTATGCGACACCATAGCTGCAGAAGGTGTCTCACTTGAATATGTTCTGTTAAAAGCTTTTAGGTGGTCTCTTTCTGGAAAGGCCCTGAGCTGGTTGGAGAGCTTACCTCCTAAGTCTATCAGGACTTGGAAGAACTTGTATGATCAATTTCTTACAAAATTCTTCCTGCCTGCCAAGACGACGGAGTTGAGAAAACGCATCACCTCCTATCACCAGCTGCCTAATGAAACATTTGTTGAAACATGGGAAAGATTTAAAGAGATGCTTAGACAATGCCCTACTCATGGGCAACCTTTATATGTTCTGCAAGAAATCTTTTTCCAGGGTATCAACGCAGAGACCAAGAACCGCATCAACACGCATACTGTGTGCGGTTTTATAGAGATGGACCCAATGGCTGCATGGGAATTGCTGGATAAGCTGTCCAATTATGATGCCATGTATGGAACCCAGCAAACTCCACAGCCCCAGAAACGTCTCTACCTACCTAACCGAGACGAAGTTGACCCGGATGCTAAAAATCAATTCCTGCAAGACGAGGTCAACCGTTTGAAGAAGCAGGTAAGTTTTCTGAAATCCTCTCAATCCTGTCAAGAATGTGGTTCTTCTGCACATAGTACTTCTGCTTGCACTAACATAGAGCAGGTTAGAGCCGCTGAGACAATTGCTGAGATGAGTTATATGAGAGGACCATAGAGGAACCAACCTAGCTATTTTGACAGGTCAAACAACTATCAGGCATGGGGCAATCAGAATACAAATCAAAACTATGCAGCGCCTCCGCCAGATAGACGACCTGCACCTTATCGACCTCCCGGCCATCAGGAGCCACCATCATGGGTTCAAGGATTAGAGGAAGGCATTAACGGCGTGACCAACAAAGTTAACGAAGTGACCAACAAGGTTAACGAAGTTCAAGCCAACCTGAACCAACAAAATAAAAGATGGGGAGAGTTCGATATATGGAAAAAGAGTGTTGATTCCCAACTAGGGAACCTCGCTGCCCAGATTCCGAGACCACAAGGGCAACTCCCGGGTCGCCCCGAGGAGAACCCTAGGGGACAAATAGCAGCGGTGCACCTTAGGAGCGGGAAGACATTGTCGGAGCGAGTCCAAGCTGAGGACAAGAAGGAAGAAGACGTCACAATTCAGCTCGGTAACGAGCCAGTGAGGGCAAATACCGAGCCCGTATACCATGGTGACGAGGCTCCGAGGGTATCTAACGACCCTAATCCAGGTAAGTCTACTAATCCAAGCCTTCCTCTCTATCCCAGGGTAGTTAACGACCCCAACAGGGTCGGTAACGACCCGCCGAGGACACTAAACGACCCCAGTGTCGACCTGGTACTCTCACCTCTCGAGCCTAACTTGGTTCCGAGAATGGTGAAATCTCTTCCATTTCCAACTAAGAAATCTATAGACTCAACCGAGAGTAAGTTCAAGCGTTTCGTGAAGATTCTTCAGGGCATTAATATTTCCATCCCATTCGCTGACGCCCTAAGCGAAATGCCGGCTTACACAAAATTTTTGAAGGATATTCTTAGCAGGAAAAGGTCCATTACAGAGCTACAGGATGAAGTCAGATCAATTGCTCTACCAGAAAAGCTTGGAGATCCAGGGAGATTTGCCATCACGATTGGCATAGGCGACCATAAATTTAAAGCTTTATGTGATTTGGGAGCCAGTGCTAGTTTGCTTCCTTTCTCCATCTGGTTAAAAGCTAACATGGAACCACTAGAGCCTGTGGATATGAACCTCTTCATGGCGGACGAATCATGTGTCAAAGCCACAGGGGTCGTGGATGACTACCCTATTCAAGTAGGAAAATTCTTTATACCAAATGATTTCGTCGTCCTCGACATGCCTGAGGATCCTCATGTCCCCATTATCCTAGGCAGACCATTCCTAGCTACAGCAGGTGCCAAGGTCGATGTGAGAAAAGGACTTCTTACGTTTGAGATTGGAGAAGAACAAGTGGAATTCAGCTTGGACCAAAACGCAAATGACCCAACCACAATAGCACAAATCGAGTTGCACCAACCAGAACTCGACAAAGCTGATACAACTGAACTTCCACCAACTTCGAAAGAGGACGAGATTCTCACACAGGACCTTGTCGAGCTCCCATGGCCTACTAGCGAGTCTCATATACAAGGAAACAATCAAGGTGAGTACTTTTCTTCTTACCCTATTCCTGCACCATACCCCACGACACATGCTATTGAGGAGTCCAAACCACCTTGGTTTCCGGATTCCACTAACCCATATGTAGGAATACCGGGCATACTCATAGAAGACAAGGGATCTAGCTTAGTGACTCAAGCAAACAACGCCTACAAAGCTAAGTATGGGGTAACTCGAGACCCTGACTTAGCTACAAAAGAACCACCTTGAAGCAAGGGAAGAACGTCGGGCTTACGACGTTAAAAATAGCGCTTACGGGAGGCAACCCGCTTTTAGTATAGTATAGTTTTTCTTCTTCTTTTTAGATTCTTTCTTTTTCTTAGCTTTCTTTTCCTTTCTTTTTAGTAGTTTTTTTAGGATAGAAATTAGGATAAATTTTGAGCTAACAAGATGCAGGAGAAGGGCTCGAAAATCACTCTAAGAGGCTACGGTGGCTCGTTAACGACCCACCCAGGGTCGTTAACGATCCGGTTTGACGACCCGATTCGGCAAAACGGGCAGGTAAGTTCTTTTTAACCTAATCTATCTTTTACCTACCCCCATGCCGCCGCCCTTTACCTCTTCCTATCCTTACCCTCTCCTATATAACCCTTCTACCCCTCCAAAAAAATTTTCACTCTCAAATCCTTAAACTCTAAACCTCTCAAAAATCCTACCCAAAATCTCGGAGATCCCCCACCACCGATCGGAATTTCTCACCTCCACTGATCGTCGGAGACACCCGCGTTACCGAAGCTCGGAACCCCGGATTTCCACCGACGAAGATCCACACTCGTTAACCACCCCAATCCGACCCTTTGTTCTTCAATTTCTCAAATTTCCGGTATGATTTCTAAACCCTAACTCTTACTTACAAGATTCATGGTTTTTAGGGTAGAAATTTCATATTGGGATTGTGTCTATAGAAAAGGTCGACATGCATGTTTGGATTTTGCTCATGAATTTTCGTTAAAGCTCAGTTGTTCATATTCTAGGGAAGATTATTCATGTTAGGTTCTCCATTGCAAAAGTCTAATTAGAAAAGCATGAATTTTTCTTATCCTAGTATTAAGTTCAATTTTTGCTATATCAATTTTGGGTAAATTCGCATGTTTGGGATGGGAAATCGAGCAAGTATGGGGTGCATAAACCCGATTGTGTGTCTAGTGAGGAGTATTGAGGATACATACTTGATTTATGGTCTGATTTTTAAAGTTGATGAAATTCGGAAATCTGTGAACTGGCTCTCGGCAGCTCGTTAACGACCCAGGGTGGGTCGTTAACGACCCTGCGTAAGCATCACCGATTCTACACCAGTCCAGATTCTTTAACGACCCAATTGGGTAGTTGACGAATTATTCCGAGGTTATTTTGAGACCAAGTATGGGGTCTCTTGCCTATCTATTTTGAGTGGATCTTATCTTGGAAAATTCTTGATTGTTTTGTAGATCTCATGGCAAGTTCAAGCAGACTCGCTACCCGAGCTCAGAAAAAGAGGAGGAATCAGAGGTCCCCATCCCCACCTCGCATGGATAATGTTATCTTGAGTACTCAAGGCCAAGTGAATCGATACCGTGCCATTCTAGATAAGGACCACAACACTCGTTGGTTCTCGAAGTCTAGTGCCGTACACACGGGGATTTACACGGATGTCAAGGAGGCCTTCGTTATTCTCGGTGCATCTCATCTACTAAAGAAGGAGAATCTACCACACTTTCCGGCCCTCACATCTGAGTTTCTGGCCACTCTAGAGACTAGTTTTCTGTCGAAGACTTCGGCGGGACGAATCCGGTTTCAGCTCGGTAATGTGAGGCGTGAGTTCACCATGGCGGAGTTCAATGCAATTCTGGAGCTCCCAAACCCTTCTAGAGAGTACATCTTGAAAGACTACAGGGTGACTCGGACTTGGAGCTATATCACTAGGGAGGACCAATCCTCCACCGCGACATTATCTGGGGCAAGCATCATCAACCCCATCTTCCGGATCATTCTCCGAGTCCTAGCCGCCACATTCTGGCTGAAGAGAGAGTTGAACAGGCCAACAAGGACGGAAGTTGCTTGTCTCCGCACTATCCTTTTCGAGGAGCCCGACCCTTTGAATTTGGGGTATGAATGGCTCTACTACATAGAGAAATCAACCAAGTCCAAGGAAGTTTGGTGTGGTAACTTGGTCAGTCTTTTAGCCACAAACCTTGGAGTCGACCTCACTCGCTACACACCGGCTCATGCTCAGTTACTCAACAAGAACTATTGGTATAGTTCCAGTATTTTCATTCAAGCTGAGAGAGGGTTTAAAGTAAGAGTTCAAGACCGCCTTGTTACACCCACCCTCGATATGTTGGAGTTACTTTATGTACCAAATTGGTACGAGGCCTGGACGGGACATGCTTTCCCATTGGAGCCCAAGCCGGAGGATGAGTTATCACTTAGGCTTTGTGAGACAAGGTTTGAGCGAGAAGGTGAAGAGATGGATGAAGATGAAGATGAGGATACCGAAGTTGCTGGCAATGACACTGAAGAAGCCGACACAGAGGGAGGCACTGAGGAGCTTAACTTTGAGGAAGAAGACCTCGACGCTGAGGTGTTAGGCACCAACATCCTCGTTGACGAGCCCACCAGGCTCGTTAATGATCATTTCCAGCCTTCTACATCTGATGCTAACGAGGTACCCAGGGTCGTTAACGACCCACCGAGGGCATCTACCGAATCACCGCCAGCTCCTACCGATCCCTACTCTTATGGACTTGTGCTATACAACACGGTGCTTCACCATGATCATTTTCAGCCTCACTACCCACCACCTCCTCAGCCTGAGTACACTAGATCGAGCATTCCGCCACCATGGGCCGAGGATCTTTCTGCACGGATGCAACAGCTTCACCTCTAGCAAGACCACATTCATAGGAGGATGGATAGATGGGAGACTGTCTATTCAGCTCGGATGACATTTGAGGATGAGAGGCATCGTCAGAGAGAGACAGAGGATGCTGAGCGTTGGAGGACGATGTATGACTTCATGGGGAACTTTGAGCACTATTTTCCTCCACCTAACCGATGATTCAGCTTGAAGACGTTTTCCTTGTTTTCCACTTCTGAGACTTTGTAAGTTTTTGTTTTCTCTTTTCTTGTTTTCTTGTGTTTTTCTTTTCTATTTCTTCCTTTCTTCTTATTTTTCTTACAGTGGGGACATTGTAATTTTAAGTATGGGGTGGGAGAAGTAGAAACTTTTGTGTCTTGTTTTTTTTTGTGTGCTTTATTTTAAGTAGTTCTTTTATAAAAAAAAATCGAAAAAGTTTTGAAAAATATCTGAAAAAAGAGGTCTTAGAATTGATAGATATCCCTTTCTTAGGTTCTATGATAGTAGTTGCTAGCATGATCATTTAATTCCTTGCAAACATGTCTTTGAGAATGTAGCCGGATTCTTATTTTAAAATTGTTTTTTTAGGAAGGAATAGCATTTGATGAAATTGAGCACATAAACCTTCTTAGCATAAGTGATGCAATCCAACTAAATTAGCCTTGTGAGTTATTTTTTGCCTTATAGGGAGAACATTAAAAATCCATCTTCTTTCCTAGTGTGATTTACTCTCCTTATGCATATTATTGTGATGGTTATCTATTTCTTGAGACCCGTATGAGATTTATAGTTCATTACTTGTGAAATCAGATGATAGAGAACTTATTTTATAAGCCCTATTAATCCTTATCCACCTTTACATTATCCTTCTTTTGACAACCAATTTTAGCCTGAAGCCTTTTATTTTTAAGCTCCACAAAATTTGTTCCCTAGCCGAGATAAGCTTGACCCTATCCGGGGATTAGGACTTAGATTTGGAGAGGTAAATTGTTTTGTTGAGTGTAAAAAAAAAGGGAGTGAAATATAATGTTTGGTTCGAAATTGAGGGATTATTGGGAAGGGTAGATTGGAAGTCTCTTGTTTTTAATAGTTGTGATAAGAAAGATCTCTTGGTACAAAAGAGATGCACAAAATAAAGTTGATGGTTGAAAGGAAGTCATTTAGAAGAAAGAGGAGTACACGATGAAGCTCGTTAACGACCCTGAAGGGATTCGTTAACGAGGCAGCGAGAGGAAACAAATGAAAATGAAAAAAAATGAAGAAGTAAGAAGTGCATTCAAGTTCATATAGATAAGCCGAAGATTCTTTTGTTTTATGAGACTTTCTAGGATAATAATGGGTGAGTGAAAATAAGTGTGCATAATGAGAGAGTGAGTTTGGAATATGTTTTTATGAGAGTTTTGGAGATGTGTGAGTTTTTAGAAGTCTTTGATTCCCGGATATTATTAGCACCACATAGCCAAAATATTTCCACGCTATTTTTCTTTACCAAGCCCCATTACAACCCGGCCGAATGGAAGCTTCTATGAAGTTTTTCATTGAGCCCCCTAAGTTCTCTTGATGATTTTTGCTTGTTTTGACAAATCTTGGGTGGAGAGTATTGGTGATATAAGTTCCAATTTCTATGAGTTTTTGTATATACGATGAGTTGAGAGATTGAATTTATGAGCCCAAACACTTGAGAGTTGAGAGAAACACATTATCCCTTGTGAGGTTGGATTGTATTTTCTTGTGTATATTTAGGTGTATATATGTGTGATGATGTTAATAGTCCTTTGCTAATTTTCTTCTAGATATTTTGATGTTGTTTTTTAGATAATGGCTATAATTTGATGAGTATGTTGTTTGGTTTTGATTATTGTTTAGTGATTGCTTGAGGACAAGCAAGTCTAAGTATGGGGTATTTTGATGTTCGTGTTTTTAGTATAGTTTTTGATAGGTTTTATTAGGTTATTAGGACTAGTTTTGATAAGTTTAGGTTTAGTTTTATGTGTTTTTGGATAGTTTTGCATATTTTGTGAAAAGTATGGAAGCTACTCCGTTTTGCGTTTTTTTGTAGGTTTTAGCAAGGAAAAGGTGTTGTTTGGAGCAGAATTTGGAGAGCTATGATAAGAGATGGAGGAATACAAGATGAAGAAGCTGAAGTTCGAGTTTCTGGAAGAGAAGTGTTAAAGAAAACCAAGCCTAGGCTCGTTAACGAGGCTGTGAGGGCTCGTTAACGAGGCCACGAGATGAAAATGTTCGAGAGTTGACTTTGTGACTCACCGATCCTGTGCGGGAATTTATTTCCGTGTCGGTAGAGTATCTTTTTGTGATTTTAGGGTTATTATATTATGTATTTTAGGTCTTGTTATCTTTTGAGATTTTATTTCTATCTTTTAGAATAGATTCTATCTTTTTAGGAAAGTTTATATATTTTAGCCTTTTTTAGTTTCTAGCCTCTTTTTAGTATAAATACCCTTCTATCTAGCATAGAAAGGGAAGTCGAATTTTGGAGAATAGAGCCGAGAGAGAGAAGGACGGATCAGAGTCGTGATCGAAGGAGCTCGGTAGACAAAAGTTACCGGGGTCGTTAGTCGTGTTTTTGATTCGGTATTTCGGTGTTTTCGGTTTCTTCTGAATCTCTGTAAGACGATATTTCTTATTAATTTGAGTAGTGTTTTGTTTTCAATGTTTTCTTTGATTAAAGTTATTAGTTTCTTAGTCATGATTAGTGAGTAGTCTTTTTATCTAGGGTCGGGGTTGAAACCCGGCATAGTTGTGCATGTTTGGTGAGTAAGATTATGTGTTGAATGCCTTTTATCTATTGTTAAGATTGTTTGTTGTGCTTATACCAAGATGAAAGTTGAGGTAATTTGAGTTGTTGACTTGATTGAAAGAGAAAGTTATAAACTTGAAGGTTGATATTGTTTGAATACGAAAGTTTCAAGCTTTAGATCCGAAACAAGCAATTGGGTGAGTTAGTTTATGAAAGTAGATTAATTTGCTTGCTAAGTCAATGAAAGTTGATGCTTCTATCTATTTAAAGGCATGATATTTATCTTCTTACGAGCTTGTGTGCATGACTATGTTGTGGTAACCCTTGTCCTAGATATTTTCGTTTTTATTTGATTTCTTTCAAGAACATATTCGTTACTGAGTTTGTTGGCTCGGTACCGAACCTGTCTAGGTCGTTAGTTTTGGTCTTTTTTTCTCAGTGGTTCGTTAACGAGGCTGACAACTTCGTTAACGAGGCTGCTTGTGTGTTTTGCTTGCTTTTGTTTTAATTTTTTAGGAGTCGATAGATAAACAAACCTTGCTTCCCGTGGAACGATCCTGACTGCCCTATACTCAGCGGGGTTTTCATTACAAATTTATTTGTTGTTAAACGACTCTCTCAACAAATTGGTCCCCGACAACGGCGCCAATTTGTTGAGAGAGTCGTTTAACAACAAATAAATTTGTAGTCAAGACCCCGTTGAGTATAGGGGAGTCAGGATCGCTCTTCATATCTTGCTTAATGGGCCGTCCAGGTGGGATAGGCCCAATAAGCCTTTCGGGAGCGAGGGGAGGCCCAAGCCTGCTCTTTATAAGGGCGTATTTCACACGCCTCCTCTTCATCTTCTCTTCCAACATTTTCACTTTCTCTTTCCGACCTTTCAATTTCTAGTAAGCGGTTTTCGAGACGGTTTCCGACGAACCTCCGCCACTTTCCGGTTGCGTCGCCGCTCCTTCAACGCCGATTCTGCGCAAGTAAGTACTCGACCCTCTTCTTCTCGTCTTTTGGTGTTCTTTGCTTTTGATTTTTTCCTGTTTATTTTTCTTCATTTCGTGTTTCAGAGGGGCGACGGTGTGTCGCCTGGTGTTTCGCGCCGGTGTCACGGTGGCGAAACGGCGGTGGTGAGGTCGGCGCGTGTTTCTGTGCGGAACCCTCACTGTTTTTCTTCGCCCTCTTCCTTTCTTTCTCTTTTGTTTTGTTTTGTTTTTTTCTGCGCTTTGGTGGGTGATGGTTGTTTCTCGGTGTTTCTCGCCAGCGCTGCGGCGGCGAGACGGTGGCAGGGGTGGCGACCGCCATGATTTTTGAACCCTTTGTTTGTCAATTGACGGTTGGGTCCCTGCACTTCCATTCACTATTTTGAATTTTGAGGCCCTCGGAAACCCAAACGTCATGACGCCCGACTGACGGGACGTTTGGGCTTCCACCGCTGGCCTCCACCGCTGGTTGGTTTTCCTCTTTCTCTCTCCTTTTTTGGCGCTTCAAAAGCCTTCCCCGCCGTCCTATCTTGTCAGAATAGCTTCTAGGGCGCCACGTGGCTTTTCTCCCCTTATGACCTTGCGCTCTCTTTCTCCGGTTGTTGTTGCGACCTCGTGTTGTTTTCCCTTGGTTATTTTGCCCGATGTATCAAGCCTCTTTTCTTTTCCAAGTGTTCGCCTTTCGTGGCCTGGACGTTGTTCTTTCATGCCTAGGAGAGTTTCTATGAGCCCCCCACCAGGCTTCGTGTTCACAGTTCAAGAGAGATTGCACGAGGAGGTTTCCGAGTCCGTAGGGAGTGCAGAGGCTAGCGACTCCCAGAACCCGAGGTCTCCCTCGTTGGTCTTCAATGATCCCTCATCCAGCGACTCCGTCACTTCTATCAACTCTCGCTTTTCCCGAATTCGTGCGTCGTCGGGTGTTGAAATGGCCTCATCTTCCATCTCCGATGATGTCGTTGCCGAGGTTGTGGTGAGGTCGGGGGTTGAAGTGGCTTCGTCTTCCACCTCCTACGAGCCCGCGAGCTTTGCTGCGGCGTATATCACCGACGCCGTGTCCCGCCTCCCACCTGTCCTTGAGGAGCGGATTCCCATGTCCCCGGATTCGAACGAGGCTTTTTGATCTGAGGGAGTGCCTACCGATCTAAAGCCTAAAGACCTCGTGGACATCGCTAAGAACTTCTCTTGGCCTGAGGGAGTCGAGTTAGCGCTCCCTGAAGAGGGAGGCTCCTCGTTGGCCAACTACGAGAGGTGCTTGGTGGTACACCTATTTAGTCTTTAGGCGGGCTTTAGGTTACCCCTGGCCCAACACTTCGTCGACTTCCTGTGGGCCATGCAGGTTTGCCCTGCACAGTTGTTTCCTAACGCCTTGAGGCTGTTGTGTGCCTACACGCTCTGTAGCCGCGAGCTCGGGGACGGGCCGATTCTCGACAATATGTCGACTCTGTTTCTAGCGAGGAGGTAGAAAAAGTCCTGCCTCATCAACCTCAACTTGCCGGGAATCAAGCTCACCACGGCCCCTTCGAACCTCGGGTCGTGGAAGAAAAATTGGTTCCTGGTTCGAGACCTCACGGGGAGGTATCTCAATTTTCCCACGGCACCGGGCAACTTTGTCCGGTCCGTGGGTCCGCACACGGTTAAGCTTAAGGCGCTGAAGGCCCGATATGCCCCAGCGAAATAGGCATCGTACCAGAAGTACCTGGCACAGGACCGGCTTGAGCGGGCCGGCCTAAGTCTCACCCTTCCCCCCTCGAGGGCAAAGAGGGTACTTAATTTTTCTTTTTAAACTACCTTTGTTACTATCTCTTTGTTGCTAGGTAGCGAGCTTAGAAACCTCGCTAGCTCATTTTGTTTTAACGTCGTCTTTAGGCTGCGAGGTTGAGAACCTCGCTAACTTTGTTTTGTTTCTTACCTCTTACCTAACTTACTTTCACGTTCTCTTTTGACAGTGGTTGACCTATTTGGCACTCTTACCTCGAAGTCGCAGGGCATGAGGCCTGTGACTTCTTCTTCCAATGCTCCGAAACCCCGAAGCCAACAGGGGATTATTATAAAGGAGCCAAGTTCGCTGGCGAGGCCACCTACATCGCAGCCGAAGGCCACACCCCCGGCACCAAAGGTGCCCGGGGAGAAGACTCATGAGGGGGCTCCCCCTAAGGGGGACGTCACGAAGACGTCGTCCCATGCCTCTCGAACATCCGGGGAAGGAGCCGGGTCCAAGAGAAAATCTACAGAGTCCCCCCGCGGGGATAAAAAGAAGCAGAGGGGGGACGGTAAGAGGGGGGCCTCGGGGGGGGGGGGGGGGGGGAGGGGCCTCGGGGGGGGGGGGGGGGGGGAGGCGGCCCAACGCCCCGACCTCGTGAGCTGGGTCGTGTCCGCCACCTGGCCTTCGGTCGATAAATTTCATTGTCCTGGGCCAGCCCGGGGTGACAGGGCGGATTGGAAGGAGGAGGTCGCGCGGGCGAACAACCTCTCGGAGGCCGCTCTCAACGACGAGATCCTCCGTTACTCGGCGATGGTATGTCTTCCTTCGAGGTTATCCTTCTTGCTGGTCATATTGTCACTATCTTTGCTCTTAACACACTTGTTTTTGTCTTTGGTTTTTAGCATCACTTCTTTGATAATTACAACTGTAGCCGTGTCAACCTCCTCCACAGAAAGATGGATAGAATGGAGGAGATGCTCAAGGCCCGCGACGCCGAGGTCGAGAAAAAGACCAAGGAGCTCGTCGAGGCTGAGCAGCGGGCTCAAGCCGCGGAGGCCGCGTCGACGGATGAGGTCGCCAGGGCCAAGGAGGAGGTGAAAAGGGTCACGGAGGAGGGGGCGAAGGCCATCAAGGGTCTTGAGGCCGAGGTTGGGAACCTCAGAGCTGATAACAAGGAGCTCCGGGGTAAGCTATCCGCGGAGCACAAATTCTTCAGGGAAAAGGAGGCGGAGCTTCAGAAAGCTGAGGAGGAGATCACCAACCTTCGACAGCGCGTTGTTGAGCTCAACGAGGAGGTGGAGGCCGCGGGCCCTAAGTACGTGGACTCCGAGGCCTATACGGCGGAGTTGGTAGAGAGCGTGCGGAAAATGTTTCGCTAGGCCGTCCGGATGGGGGTCAAGCAGGCGGTCGCGAAGTACAGGCACATCGACCCCCGCGTCTCCTTTTTCAACCCCAACTACGAAGAGTCTATGGGGGAGGAAGCCGAGGAGGAGCCCGAGGGAGAATGCAAATTCTTCCTCAAAGAGGACGGGACAGTGGTCTCCGAGGCACCTCCCGCGGAGGACCTCGTTTAGGGAGATTTGGATGTCGTCGTTGTGGATCCCCAGCCTGCGTCCACTACGCCAAGCTCCCAGCTTGAGGCGATCTCCTCTTTGGTCTTCGTCGACGCTCCCACGGACCCCGCTGCTGATGCCCAGAAAGATGCCGCTGCCGATGCCTCGAAGAATTGAAGGAGTGTTTCTGGTTTTTAATTAATTTTTTTTGTTATTTTGGTGGCCCCGCGGGGTCTGTAATTAAACACTTAGGCCCTTGTGCCCTTTTTATGCAATTTCTTTCTTTTTGTCTTATGGTTGTGTTTCTCTTATTTCAATTTTCACGCATACATATTCTGTATCCCGATCCAACCCCATGGTCCAAGTGCCACAAGGTTTGTGGCATTCTTGGGCCACATCGGGTGCTTGTTTTTATGCCGAGGTTCCGAGCTTCGCTCGGATCTTGCATGATGGAATGAGATTCTTCTACCCCAGACTTAAGTGCTGGTGTAGAAATGATAACTTTTTACACAACTCGATTGAAAACTCGCTTCGCTTTAAAACCTCACTGCCTTTAGAGTTAGCGGGTCTTGCTTACTTAGAGAGTGGACTAACTTTCAAACGAGGTTTTCCAACCCCAAGCGGGAAGCGAGGGGTGGACTTAACGAGATTCTCCAACCCCAAGCGGGAAGCGAGGGGTGGACTTAACGAGATTCTCCAACCCCAAGCGGGAAGCGAGGGGTGGACTTAAACACAAGGTTCTCCAACCCCAAGCGGGAAGCGAGGGGTGGAATTCAAACATGAGGTTCTCCAACCCCAAGCGGAAAGCGAGGGGTGGAATTTAAACACGAGGTTCTCTAACCCTAATCGAGAAGCGAGGGGTGGACTTAACGAGATTCTCCAACCCGAAGCGGGAAGCGAGGGGTGGACTTAACGAGATTCTCCAACCCCAAGCGGGAAGCGAGGGGTGGACTTAAACACGAGGTTCTCCAACCCCAAGCGGGAAGTGAGGGGTGGAATTCAAACACGAGGTTCTCCAACCCCAAGCGGGAAGCGAGGGGTGGCATTTTAACACGAGGTTCTCCAACCCCAAGCGGGAAGCGAGGGGTGGAATTTAAACACGAGGTTCTCCAACCCCAAGCGGGAAGCGATGGGTGGACTTAATGAGATTCTCCAACCCCAAGCGGGAAGCGAGGGGTGGACTTAAACACGAGGTTCTCCAACCCCAAGCAGGAAGCGAGGGGTGACATTTAAACACAAGGTTCTCCAACCCCAAGCGGGAAGCGAGGGGTGGAATTTAAACACGAGGTTCTCCAACCCCAAGCGGGAAGCGAGGGGTGGACTTAACGAGATTCTCCAACCCCAAGCGGGAAGCAAGGGGTGGACTTAAACACGAGGTTCTCCAACCCCAAGCGGGAAGCGAGGGGTGGACTTAAACACAAGGTTCTCCAACCCCAAGCGAGAAGCGAGGGGTGGAATTCAAACACGAGGTTCTCCAACCCTAAGCGGGAAGCGAGGGGTGGGACCGAACATATAGAGATTTTCGTTTTTGAGAGAGATTTTGAAAATTCCACAACCCTTTATTCATAAAACTTGCGAGAAGTAACAGAGTTTATAGATTTTACACAAAATACTTTTTGAGTCGATCGACGTTCCATGTTTTGCTCAGGGTACGCCCCTCGTTGTCTTTGAGCTTGAAAGCTCCGGGCGCGACCTCCTCGCCGAGGAGGTATGGCCCCTCCCAGTTGGGATCCAGTTTGCCACCTTCGGTATGCCTCAAGACGAGGTTACCTATGACCAGGAATCGAGGTCTTACCTTCTTGTCATTGTATACAGCCACGCGGCGCTTGTATTCCCTGGAGCGTAGGTCGGCTACCTCGCGCAGCTCGTCACGGAAGAGCAACTCGACCTTGAGATTGGCCTCGTTCTCTTTTTCTTGAAATCAAACACTCTCGCTGAAGGGACCAGGGTCTCTACTGGGACTAGTGCTTCCGCCCCGTAGGTTAGAGCGAAAGGCGTTTCTCCGGTTGCGCAGTGCACGGTGGTGCGGTATGTCCATAGGACGAGTGGGAGAAGCTCTGCCCAACGACCTTGGGCCATGCCCAACCGCTTCTTTAGATCGGACAGGATGCGGGCATTGATGTTCTCTACCTGGCCGTTGGACTGAGGGTGGGCCACGGAGGAAAACTTGAGGGTTATGCCCAGGTTTGAGCAGAAGGTCCGGGTTTCTTTGCAATCGAATTGGGGGTCATGGTCGGTCATGATGGTCATGGGGACACCAAAGCGGCAAACGAGGTTCTTCCACAGGAAGTCGCAGACCTTAGTCCCCGTGATCTTTGCCATTGCTTGCGCCTCAACCCACTTCGTGAAATAGTCGAAAATGACCAGGTATACCACACTTGGCCAGAAGCCTTGGGGAAGGGGCCGAGGATGTCCATACCCCACATCGCGAAGGGGCATGGCGCGTGTATGGAGCGAAGTTGCGAGGTCGGGGCGTGCTGGAGGTTACTGTGCTTCTAACACCCGTCAGATCGCTGGACATAGGCCCTCGCGTCCTGCCGGAGAGTGGGCCAAAAGTACCCCAAGTGAGCGATCTTGTGTGATAGGGTTCGCCACCCTGGGTGGCCGCCACAGACCCCCTCATGGGCCTCATAGAGGATGTGCTCCGTAGCCTCGATCGGTACGCACAGCAGGTTGGGTTCAGCATAGCCTCGGCGATAAAGATAGCCGCCTACGACGCAATACCGCGTCGCCTGCATTTTCAGCTTTTTGGCCTGTGCGGGGTCCTTTGGGAGGACACCGCTCTCCACATACCGCGTTATTGGGATCTGATGTTCGTGTTTTTAGTATAGTTTTTAGTATGTTTTCTTAGTTTGTTAGGACTAGTTTTGATAAGTTTAGGGTTAGTTTTGTGTGTTTTTGGATAGTTTTGCATATTTTGTGAAAAGTATGGAAGCTACTTCGTTTTGTGTATTTTTGTAGGTTTTAGCAAGAAAAAGGTGGTAATTGGAGCTGAATTTGGAGTGCTATGATGAAAGATGGAGGAGTGCAAGATGAAGAAGTCGAAGTTTAAGGTTTTGGAGAAGAAGTGTTGAAGAAACCAAGCCCAGGCTCGTTAACGAGGCTGTGAAGGGTCGTTAACGAGGCTACGAGATAGAGTTTTCGAGAGTTTGATTTTTTGACTCACTGATCCTGTGCGGGAATTTATTTCCGTGTCGGTAGAGTAATTTTTATGAATTTTTAGGGTTATTATATTATGTATTTTAGGTCTTGTTATCTTTCTAGATTTTATTTCTATCTTTTAGGATTTTATTTCTATCTTTTTAGGAAAGTTTTTATCTTCTAGACTAGTCTTTTTATTTTTCTAGCCTTATTAGTATAAATAGCCCTCTTATTAGCCTAGAAGGAGGGGAGGACAAGTAGGGAAGCAAGTAGAGAGAAGAGGAAGAGCCGAGAGAGGCGAGAGAAGGATCGGAGTCGAGATCGGGAGCTCGGTGGACGAGAGTTACCGGGGTCGTTAGTCGAGATTCGGTTCAGTGCTTTGTATTTTTTCGGGTTTCTTCTGAATTTCTATAAGACGATATTTGTTAATTTGAGTAGTGTTTTGTTTGCAATGATCTCTTTTGTTGAATTTATTTGTTTCTTAGTCATGAGTAGTGAGTAGTTTTCTTTTCTAGGGTCGGGGTTTAAACCCGGCATAGTTATGCATGTCTGATGAGTAAGATTATGTGTTGAATGCCTTCTATCTATTTTTGATTGTTTGTTGTGCTTAGACCTAGATGAAAGTCAAGGTGATTTGAGTTTTTAACTTGATTGAAAGAGAAAGTTATAGACTTGAAGGTTGATATTGTTTGAATACGAAAGTTTCAAGCTTTAGATCCAAAGCAAGCAATTGGGTGAATTAGTTTATGAAAGTAGATTAATTTACTTATTAGTCAATGAAAGTTGATGAATTTATCTATTTAAAGGCGTGATCTTATCTTCTTACGAGTTTATATGCATGATTATGTTGTGGTATCCCTTATCCTAGATCTTTGTTTTATTTGAATTCTCTTAAGTGATATTCGTTGCTGAGTTCGTAGGCTCGGTACCGAACCTGTTTAGTTCGTTATTTTTAGTCTTTTGTTTGCGGTGGTTCGTTAACGACCTTGACAAGGATCTAGGATAACAAGGCTGCTTGTGAGTGTTTTGCTTGTTTTTGTTAGATTTTTGCTATTAGGAGTCGATAAACAAACAACTTTTCTTCTCGTGGAAAGATCCCGACTCCCCTATACTCAGCGGTGTCTTGACTTATAAATTTATTTGTTGTCCCGAGTGAAGGCCCGTCAACAAATTGGCGCCGTTGTCGGGGAGGCAAGGAGTTTGTTTGTTTATCTGTGGGTCTGGGAATAGCCCGACCCCATTTTTGTTTTTAATTTTTGTTTTCTTTGTCTGTTTTCTCAGCGTATGCCGGTAGGACGTCGAATGCTCGAATTTGACAATGTTGGTTATTATTCAGAACCCGAACGTTCCCTGCACCGTAGACGCCGAGAGAACCGAGCCATGGCCATACCTGAAGAGTTGGCTCGTCAGCTAGAAGTCCTCCAAACACAGATGGAGGCGTTGAAAACCGAGAAGGAAGGCGCTGCTGCCGAGGCTGAGAGTCAACGAGCTACCAATGCTCGTCTACAGGAAGAGCTGAATGCCTATCCGAGGAATGCCAAACAGTACATGCATCCAGAACTGAGGGTGCCAGAGTCCCCAATCATGCTTTCGGAGATAGAGAAACCATTTGAGATTAAGTCTCAATTTATATACTTAATTAAGCGGGCTCAGTTTGAAGGGAAACCTACTGAGTGCCCTATGGAGCATATTAGAAATTTTCTTGACTTATGTGACACCATAGCTGCTGAAGGTGTCTCACTTGAATATGTTCTGTTAAAAGCTTTCAGGTGGTCTCTTGCTGGAAAGGCCCTGATCTGGTTGGAAAGTTTACCTTCTAAGTCTATTAGGACTTGGAAAGCTGTGTACGATCAATTTCTTACAAAGTTTTTCCCTCCTGCTAAGACAACCGAGTTGAGGAAACGCATCACCTCCTATCACCAGCTGCCTAATGAGACTTTTGTTGAAACATGGGAAAGATTTAAGGAAATGCTTAGACAATGCCCCACTCATGGGCAACCTTTATATGTTCTTCAAGAAATCTTTTTCTAGGGTATCAACGCAGAGACCAAGAACCACATCAACACGCATACTGCGTGCGGTTTTATAGAGATGGACCCTACAGCTGCATGGGAATTGCTGGATATGCTGTCCAATTATGATGCCATGTATGGAACTCAACAAACTCCACAGCCGCAAAAACGTCTCTACGTGCCTAACCGAGAAGAAGTTGACCCAAACGTTAAAAATCAGTTTCTACTAGACGAGGTCAACCACCTGAAGAAGCAGGTAAGTTTTCTGAAGTCCTCTCAATCATGTCAAGAGTGTGGTTCTTCTGCCCATAGTACTTCTGCTTGCACTTACATAGAGCAGGTAAGAGCCGCTGAGACAATTGCTGAGATGAATTACATGAGAGGTCCATACAGGAACCAGCCTAGTAATTTTGACAGGTCGAACAATTATCAGACGTGGGGCAATCAAAATCCAAATCCAAGGTCATCAGGAGCCACCATCTTGGGTACAAGGGTTACAGGAAAGCATCAATGGGGTCCACAACAAGGTCAATGAAGTTCAAGCTAACCTTAACCACCAGAATAAAAGATGGGGAGAGTTTGATGTATGGAAGAAGAATGTTGATTCCGAACTAGGGAACCTTGCTGCACAAATTCCAAGACCACAAGGGCAACTTCCGGGCCTTCCCGAAGAGAACCCTAAAGGACAGATAGCAGCGGTACACCTTAGGAGCGGAAAGACACTGCCAGAGCGTGTCGAAGCTAAGGACAAGATGGAAGAGGACACCACAGTCACCCTCGGTAACGAGCCAGCGAGGGCAATTACCAAACCAGCGAACCATGGTGACGAGGCTCCGAGGGTACCTAACGACCCTAGCCCAGGTAAGTTCTCTAATCCGAGCCCTCCTCTCATTTCCAGGGTAGTTAACGACCCCACCAGGGTCGGTAACGACCCACCAAGCATACCTAACGACCCTAGTGTCGACCCGGTAGCATCACCCCTCGAGCCTAACTTGGTTCCGAGGATGGTGAAATCTCTTCCATTTCCAACTAAGAAATCTGTGGACTCTACTGAGAGTAAGTTCAAGCGTTTCGTAAAGATTCTTTAGGGCATTAATATTTCCATCCCATTCGCTGAGGCCCTAAGCGAAATGCCGGCTTACACAAAATTTTTGAAGGATATTCTTAGCAGGAAACGGTCCATTACAGAGCTGCAGGATGAAGTCTGATCTATAGCTTTACCAGAAAAGCTAGGAGATCCAAGAAGATTTGCAATAACGATTGGCATTGGCGACCACAAATTTAAAGCGTTATGTGATCTGGGAGCCAGTGCTAGTTTACTCCCTCTCTCAATCTGGTCCAAAGCCAATATGGGACCACTAGAACCGGTAGATATGAACCTCTACATGGCAGACGGGTCATGTGTCAAGGCCACAGGAGTCGTGGACGACTATGCTATTCAAGTCGGGAAATTCTTTATACCGAATGATTTCATCGTCCTCGATATGCCTGAAGACCCTCATGTCCCCATAATTCTCGGTCGACCATTTTTAGCCACAACAGGTGCAAGGGTTGATGTGCGGAAAGGACTTCTTACTTTTGATATTGGAGAGGAACGCGTGGAATTCATCCTGGATCAAAATGCCAATGACCCAACTGCGGTCGCACAAATCGAGTTGACCCAGCCAGAACTCGACATAGCTGATCCTACCGAGCCTCCCTCAAATACCAAAACGGAAGAGAATTTCATAAAAGTCCCTACCGAATCTCATGGCCCCACCATCAAGTCCCACATGCAAGGGCATAATCAAGGTGAGTACCTTAACTGTGAATTCGCTAATACGGGTTATGACTATTATTCATACTTTGTTCCTACACCGTGCCCCATTATATGTACCATAGAGGAGTCCAAACCACCTTGGTTTTTGGATTTCACTAACCATCATGTAGGAATACCGGGCATATTGATAGAAGAAAAGGGACCTAATTTAGTAACGCAAGCGAATAATTCCTACAAAGCTAAGTATGGGGTACCAAAGGACCTCAACATAGCTGCAAAAAAGCCACCTTGAGCCAAGGTAAGTACGTCGGGCTAACGACGTTAAAAATAGCGCTTACGGGAGGCAACCCGCCCTTAGTATAGACTAGATTTTTCTTTCTTTTTAGATTCTTTTTCTTAGCTTTCTTTTGAGTTCTTTTTAGTAGTTTTAGGATAGAAAATTAGGATAAATTTTGAGCTAACAAGATGCAGAAATGGGGCTCGAAAATCACTTAAGGAGGCTATGGTGGCTCGTTAACGACCCACCCAGGGTCGTTAACGACCCGGTTTGGCGAACCGACTCGGGCAGGTAAGTATTATTTTTACCCTAGTCTAATTTCTATCTTCTTCTATCTTCTATATACCCTAGCTGCCGCCACTACCCCCCCCCCCTCCTACTTCTACCCCCTTCTATTTAACCCTTCTAAACTCTCAAAAATCCTACCCTCAAATCCCAAACTCCAAAAATCCTCAAAACACTACCGAAGACCTTCACCACCGATCGGAATCTCCCAAGCCACCGACCGTCGAAGACGCCTTCGTTACCGAAGCCCGGAACCCCGTTTTCCCACCGACGAGACCCAACCTCGTTACCCTCCAAATCCGATCCTTTGTTCTTCAATTTCTCGATCTTCCGGTATGATTTCTAAACCCTAACTCTATATTGCATGATTCATGGCTTTTAGGGTAGAAATTTCATATTGGGATTGTGTTCATAGAGGGGGCCGATTTGCATGTTTGGATTTTGCTCATGAATTTTGATTGTGCATAGTGGTTCTTGATCTAGGGAAGATTATTCATGCTAGATTCTCCATTGCAATAATTTGATTAAGAAAAGCATGAATTTTCCTTGTTCTAGGTATTAAGTTCAATCTTGGCCATGATTAATTTTGGGTAAATTTAGCATGTTCGGGATGGGTAATTGAGCAAGTATGGGGTGCGTATACCCGATTGTGTGTTTAGTGAAGGAGTATAGAGGATGCATGCTTGATTTATGGCTTGATTTTAAAGTTGATAACACTTGGAATTCTGTGAACTGGCTCTCGGCAGCTCGTTAACGACCCACCCAAGCTCGTTAACGACCCTGCGTATCTTCAAAATTCAATAACCAGTTCAGATTCGTCAACGACCCAATTGGGTAGTTAACAAGTAATTCCGAAGGTTATTTCAAGACCAAGTATGGGGTCTCTTGTCTAATCTACTTGAGTGGATCTTATCTTGGAAAATCATGATTGTTTTGTAGATCACATGGCAAGTTCAAGCAGACCCGCTACTCGAGCCCAGAAGAAGCGGAGGAACCAGAGGTCCCCATCTCCACCTCGCATGGATAATGTGATCTTGCGCACTCAAGGGTAAGCGGGTCGTTACAATGCCATCTTAGACAAGGACCACAACACTCGATGGTTTTCAAGGACGAGTGCCAAGCAAATGGGGATTTATATGGATGTCAAGGAGGCCTTTGCTATTGTAGGTGTGCCTCACTTGCTGAAGAAGGAGACCCTACCACACTTTCCGGCCCTCACATCCGAGTTCTTGGCCACTTTGGAGACAAACTTTCCATCGAAGACTTCGGCGGGACGCATCCGGTTTCGGCTCGGTAATGTGAGTAGAGAGTACACTTTGGCAGAGTTCAACGCAATTCTGGAGCTCCCAAACCCTTCTAGAGAATACAGCTTGAAAGACTACAAGGTGACAAGAACATGGAGCTACATCACCGGGGAGGTTGAACCCTCCGCAACGGCATTATCCGGGGCTAGTATCATCAACCCCATATTTAGGATCATCCTCCGAGTCCTAGCCGGTACATTCTGGTCTTAGAGAGAGGTGAACAGGCCAACAAGGACGGAAGTTGCTTGTCTTCGCACTATCCTTTTTTAGGAGCCCGACCCTCTGAATTTGGGGTATGAGTGGCTCTACTATATTGAGAAATCAACCAATTCCAAGGAAGTATGGTGTGGTAACTTGGTTAGTCTTCTAGCTACAACCCTTGGAGTCGACCTCACTCGCTACACGCCGGCTCATGCTCAACTCCTCAACAAGAGCTATTGGTATAGCTCCGGTATTTTCATTCAAGCCGAGGGAGGTTTCAAGACAAAAGTTCAAGACCGCATTGTCGTACCAACCCTTGACAAGTTGGAGCTACTCTATGTACCAAATTGGTACGAGGCGTGGACGGGTCATGCATTCCCGTTATAGCCCAAGCCGGAGGATGAGCTATCACTTAGGCCTTGTGAGACAAGGTTCGAGCGAGAAGGAGAAGGGATGGACGAAGATGAAGATGAAGCTGAGGATACCGAGGTTGCTGGGGACGAGATTGAAGAAGCCGACACAGAGGGAGGCACGGAGGAGCTTAACTTCGAGGATGAAGACCTCGACACAGAAGTTTTGGGCACCAACATCCTCGTTGACGAGCCTACCAGGCTCGTTAACGATCATTTTCAGACTTCTACATATGCTCCTAACGAGGCTCCCAGCTTCGTTAACGACCCCCCGAGGACAACTACCGACCCTCTGCCAGCTCCTATCGACCCTAATTCCTATGGACGCATGCCATATAACCCAGTGCTTTACCAGGACCACTTCCAACCTCACTACCCACCACCACCTCAGCCCGAGTACATAGGATCGAGTATGCCGCCACCATGGGCCGAGGATCTTTCTGCACAGATGCAACAACTTCACCTCCAACAGGACCACATTCATAGGAGGATGGATAGATGGGAGACTGCCTATTCCGCTCGCATGTCGATGGAGGACGAGCGGCATCGTCAGAGAGAGGTAGAGGATGCGGAGCGCTGGAGGACGATGTACGACTTCATGGGGAACTTTGAGCACTACTTTCCTCCACCAAACCGTTGATTCAGCTTGAAGAAGAAGTTTCCTTGTTTTCTACTTTATGACTTTGTAAGTTTTTTTGTTTTCTCTTTTCTTGTTTTCTTTTGTTTTGTTTTCTATTACTTTCCTTCTTCTTATTTTTCTTACAGTGGGGACACTGTAATTTTAAGTATGGAGTGGGAGAAAGTAGAAAAACTTGTTTGTTTTGTGTCTTTTTTGACTTATGTGTTTTTTTTTTTTTAAGTAGTTCTTTGTTCTATGAAAAAAATCAATTTTTTTTGAAAAATCTTAAAAAGAGTTTTAGAATTGATAGATATCCCTTTCTTAGGTTCTATGATAGTAGTTGCTAGCATGATCATATAATTCCTTGCAAGCATGTCTTTGATAGTATAGTCGGATTCTTAATATGAAGTTGTTTTTTAGAAGGAATAGCATTTGATGAAATTGAGCACATATACTTTATAACATAAGTGATGCAATCCAACAAATATTGCTACCCAGTGAGTTATTATTGGCCTTATAGGGAGAACATCAAAAATCCCTCTTCTTTTCTTGTGTGATTTACTCTCTATATGCATATTATCTCTTGGAATTGTGATGGTTATCTATTACTTAAGACCCGTATAATATTTATAGTTCATTACTTGTGAAAATCAGATGATAGAAAACTTATTTTTCATAAGCCCTGTTAGTCCATATCCACCCTTACATTATCCTTCTTTTTGACAACCAATTTGAGCTTGAAGCTTTTTATTTTTAGCTCCACAAAATTGTTCCCTAGCCGAGATAAGCTTGACCCTATCCGGGGATTAGGACTTAGATTGGAGAGGTATATTTTGTTGAGTGTAAGTTATGTTTGGTTTGAAATTAAGGGATTGTTGGGAAGAGTAGATTGGAAGTCTCTTTATTTTTAAATTGTAAAAAGGAAGATCTCTTGATAGAAAAAGATGCACAAAAGGAAGTTGTTAAGAAGAAGCAGAGTACACGATGAAGTTCGTTAACGACCCTGAAGTGGTTCGTTAACGAGGCAGCGAGAAAAAATAAAAAAAGAAAGAGAAAGAAGAAGTTGGAAGTGCATTTGTGTTTATATAGATAATATTAGAGATTTCTTTTTGTTTTTTATGAGACTTTCTAGGATATATTGGGTGAGTGAATAAGTGCATAATGAAGAGTGAGTTTTGTATGATTTTTTATGAGTGTTTTGGTGAGATGTGTGAGTTTTTAGGAGTCTTTGATTCCCGGATATTATTAGCACCACATGACCAAAATATTTCCACGCCTTATTGTTTTTACCAAGCCCCATTACAACCCGGCCGAATGGAAGCTTCTATGAAGCTTTTCATTGAGCCCCCTAAGTTCTTTTGATGATTTTTTTTGCTTGTTTTGACAAATCTTGGGTGGAGAGTTTGGTGATATAAGTTACAATTTCTATGAGTTTTTGTGTATAAGATGAGTTGAGAGATTGATTTTATAAGCCCAAACACTTGAGAGTTGAGTGAAACACATTATTATCCCTTGAGAGGTTGGATTGTATTTTCTTATGTCTATTTGGTGCATATGTTTGTGATGACATTAATAATCATTTGTTATGTTTCTATGTGTTGATGTTGTTTTTAGAAGATGGCTATGTCTTGATGAGTTTGTTTGATTGATTTTGATTATTGTTTAGTGATTGCTTGAGGACAAGCAAGTCTAAGTATGGGGTATTTTGATGTTCGTGTTTTTAGTATAGTTTTTAGCATGTTTTCTTAGTTTGTTAGGACTAGTTTTGATAAGTTTAGGGTTAGTTTTGTGTGTTTTTGGATAGTTTTGCATATTTTGTGAAAAGTATGGAAGCTACTCCGTTTTGTGTATTTTTGTAGGTTTTAGCAAGGAAAAGGTGCTAATTGGAGCTGAATTTGGAGTGCTATGATGAAAGATGGAGGAGTGCAAGATGAAGAAGTCGAAGTTTAAGTTTTTGGAGAAGAAGTGTTGAAGAAACCAAGCCCAGGCTCGTTAACGAGGCTGTGAAGGCTCGTTAACGAGGCTACGAGATAGAGTTTTCGAGAGTTTGATTTTGTGACTCACCGATCCTGTGCGGGAATTTATTTCCGTGTCGGTAGAGTAATTTTTATGAATTTTTAGGGTTATTATATTATGTATTTTAGGTCTTGTTATCTTTCTAGATTTTATTTCTATCTTTTTAGGAAAGTTTTTATCTTCTAGTCTTTTTATTTTTCTAGCCTTATTAGTATAAATAGCCCTCTTATTAGCCTAGAAGGAGGGAAGGACAAGTAGGGAAGCAAGTAGAGAGAAGAGGAAGAGCCGAGAGAGGCGAGAGACGGATCGGAGTCGAGATCGAGAGCTCGGTGGACGAGAGTTACCGGGGTCGTTAGTCGAGATTCGGTTCGGTGCTTTGTATTGTTTCGGGTTTCTTCTGAATTTCTGTAAGACGATATTTGTTAATTTGGGTAGTGTTTTGTTTGCAATGATCTCTTTTGTTGAATTTATTTTTTTCTTAGTCATGAGTAGTGAGTAGTTTTTTTTTCTAGGGTCGGGGTTTAAACCCGGCATAGTTATGCATGTCTGATGAGTAAGATTATGTGTTGAATGCCTTCTATCTATTTTTGATTGTTTGTTGTGCTTAGACCTAGATGAAAGTCAAGGTGATTTGAGTTTTTAACTTGATTGAAAGAGAAAGTTATGGACTTGAAGGTTGATATTGTTTGAATACAAAAGTTTCAAGCTTTAGATCCAAAGCAAGCAATTGGGTGAATTAGTTTATGAAAGTAGATTAATTTACTTATTAGTCAATTAAAGTTGATGAATTTATCTATTTAAAGGCATGATCTTATCTTCTTACGAGTTTATATGCATGATTATGTTGTGGTATCCCTTATCCTAGATCTTTGTTTT